>RJWH01002345.1:0-241768 GCA_004363575.1 Solenodon paradoxus
AGAGAGAGAGAGAGAGAGAGAGAGAGAGAGAGAGAGAGAGAGAGAGAGAGAGAGAGAGAGATGCGCGAATCGTTCCCCTGTAGCCTCCCAAGCTGGGAGGTGGCACTTTGTCTGTTCTCAGATCTCTGAACTCCTTGGAGAAGACATCCCTTCTATTCACCCACTAGGTCCCTTTATGCAGCCCAAGCCTGTGGGGTGAAGGGTGGGGCACTAAGGCTACGCTCCAATTGGGGACTAACAATCGCTTTACTAGAACCGCTACTTTAAGGGTTTTCACTGGAGCCTCCCCAATTAATATTTGTCAGCATAGAAGTCTAGGAGCTGATGTAGTCGGTTGTGTTAAGCTCAGTTTGCAAATCCGGGAGAGGAACTGTCCTGGCCTAGTGAGAGTGTGGGTTTTGGTGAGAGAAACCCTGAGTCCAAACACTAGATATTGCTTTCTTCTGGTAAGATTCTTCGGGTTATACACGTGGCATGATATTTTGCGGCCAAAGCACCAGCATTTCCGGAGCAAGTGCATAAACAGTCTGGTGGAATGTGCAACACTTATAAACAAAGGGGAAGGGTAATGGAGGGTCTCCAGGTTGCTCTATCCTTAGACTGATGTTTAGATAGTTCTGCCTTTGGCTATTTTGGTCAAAATTCTAGGTCCTATCAGGAAATGGCTGTCCACAGATTGCTATCCTCCCCTGGAGTTTACTTTCAACTGAACAGATAGATCCACTTCACTGCATCCATTCCTATCCCCCCACTGCCAACTGAAGAGATCCGAATCACTGCGGGTTCACACTGCAGTAGAACCCAGGCCGCACGCCCCTCCCCCTTCATCCTTGTCAGTTGTGAGATCCAAACATCACAGCATCTTTCCACCTGACAGTCACTGTCCAGCTTTCAACCTGAGGCAGAGAAGTTTGGGAAATGGTTCCTGTCAGGGCAAGGCCTTTCCGACCATCCCACTTGGAGAGCTCAATAACAATAGCAGAGAAGGTCACCGACCCAGGGCCCAGGCAGACCTGAAAGAAGCCCTTCACTTCAACTCCCCAGGACTAGGCAGAGAGCATGAGGATTCTCTTGTCGGAGGTCCCTGGAGGTCAGAGTACGCCGGCATCTGCAGGGGTACAGAATCCCTCGGTCCACCGAATCCTGGCCACAAGGGCCACACCACGGGAAACCCCTTTATGATGTGTGTCCTTTTGTGTTTGAATATGTTGGGGGTGGGAAAAAGACAATCAAGACTCCCCGACTCCATACTACGATGAAGAGGCTTGCTCTGAGGGTAAAGCTCAAACCCATAGTGGGTTCCTGCGGTCTTTCCCCAAAGACTGAGGCCAAAAGAACCCTTTTCATTTAGCGAGGGGCTGGAGGGAAGGGAGGGGCCGGGGCAGGCTGGACCAGGGTCTGCAAGCCTGAGGCTGTGCTCGGTGGACTGACCCCGAGGCTCGGCTTGGCTGCCTGCGTCGGTGCGGACGATGCAGTTGCCCTCTCTGGGGTCAGGGAGTAGGGACGCCCCTCCCCCCCCCCCCCCCCCCCCCCCCCGCGCCCCTAGGTTCGGCGCCAGAGCTCAGGAGGCCCCGAGGCTCTTGCTAGAGGGCAGCGCAGCGGGCTCCAGGCCTCGCCGGGCTAGGCCTCGTCTAGTCTGCGGTGGCGACGGCAGCGAGGTGCGCTGGTCTTGGCCTACAGAGAGGGACCCCAAAGCGATCAGGGACTTTCCTCTTCCCCACTCGAGCCTTAGTCAGTGCTCTAATTGCCTGTTTGGAGCAGGACTGACTTTATCTGCCGGCCTTTCTCTGCTGCCAACAGTGCCCGAAATCTAGTCCCCAGACCTGGTAAGTTTTGTTCCTCCCCCACTCGTCCAGACACCTTCCTGGCGGATTCAACCTGCGACTGCGCGCGCGTGGTCCAGGGCACACGCCGAGAAGTTGGGCTGCTATGAAGATGCTGTGGCACCAATCGGGCCTCTGAGGCTCAAGTAGGGGAACGCCGAGGACCCCGAGGTAATCAGAATTGTCGCGGGGCTCCCCAATGAGGTGGGAGGGGACACAGTCCAGCTTCGCTCTCTTAGGTCCTCTTTGTCCCCTTGGACACCAAAGCTACCTTTTAAGAATAAGCTTTCTGATGGTTTCTAAAGTTGTGTGTGTGTGTGTGTGTGTGTGTGTGAGCGCGCGCGCGCGCGCACACACACGCGCGCTGGGGGGTAACGACGGGGAGGGGAATTGTTCCTTTGCTTAAACAGTTCTTAGTCCCTAAGGTTTCCACAAAGTTTGCTCGGTTTCCATTTAAATGCTGTAAAAGTATTAATTTTATTATCATTATTTAAGTGAAAATTTCTAAGTCACATCTTCCCAAATATACGTGCTTCTTGAGGACATTTCGACAAATAGCTTGTCCACTCCCTCCACTCCTTTACTATTGGGAAAAGAGAAACTTATTGTTGCAACCCTTGACTTAGCACATATCATTTACATGTCACTAATGTTAGTAAAAAAGGAAAGAAAGAAAAATCTCCTTGGCGTTTCTTGTTGGAACTCTGTCTACTCCATTACTGAAATGTGAAAGATGGATTTTCGGGGGCGGGGGCTGCAGGGCGCTGAGAGAGGGCTTTTGAACCGCGCTGCCCTATGCCACGGGGCTGACCTTTGGCTGACGCGGCCACGGAGCCATCCGTTCGTTAACGAGGATTTGATACATTAGACATTCGAGCTGGGCGTGTAAATCCACTCTCTGAATCCAGATTTCGCTCACATTAGTGTACGAGGAAATGATCTTTTTAAGTCCTGAGGCTTAACCAAGTGTTAGGAGGGCTGATAGTTCAGGCAGCGAAGGACTCGGGGGTAAAGGCACATTCCTATCTCCCTCCCTCCAAACAAAATAAAACCACAAAAACCTTTGAATAATTCCTGAAATCCTTCAAGTCACTTTGAGGCAATGCTGATAATAAGGCTAATCATCTCCTAATGAATTCTGTTGTGTTAAATCCTCACAACAGACAAATTTGTTATGGCTATTTTTTTGGGGGGGGGGGAATTCATGTACGTATGCATGTATGATTGCATGCATGTGTTTCTTTTTTACTCGCTGGAGTTTAGAGTCTGACATCTGACTATTCTATGCCCCATGCAGAGGGGGCACATATGGAGGAAGAGTGACAGATTTTAAAGCCATTTAAAAGTTGAAACGTCCCTTTTTAATTTGGTTCGACTTGTCTCCAGACTTCAGAGACCATGCACGGAAGGCAGACTGACCACCATCGCCCTGCCTGGTGTCTCCGCTACTGAACTCGCAGCTTCCCGAACTCGGGGAGAAGTTGGGACTGGGAACTTTGCTACGGCGGTGGACTCAGCGTCCACCGCGGCTCCCGCAGAATTTATTTAGTGACTGGGGGAAGATGTCACTTTAAATTGAGAGCAGAGCTCCAACTTTAGAAAATGCACCCCCAGAAAATGTTTGTCTTCTTTTTGCCCCAATCACAGAGCCCTCTAACTGTTCTCAATTGTAGAGTGGGAGAAATTCGCTCCTGCTACAGTTCCCAGCCACTCAGAGTGGAAGGGGGAGGAGGACACAAATCGCGTTCTTGCTGTGTGCCCTGCAGCACTCCTATGGCCGACTTCCTTCAGCTGCTGTCGCGGGAGGAGATCTCAGCGGCAGTCAGTTTCTTGGACTTGAGTATTGGCGGTGGAAGCCGGGTTTGACTGGGGCTGCGCAGGGTCGGTTTCTGGACTTGACTTGATTTCAGGCGAAAACTTACACAAAGCGGTTCTCAACCTCAAATTTTTGTTCATGGTGTCTCTGCCTCCCGGCCCCTCTGTCCTGTGAGTGTAGATGAAAAGATGGACAATTAACCGCGAAAAGGCACTTACTCTGATTAAAATAGATATTTTAAAAATAAGGATTCTAGGAGAAAGAAATCATTCTCCAAGACCTTACATTGAGGAAACCTAGACAGGCCCCGTGGGAGCTACGGGATTTGTTCAGAGGGAGTTCTGCAGACTGGATCGCAGGCACAGACTAACCGCTCGCCAAAGTGGTCCCCGACCCTTAGGACACACTTTTCGAGAAGAGGTAGGCCGTTCTTCCCTTTGGAAAAAATCACACCTTTCCTTGATCTTCAGGCTGGTGGAGAGGAGAATGGCGCCAGAAAGAAAAGCTTGGGAGAGGCAGGAGAGAGGGAAGATTGTGGTCAGTTAACTGCGAGATCGTGTTCCTTTTCCCCCAGTGGTGTGTCGCAACTCTTCCCTCCCCGGGGGAGCGATCCTAGCGGTGCGATCGGTGCGCAAGTGAGAAACTCCCGGGATCATAAACTGCCAAGTTGTGCCAAGTGGCGGTAGGAGCAGTGTGTCTATTTCTTTTTAAGGTCTGCTTTTTGGAGAGGGTGGGAACAATATTACGTTGACTATTGTAAGAGTAGAGGGAATGAGCCATTTGACACTCGCAGACGCACCCTTTGCTCCTCTGGCCTCCTTCTCTGGAACCTAAGCCCTCTTCTACCCCAGAAGCCCGCATTCAGGTTTGGGCCTCCAAACGCGGTGCCGTCCCCAGCCTGGGGTGCCCGCGAGTCCCCTGCAGCCGCGAAGCCGCGGTTCTGACTGCAAAAGGACTTTGTGATGAAGAAGGCCTCTTCTGGAATTTCAACCTGCCTTGACCCAGCTCTCCTCCCCATTGCCCCCAAGTCCCAAGCCTCCTCTTGGCCACCCGGGTGCTATTAGGGGGTCTGGATCTGGCAGGTTGGTTGCTGACATCAGATGTCCGGGTGGCCGGAACCCTAGCCCTTGTCGCAAGACTCCAAGCCCAGTCATCATTAATTTATCCGGCACTAAACGTTGCAAAGAAAGCACAAGTTATTTAGGCGACAACTGGTTCTCTCTCTCTCTCTCTCTCTCTCTCTCTCTCTCTCTCTCTCTCTCTCTCTCTCTCTCTCTCTCTCTCTCTCTGTCTCAGCGGGAAAGAAAAAGGAAACAAGGAATGAGAACCAGCAATTCGGTTTTTCAAAGCACTTACTAACTTCACACCCTCCTCCATCCAGGTATGCCCCTCGGTTCACCCTTTTGTATTTATGGGCTCCTCATTTTGTAACTGGTTGGGGGGGTTCTGTTCATGTGGGAACTTCATCGATAAAATTTCACGGTAGATTCAAGTTTTGAGGAACTTAATAATTTTCATTGTTAGGGGTGGGTGGGCAAGGTGGGCATTGCTTCATAAAGCTGGTGCTGGGATGTTCATAGCAATCTTTGCGTTTGGTGAGATCATTAGCCCTAGACCTGATATTATTATTATTGTTGTTGTTGAGTAACTAGGAGTCGGGTAAACCCACATACACAGATAAGGGGAAGAGAAATGAGCAGTGGAATTCGGTATTAGGAAGGAAATCTATCATTTGTAACTTTAAAAGCAGCTTTTCTTTTTTCTTTCTTTCTTTCAGTAAATAATTATATTTAAACTATCTGACTTAAAATAGAATTTTAAGCAGCAATGACTTCTTCAAAGCCACACCAGTTCTGGATTCTAGCTCGAATATATTTTCAAAATCCTTTTTCTGAGGATCACTGCTGAGTAGACACAAGGCACAGCAGGATCACTCTTGAAGTGACTTCTCTCTTGGGCTCTTTTCAAAGGAAAAAAAAAAAGCCATATATGATGGAATTCCACAGGTGATGGTGAAGTGATTTTTTGGAAAAAGAACAAAATAAAGTAAGAATTAAACTAAAAACTCATCACAATTATAGCACTTTTTACATAAATGGAAGTAATCACATGTAAATGTCTTGAATAGTATCTTATTTATCATAATAATTTCCTTAAAATTTACTAATTGAATTACCTGTTTGTAAGAACCTGTATACACAAACTCAAACATATTACTGCATGTAGCTCGTAAATAGTCAGCCTCAAAAATATAAAATTACTTTTAGACATAAAAATTGAAATGTATTTGTCAGTAATCACAGGGTCTGAATAAAAAGTCTTCCTAGTTTGCCTATAGGAAGTAGAGCTATGCTGAAAAGTACCTTCAAAAGGCAGGTAATTTGTTTAGTGTTTCATAGATAGAAAACAATGGATTGAACTTTTTTTTCTTTTGGAACTTTTGGACCCTCGTAGGCAGTTTTTGATTCAGAATTGTGGTGGTGATTCCTTCATTCTGAAATTAGCAATTTATTTTAAGCAAAAAAAATTATATGGTAAACATTTAACAAATATATACTATTTATCATATCATAAATACACAATGATGATTTTCTAAAATATGAGTAAATGGAGCCCACTTTTATACAAAGTATAAATATATTTCTAGCATTGAAATCCTTATGAAGGATAATTTTAAAAATCTTAAAAGGTTTATATTAATAGATGAAATTCTGCCAACATGTACCAATACACATTTCTAGGAATTGGTTACATGTGTTGGAAAAGAGATAACCTGTACATCCACACACACACACACATGCATACACAGACATATGCATACACACACACACAAGAAAAATCTCACTTAGTGTAAATAAAAATAAACAAAGGTCCAGGATCTGAAGTTAGGTTTTTAAAAATTTCTTTAATGGTTATTAACTATCTTTATGTCTTATAATAACTAGACATTATTTAAAATTTCAAAATATGTGTGCTAATTGGTATGAGAAATTGGAGTTGAAGACAATGGTTTATCAGCATTTGATAACTTTAGTGCTGTGTTTCTATTTTATGAACTACTTCGTTTATACATTATGTATCTCCCCAAAGAACTCTGCTGTTTTTGGTATAGCTAGCTGAAAATTATTGGTTTAAGATATATTCCAGACTATGTCTATAACACTCTGGCTGAGAAAAGCCCCAGGATAGTCATTAGATTTTAAAAGTCATTTTGTATAGTTCCTGAACCAAAAAATATTTAAAGATTTAAGGCAATAATTCAAAGGGGCACATTTCAAGGTCATTTTGTGTATGTTTGTGTGTGTGTGTGTATGTGCATCTTCAAATATATGGTTTGTACAATGAAGACAATATTCCGGGGGGTTATGTGATTTTTTGTACTACCTCAGTTATGATTTCACTTGTTGACCTGGTATAAAATCAGTTGATATCTTAGCTTTTTCACTTGTGAAATTCGGTGGCTTAGACAAGATACTCACTAAATTTTTGTTTAGTTTTCAAAGCAATAATTTTGATTATTTTTATGGATTAAAAAATGAAGACAGTTTTATTTGTGAAAATACTACTTAACCGACTTGGATATAAATGCAACCAACTAGCAATTCCTATTGTAAAACTTCATTGTTAAGGTTTTTCTTTTCTGAGAGTTCTGTTTCAAGAACACATGCTCTTAAGCAAGGAGAACACAGGAACCTCTTTCTTAGTTTGAAAATGAAATAAATAGTTCTATTTTTTAATGTGAATTACAAAGAATATTTTGTAACCTGGGGGCAGAGTGTACTTAGGGAATAAGTAGTGGAGACACATAGTGGAAGCACTTAAATTCAATTATTTGTGGGCTTGATTTGGGAAGTGTAAACTTTAAGTTCTGGTCATATGAAAATAGACATAAATAAATGTGAAATGTTTGTTATATGAATAAATTAATTGAAGGCTATACAAATCCCACAATGTAAATTAACAAAAATAAGAGGAAAAAAAATGATTCTCCCATACATTGTCATCACTAGATTGGTGTGAGGAGCTAAATATATTGAGTATGTTATTAAATCTACAGATTCTGCAGCTGATCTTGTTACTTATCTATCAGCCAACTGCACTTGACTGGACCTATTAATTGATTAATTAATTAACCCAACAAACATTAAAGACAAGTATGGTCATTGTTACAGAGACTATCGCATTTCAAAAATAAATTCCATATGCTTTCTTTCCTCCAGAAATATGCTATGAGAGACACATATAGTTTAACACAACACAAGGAAAAATATAGTATTTGTCACAAGAGAGGCAGACACACATTTGATGGGGGAATGTTTAACTTTCTGATTCTCTTTAGAAGATTGCAGATGCCATTTGCTGATTTAGAAAATCAGAACAAAATAGCATATCACAAACTTTTGCCTCCCTTTCTTTTATATTCTCCTCCTTCTCCTTGTCTTCTCTCCTCTCTCTCAAAAACAAACAAACAAAAAAAAGCAAAGGCTCTAGAATCTAAGACAATAAGACATTTTTAAAAGAGCTTTTTAGCATGGTGGTGGTGGGATTGTAAACCTGCTGCCTGAGTCTTTGCCAAACCTTTGTCTTTTTGAGGGCAGTTTGCTCCCTGTGCCCATCTGCAGTCAGCTGACTTGGGTTTCCATAGATGGACTTTAACCCTGAATGCAGCAACCATCATGTCCATTTTTATCACTGAAGTGGGTCAGACCAAGCACTGACTAACTTCTGAGAACTCCAGGCAAATATGTGAAAAGCAGTTGCGGCAAATATTTGAAAAGATGACACTGATTAGTCACCAACCAGGCCACTTACATTATACTTTGCAGAATAGTGCAGGATTTCTCTTCTATTAAATTTAAAATCTAAATACAGATTCTCTTGTCACCAGCACATAAGTTTTTTAAATTGTTTCACTTGTTTATTTTTATTCAGTTGAAATATTTACTCTAAAAGTGCTATGCGGACTAATTTTGCTGAGTTTTTTTTATATGTTCTGAAATATTAAGCAATGTTTTTGTTTTCCCCAAGGCTGACCTCATTCTCTGGTTGTAATTTTCAAGAAAATTTTATGTCCTTATAACATTTGATAGTCACCCCATGAAGCCAAGGAATAATTCATGTTCTCCAAAATGGGTTGCATTCAAGTTGTTTGGAAGCTTTAAGTAGGACTAACCTGTAACTAATCAAAGCAGAAATAACTGTTCAATTTATATGTTATTTAGATTCTTTTTCCCACTCTTGTTGCTGTTCTTTGGCTCATTTGGCAAGAGGTACAATCCAGACCAGTCTGGATTAGTATTTATTAGCTTTTTGGATGATTCAGGCAGGAAGACCTACAAGGTGTATTTGAATAATTTGTTTAGTCATTTTTAAGTGATTCCTCTCCTTTTTACAACAAGATTTTATTGTGAACAATTTCAAATATATAAAAAATCAGAGAGAATAATATAAAAGACTAATTGCATAACTAACATTTATGAAGTCATAGTAAGTTTAGGGATTTTTTTTAATTTAAAGGAAATGTTCATGCAGGAATGATGGTGAATAGGCAGGTAGACAGGAAGAGGGTGGAGGAAGAATCATCTTTATTTTATTTTTATTTAGTTATTCATACTGGTTCCTTCCCTCCCGGGGCAAAGGAGTCAAACAGACATATGTGACTTGCTCCTTCTGAGGTGGTTGACCTAACCACTGCTCCACTAAGGCACACCCAATTTTTTCTTCTGTACTTCCCTCCACTACTTTCTACCAGGATAATTTTGAAGCACATTCTAGACATCATGTTGCTTACTATGTAAATATTTATTATGTAATGAATGTATAGGTAATGTTTGCTATAATGCAGAGTGACTCTTTTAAGGCAACTTGTATCTTTTCTGATACACTGTTCTTGTTTGGAGCTTCTGGGATACTGTTCTGGATCCTTTTTAAGCAACTTTACTTTTAATACCAGAGCTTTTATTATTTGGAATCAAGGAACTCTATAATTCTCAAGAGGAAAAGAATGATTCGCAGTTGATTATTATCATAATCAATGAAGATGGAAACTTCAAGTGGGAAGTCTCATAATGCCCGGGGTCAAGTAATAATAATGAAATGAGAATAATTCACTTGAAAGTTTGAGTTTGGGAAAATGTGATGATTAAAATATTTTAATGAAAAAAGTTATATGAACTTTTACTATTATGGAAAGATCATTGTATTTGAAAATTTGTCAGTAAAATCCATTGGATTTCAGCTTTATACCAACTAAGGTAATCTCCTAATTATCGATAAAATAATGAATAGTAATTCATGCTCCATGTTTGCATGCAATATTTTCTTGTCTCACTAAGTTATATGATGTCATGTGTAGTGCTTATTTATTTAATAAGAGAATATTGAAATTTTAGAGATCTATGCTAGACTATAAATGAAATCATGTGAGGTCTGGAATTTTCTTCAAATAAACGGGTGAAGGTTTCCAAGAAGAACCAAGATTTTTATTACTGGGTGATAGATATTTGGGGTTCATGATTATATTTGCTGTACTTCTATATATTTTCTTACTAAAGTAGAAAAGAAAAGATTAAAAACCAGGGAACATCCCACTGAAATGCCTACATGTCCATTTATCTATCAGCAGAGAAGTCAAATAGAATGAAATGTTTGGACTTTCAAATGAAGAAGGTAGAAATTAATTTTCTTCACGAACACAATCTATATCCTTGGAAAAGTCAATGAATCTGACTTTTGGTTTTCATATGTGCAAAAATATTACCTCTATTTAAATAAGCTCTAATATATTCCAAATATTCTTATATATTAGATACCAATTTCTGACATCCTGCAAACAGAAACATTGCTTAATAATTTAAACTTTCAGTTACTTGAATATTTACTATCTAATTGTCCTAATATCTGTTGAAAGATTTAGTTGTTACAGTTTACTTTTGTTGTTTTTTGTATTGATTTTGATAGAACTTTTCTCATTGTGTGGGAGGAAATAGTGACAGCTATTGATTAAAAAATTAGATTATTTTTATAGCATAATGCTGGACAATCCACTTTTCTGGTATGAGATGTGGACTCTAGAAGTTTGGGTTTAACTCCTCGTCTTGTTTCTTCAGAGTTTATTTCTGGGTCATTCTTGCCAGAGGTAGGAAACACATTCATAGTTTTTTCATAGTAGGTTTCTGGTTTTTTTAGCTTATTCTGTCCTTCCCTATCGTCTAACTAAATAATTGTTCAATAAACATGGGGGTGCATTTATCTTCATATATTAGTGTTTTTGTATTATTTTGGTAAATACCCAGAAGTGGAATGTTGAGGTCATATGGGATTTCCATTCTCAATTTTTTGAGGAGTCTCAATATTGCTTTCCATAAAGATTGCACCAATTTGCAGTCCCACTGACAGTGTACAAGTGTTTCCTTTTTTCTGCATCCTCACCAACATGTTATTTCCGGTCTTTTGAATAATAGCCATTCACAGGTGTGAGGTGATACTTCATTGATGTTTTGATTTACATTACCCTGATAACAAGCAAGGAAGAACATCTATTCATATATCTTTTTTCTATCTGAATATCTTCTTTGGAGAAATATAAATTCAAATAATTTGTCCATTTTTTGAGTTTTTCTGTTGTTGAGTTTTATGACTTCTTTATTGCCTTCCAGTCAGTAGCATTTTTTTTTTTGTTGTTTTGGTGGTAGATTCTATCCCTGTGCAGAAGCTTTTAAGTACGATATAGCTCCATTTGCTATTTTTGTTTCTATTTCTCTGGTCTGTGGAATTGAGTTCCCAAAGATCTTTCTAAGGCCAAAATCATGGAACACAGTACTTACATTTTCTTCTAAGTATTTTATGGTTTCTGGTTTTAGATTCAAGTCTCTTAATTCATATTGATTTAATTTTTCTGTTTGTTGTTAAAGTGTGTTTAGATTCATTCTTTTGCATGTGACTGTCCAGTTTTCCCAAAACCATTAGTTGAAAAGACTTCATTTCTCCATCATATGACATTGGTTCCTTTATTGTATATTAATAGATGATATACTTATGAGTTATTTCTGGTAATTGAATTCTATTGCATTGATTCGTTTATCTGTTATTGTTATATGTACTGAGATTTTATTTTATTGAAAAGTTCCAGTGTAGTTTTGTTTGCAATTTCATTAAACGTTGTGTATTGCTTTAGGTAAGACAGTAATTTTAACAGTGTTAATTCTTCCCAGCCATGAACATAGAATATCTTCCTATTTCTTATCTTTCTCTATTTCTTTTAACAAAGTCTTAAAGTTTTTGCTGTAGAGAGCTTTCACCTCCTTTGTTAGGTATATCCTAAGGCATTGATTTTTTTTTTGTTTCTATTTTAAATAGGATAGATTTCTTAATTTTATTCTCTTCTATCTCATTGTTTGCATACAGAATGCAGCAGACTTTTGTATGTTAATTTTGTATCATGTCATTTTACTGTACTGATTTACTAATTCTATTTTTTTGTGTGTGGAGTCATTGTAGTTTTCTATATATATATATATATATATATATATATATGTCATCTGTCAACAGTATAGTTTTACTTCTTTTCCTATTTGAATTCCTTTTATTTACTCTTCTTGTTTAATTGCTTTGGCAATATCCACAATACAATGTTGTATAGCAGTGTTGAGAGTGGATACCCTTATCTTGTTCCTGATATTAGAGGAGATGATTTCAGATTTTCATGTTTATTATGTTGACTGTGGGTTTATAATAAATGGTCTTAATTATGTCAAGGTTTGTTCCATATATCTCAATTTATGTAGAGTTCTTATTATAAATGGGTGCTGAATCTTGTTAAATGCTTTCTCTGCATCTATTGACATTATCATATGATTTTTTCCCCTTGCTTTTATTAATGTGGTATGTTAGATTAATAGATGTGCATATGTTTTACTGTCCTTGCATCCCCGAATAAGTTCCACTTGGTTGTGATAGATGATCATTTTGTTGTATTTGATTCAGCTGACTAATATTTTGCTGAGTTTTACATCTGGGTCCATTAGAGATAATCATCTGTAATTTTAATTTTTGTGGTATCTTTGTCTGCTTTTGGTATTATGTAATCTTGACTTCATATAAGCATTTGGAAGTATTTCTCATTTTTTACTTTTTTTTTTTTTAAGAGTTTGAGAAGAGTAAGTGTTCTTCCCTGGAAGTTTGACAGAAGTCACCAGTAAAGTCGTAATCTTGGTTTTTCAGTTTTGTGGTGACTTTTGGTTACTTATTTAATTTCTTTGCTTGTGATAGATCTGTTCAAGTTTTCCATTTCTTCCTGATTTAGTTTTGCTAGACTGTATGATTTTAAGACTTTTTTCATTCCCTTAGGTTGTCCAAATTATTGGCATACAACTATTCATAAAAGTCTCTTATGATGATTCGTAATTTCTGAGGTGTTCTTTGTAACTTCTCCCTTTTGATTTCTGATTCTAGTTGTTAGTGAACCTAGCAAAAGTTTTGTCAATTTTGTTTATTTTTTCAAAGAACCAGCTTTTGGTTTCATTGATTTTCTGCATTGTCTTTTTTTAGTTAGATTTTGTTTTTTCTCAGATTTTTATTATTTTCTTTATTCTACTCACTTTTGACTTAAGTTATTCTTTTTCTAGCTGTTAGGCATAAGGTTAAATTGATTATTCTCAATTTTTCTTATTTCTCGAGTAGGCCTGGTTTGCTATAAGCTTTCCTTTTAGTACTGCATTTGCTGCATCCCATAAGTTCTGATAACTCAAGTCTTCAGCTCATTTGTCTCCAAGTACTTTTAAAATTCAACTCATTCATCTCCAAGTTCTTCTTTTATTTCCTCTTTTGCCCAAAATGTATTCAGAATTATGTTGTTAAGTCTTCACGAATTTTAGAATTTTCTAGCTTTTTTGGTTGTTGATTTCTAGTTTTATATCATTGTTATCAGAGAAGATACTTGGTACGATTTCATTCTTGCTGAGTTGTTGACACTGTTTTGTTTCCCAACATGTGATCTATGAGAATTCCAAGAGTACTTGAGAAAAATTCAAATTCTTCAGTTGTTGGGTGAAGTATTTGATAAATGTCTATTGAACCCATGTGTTTTATTTTGTCATTTAAGGCTCTTGTTTTTTTGTTAATTTTTTCCCTGGTTTAAATTTAAAAACATAACCTAATAACTAAACCAAAAGCTGGTTCTTTGAAAAAATAAACAAAATTGACAAAACTTTTGCTAGGTTCACTAATAACTAGAATCAGAAATCAAAAGGGAGAGGTTACAAAGAATACCTCAGAAATTGTGAATCATCATGAGACTACTATGAATAACTGTATGCCAATAAATTGGACAACTTAAAGGAATGAAAAAATTCTTAAAATCATACAGTCTAACAAAACTAAATCAGGAAGAAATGGAAAACTTGAACAGATACATCACAAGCAAAGAAAGTAAACAAGTAATCAAAAATCTCCACAAACAGATGTTCGTTGTTTTAAGTGAGTTTTAAATATCTTACTTTTATTGCTGTCTATGCCTATCTTTTGTTTTGTTAATAATTACTTATATATTTTGATGCTTTCTTTTTTGGCACATATATTAATAAAAATTATGTCTTCTTGCTGAATTGACCCCATGATCATTATGTAATGTCCATCTCTTTCTTTTATTACCTGATTTAGTTGGAAGTCTATTTTATACAACATAAATATGAGTATTCTTGCTTTTTTTTAGGTTACCATTTGATTGTAGGATTTTCTTCGAACCTTTGACTTTGAGCTTGTGTTTATCTTTAGAAGTTAGATGAGTTTCCTGTATGTAGCAGAAATTTATGTTTTTAAATTTATCCAGCAGCTTTATACGTGTTGATGATGAGTTCAATCCATTAACATTAAGGGTGATTTTGATATGTAACTGTTTATCGTTATTTTGTTATTATTTTCTAGATGTTACAGACAGTATCTCTTTTCTTCTCTGATTCTTTTTTAATGTGCTTTAAAATTTGTTTTATTCCATATTCCATATTCTTGTTTTTTATGTGTTTATGTGTATTTAAATGAAGGAAATATGAAGATAGAAAGAGACAGGAGGAGGAAGCACTTTTATTTAGCTTATTTGGTTGTTTATCTTAGTTGTTCCCACTGGTCCCAGGATATGAACCTAGGACCTTGGCATATAGTGGACTGAGCCCAACTGCTGCTTCACCTCGGTATGTCTGTATTTATGTTTTGAGGTTACCCTGGTGTATACATGAAAGTTTTATATATACATACACTGTATACATATACATATACTGTAATTTTTTTTTAAACTTGAAAGCAAGTTAATCTCAAACTCATTCTAACAGTTCACAGTTTTGCTCTACTCCTCCTCACATTTTATATATTTGATGTCTTCCTGTTTCTGTGGTGGTTTTTTTTTTTCATTTTATAATACCTTTAGTATTTCTTTTATTGGTGATGAATTCCTTTAACTTTGTGAAACTCCATATTATTCCTTCAATTCTAAATGATAATCTAGCAGGGTAAAGTATTCCAAGTGTTATTTCTTCAAATAAGGCCTCAGCCTTTTCCCCTTCTCCCCACAGGGCATTGTTAGATGTTATACTATAAGTCTTTTATACTCTTTCTTTTTTTTTTTTTTTCTCTTTGCTAGTCTGCTTGGATGCTTTCTACTACCCTATATTCTAGCTACTTATTTGATTAGAAGATTCTTTCGTCTACTATTGAATCCTTCTAGTGCATTTTTATCTCAGCTACTGTGTTTTTTAGCTGTATGAATTATATCAGGAACTGCCTCATTTTTCCCTATCTTTGTTGTATTTCTATTTTTGTTTCTCCATTGCTCTCCTCATTTCTGTATCACTTAAGCTACTGCTTATAATCTTCATCAGGTAGTTTACTTAAATCTGTTTCATTTTGTCTTTCCCCCAGTGTTTTGTTTTGGTTCATCATTTCACATATTTTTCTCTTTCTCTTTATTCTGTTTGGCATTCTGTGTTTATGGTGGACGCTTCCCTGATATACAGGACTCCTGTTAGGTGATAAAGTTGCAGGATATAGACCTGTGCTGTTGGTCCAGAATGCTAGGCTGCCTTTTGTGTGATCTCTGCACTAGTCAAAATTGTTGAAACTCTAGAGCCAGCACTGTGTTTAGGGCCAAGAGTCCAACCTGGAGAGTTGAATTTTTTGAGAGGGAATGCAGATGTTTCCTTAAGAGTCACAGGAATGAACAACAAGATGCAAGTTGAGAAAGCCAATAGTCACGAGTTCAGGACAGAAGATGGCCTCTGATGGGAACTGTTTGTGTCAAAACATAGTGCACTGTGAAAAATCCCTCTTCTTCCAGTCAAGCAGTAGCCCCTTCAGAAAGGGATAAAAAAAAACATGGAATCTGGGGGTGTCAAGTAGCAAGCAGGCAAGCAAGACTGTTAAGCTGCAACTCCAGGCAGGCAGAATATTGCTTTTTCAATGGAGTCTTTCTATTAAGCTTTCAATAGAAAGTTGGAATTGTAGAATGGAATCTTTGTTTATGCAAATCTTTCAGTCATCTGTACTAGGTTACATAACCTTGTTGCCTCTCCCTCACTCCGTGCAACTGTGAACACCAACAGTCCATAACCACAAATGTGCTAACGGAGGTGGGAAGTAGGGACTTTTACCTCAGGACCTTCTTGTATTGGCTGAGTCTAGGGCCCATGCCATGTTTAAAGGGATCTTGGGAGAGGAAATCGAGGTGACCTTTTACAGTTTACAAGGAGACTAACCCTCTTTTTGCCTAAATTGAAGTTTTTAGATTAACAAATGGAAATGCTATAGTATGGTCTATGTGCACTTTATATGTCTGCTTCGATAATCTCTGTATTGTTGTATTTTCTCCCTAGAGGCCCATTTGTTGCCAAAGAAAGGTCTCTTTATTTTCCACTCCATGTTGTATGCACTCATGGGTCAATTCCTAGGTTTGGGAGCACCTGCTGAGGGGGCAAGCTCCTCATCTCTGAGGAGAATGTCTGTATTAATGGTCCTTTCTTAAGGACCCCAGTATCTCTGAAAAGGGTGGTGTGAATTCTGAGGCAGATTGATTTATCCTATTATTTGGATATACATCTTTTCTCTTTGCGGAGATGCTGATCTCCTCTCCTTTTCAAAGGTAATAGTTTTAAATGGACACAGTTTTGTTGTGTCTGTGGGGAGGAGGTGAGCTTGAGATCATAGCAGGCCAAATCTTGGAACTGCTGTGTTGGAGTTTCAGAAGTGCTGTCTTTTCTTATCATGGTGGCATTTCTGCTACCATGGTCCTCTGGTAGCAAATCATAGTTGAACATGCCAAATTTTGGAAGCCATACATTAAACTGACTCAAACCTTTGCAGTCAGGTAAGCTCTCCATGGGCCAGTGTTTCTCAGAGGACTTGCTTCAGAATCATCTGGGGGATAGTTGCAAACATTCATATTTCTAGGTTCCACTTGATGAGGCAAAATGTCTGGGTTATGGTATTCATTAAGAATCTGTATTTTAGCTAAGTTTAAAAATCATTCAAGTTCCAGATTGTGGTGTTGGATTTGCATTTTTCTTAAGGTTCTAGTTTTCTTTTCCTGCTTCTGTTGCTGTGATTTTAAACTGTCTATGCCTGTTCATCCTAGAGTCTGTGCTTTTGTAGAAATTCAGGAAAACAAAACAAGCAAGCAAACACCAACACTAAACAAATTCTTAAAACAAGGCTGATTACTCAGTATTTGTGCTACCACCATTCCCCGTACTGCAATATACAGTCTTCCTGTTCTGAAATTAGATGAGAATATGTGCATGACGTTGATAACAATAATGTTCATAAAAGTGTCTTTTAGAAAGTTAAGAAGCATCTTTAAATGCTATGCATTATTTAACAAACCTTAGTTAATGAACTCTTACTATGCAGGGGCACTATACAACTTGCCCCCTGAACACAGTACAAAGAAAATGAAGAACAACTTTTATGCTCCAGGAAAGGCCATAATGAGGATGTTAGCAGAAAACAAATGGAAAGCAACATACCTGATTCATATCCCAAATATGCTCATAAGTGATATAATTCTGAGTGTCCTGGGTGATGTAGGACACCTATGTTTTAATGTATCAGCCATTATATGTGTTGATGACTCTTTGCTTCATCTCTATCAAATATCTACTTCTCATCATCTCTATATCTGTCTTTAAAGTGAATGTGATGTAGTTAGAATGTAAGTTCTATTTTGTTTACTAATATACTGAAAGCTACATAGTAGATGTTTAATAAATATTTGTTGCCTGATCAACTATCCTAATGGGTGACGGAATAAAGTTAATCAGAAAAGATTTCCAAAAGGTGATGAGTATAAGAGAAATCTCACAGGTGCCATAGATTGTTTTAGAATGGTTGTCTAGAGAGAAGACAGCAGGACTGTTAAGAGAATTGTCTTGGTGGTGACTGTCCTTTGTATTTGACAGTCTTAAGTTTTCTGAATTCAGAAACCTATGACTATAAACTATGACTAGTTCAATAATCAATTACTTGGAGGTGATTGTAAAAGTGCTTTTTCTGGTTTGGAGGAAGACTCCCCTCTTTATAAGATTTGAGATCATTAGAAAGTAGGACTTTATTCTATTGGGGGATGTAGATCTGGGAAGGAGTTTTGTACGTTGGAAATTTCTTCCTTTTGGAATTATGTTTGTTTGCACACACAAATACATTGGACAGTGGCACTCATTTGTCAAGTCTTAATGGTGCTTTATTGTATAGCAAAGTCTCCTTTGCCGTTTCACTTTCCAATCTATATGAGGAAGGAGAGAAAGATTTTCTCTGGAAACTCATAAGCAAGGGTGGTCAAATTTGAGCCAGTTACTGATTATAAGCTACTTGCATCTAACCAGAAATCAAAATATACCTGATCATATAATTTGGAAACCTTTTAATATATTCTGTGTGAAAATGTAGTTGTCAAAATATAACTTGCACGTGGGGCAATTTAAGATTTTTTTGTTTGTGTTTTGTTTTTGTTTTGTTGTCTGTATTCTAGAGACAAAAAAACGTGTTACTGTATGTTGGCATATGTTTTCAAACTTCTGTTTTCAGCCTTTCATTCACTGTTTGAACAAATATTTACTGAGTGCTTTCTAAGTGCCAAGCCCTCTTCTAGTTTTTTGAGATACAGTGAGAGGTAAGTCAAAGTTCCTTATGGAGCATCCATTTTAGTGAGGAGACTCATGACAATAAGACACATGGAAGAAAAAAATATATAAAAGGAACTAAAGATAGTCATAACTGCTGTGCTTAAAGGAAAACAGGCTAATGGGTTAGAGAAGGCCAACGTGTGGAGAGGCTATTGCGATCAGTGCCCTTTCTAAGGAGCTGGCAATTAAGTTGAGACCTAAGTGAGATGAATGAACCATCTATGGGAAGAACAAGGGATAGGAGATTATGACTTAGAATGAGAAAATATAAAGGCCCTGGGGGCAGGCCTTGCTTGTCAGGTTCTTTAAGCTATTCATTTGTTCCTCTCCTCAGGTGTTTACTGAGTGCCTGTTTTGTATCTGTTCTGAGGTGCAAGGGAAATGTTGATGAACTAAACAGACATCTTGGGTTTCAACTCTCTTATGCTCTAGGTGGAAAGGAAAACAAGCAGGTGAAGTCAGATAATAATAATTACTAAATGAGATGGAACAATGTGATAATTTTTTGACAGATACTTTAGCTCAAGGAGCCAGCACATGCCTAAGTGACCTGCATAATAGGAAGGAGGTAATATGAAGCTCATGCTTGTGTCACATATTCCCTTAGGATATTCCAAGTTATGTACTGGGATACATAAATTGACTGAGAATAATGTGTGACCCTTCTGCACCTACTGATCACCTTACCACTCTCCCTCTGAAGAATGCATGCAGCTATTATCACCAAGGATTTGGTATATTCAGGCCAAAACTGCTATCTTAATTGATGGGAATATATTTTAGTATTAAAGAGAATTTACCAAATAAATATGAAAAATAGCTCTAATAGCAATTAAAATGAAAATGAGACAAGGAGGGTATGCAAATTAACATAAATTTGAATAATCTCAGAAAGGCAAGAATCAGCCCTGGTGTTAGCATTCTTAAACTTTTTTATTAAATACAATAGATTCAACATTGAACACATTTTCTTGCATTTTGTAACTTTCCCCCAAATGTTGCAATTTTGTCTTAATTTAGGTTATGGAAAGATTTTGGATAATTTAAGTCAAGATGCTAACAATACTGTGAATAGAATTCTATTTGAAATAGTTTATGTAAAAGGGTGTTTATTGGTAGGGAAGAGCACTGGCGGGACACAGATTGTAGTTTTAACATTCTATGGCATTGAAAATTAGGAAGTCACATGCCACTTTGTCTCTACACATCTGTTCCATCTAGTCTCCTGTTTCTCTTTTTGCATAGATTTTCTTTTCTTACTCTTAGTGTCTTTGTCTCTTCAAAATATCACTTCACATCTGGCATTGGCTGATATTAGTTTCAAATTCCCATGGCCTATAGTTCTAGTCCTTACAGTTCTCTGACTGATTTTTCTTTTTCAGTGACCCAATTCCAAATTCCTAAGAAAGATAATCTGATTTCCTCAACTTAAACTAGATGTCTGTCCTGGTCTAATCAGTTGTTGCTGGAGGAAGGAAGCAGAAGATAGGGGCTACATAGTATATACTTGTGATACATTATACTATCATATAAATAATCTCCCATTATATTAAAAATTATGATATTGCACTAAAAATGTGAAAAATACTCACAAGGGTAAAGAATCACTTGGAGAGCCCCTTCCACCCACAATAATCATGATCCCATTCACCTTTTGCTTACCTCACTCGTCTCACTAAAGGTAAACTTGGTTTGCAGATAGGCACACATTCCATAGAAAATATGTAGTATTACATAAATTTATTTCTCCATTTAAAATATTAATTAGCATATAGCATGGGTATAACATTGAATAAAATGACCAAAAATTCCTGCCCTCACGGAGCTTATCTTTTAGGGGAAACAGACAGACATAACACTAAATGTTCTATGGTACTGGGGAAGATCATAAATGCTATGCAGAAAAATAAATCATGAAGATAAATAGGAAATTTGAAGTCAATAGGTCAATTTGAAGGTGACATTTGAATGAAGACTTGTAATTCATATAGAAAATGGACATTTTAAGCCGAGGGGACAGCAAATAGTTTTCATGTTCAAAAAAGAGGAGGATGTTCTGAGTTGAAAGTAGAGTGAGCAGAGCAGAAGAGTAGGAGTGGTAAGAGTGACTAAGAGATGTTGGGAATTGGGAGAAAGAATTAAATGACTGGTCATTCAGATTTTTGTTAAGTCTAAGTCCCTTGACTTACTCTCCACGAGGTAGAAGACACTATAAGGTTTTGAGCAAAGTAGGATACCAGACCAGGCAGTTGCTTGAATTCCCACAAAAGCCCTAACGTCTGATAGCTTCCAGTCTCCTTCATACTAGTCTCAACCCAGAAAACTCAATAGTTAAATATGTCAAATCACTGTGCTCTGGTATCTCAGGGGTTAAGTTTTGTGCCTGGGGAGCAGTTCAGGAACAGTCTAGGAGTCTGGGTTCCCGGTCAAGGACCAGATGGAATAACCAAAATGATGAACTAAATAAATAAAATACTTCTTCTCCTTCTCACTTCCTTCCTGATTACTATTTCCCTTTATCCTTGCAAGAAGCTGGTCTGGTGTCCTAGTGGGTTAGTCCACTGTAGTTCAGTGCACATACAACATACAACCTTGGATCCCTGGTTCAAGACCTAGATCTGGGGAAACAACCAAGATAAACAACTAAATAAAATGAGGTGCTTCTTCCTCCTTTCTTTTCCTGCCTGCTCACCTTAATTTCTTTCTTTTGAAAAAAGAAAAGAATTGAAACACAAGACCATAGTGAGGTGGACAAAGGAGTAGGATAAAAAGTGGTGAGTACTCAAGATTCTGTTTTGATTCTGAAGGTGGAGCCAACAGAGGTTTCTTCTGGATTAGTTATCTAATGTGAGAGAAAGAGAAGTCAAGGTTGATAACAAGATTTTGAATAATTAGATGAGTGGAGTTTTTATTAACTGAGATATAGAACATTGTGGAAGGGTAAGTTTTTTTGTGGAGTGTCTGTGTGTGAAAATCAGGAATTCAGTTTGGGGAATGTTATAAGAGTTGCCTTTAGACACTGATATGGGTAGTTGAGTAAGTAATTGGATTTCAGTCATCAAAATAATGATATTACTTAAAGTCATTGGACTGAATGAGACCATCAAGAAAAAAAATGTGAAGATGGGAAAGAGATATAAAGTCCTAGTCTTGGGCACACCAACATTCAGGGTTCACAGAGATATGGAAGAACTAGCAAAGGAGATTGAGAAGTGGTGAGTGTGAAGGGTAGAAATCCAGGGGAAGATGATGTCCAAGAAGCAAAATGAAGAAAAGTATTTCAAGAGAGAAGGAATGACCAGCTGTGTGAAATGTTGATGGGCGGCCAAATCAGATGACGAGCAAGACATGATCTGGATTAGAAACACAGAGGTTATTAGTAATTTGACATGAGCAGCCAGAGGATTGTGGCAATGGAGATGAAGTTCTCCTTGGAGGGGGTTTTGCAGTAGATAATAGAAGAGGAATTGTAGGCAATGAGAATACATGATGAACAAAATAGTAGCATTATGTATTCTGAAGCATTTCATGGAGCAATATGTACTAGGGTTTCACATTATTGCTTATATCTACTTTCTCTTAATTATTTCACACTTTTACATGAATGATCACAACATATTTAATATATTTCTTTAAATAGGTCTTAACTCTTCTGTATTGGGGCCAAGAATCTCAATCATCCTTACCCTAAAACAATACTATAGATGTAACTCTGTCAAAATTCTGGAACCAAAACATTTTGAATAGTCTATTTAGGGACAAGAATTGATATCAGTCTAGTTACAGTGAATTTCATAATGGAAACCAGAAGGAAATAGTCCTCCACTCTGTTTTTTGATAACTCCTTTCCTTGGATTAGGACCAATACTAAGTACACAAACACGCTTTCTGCCTCATAAGAGGCACCATGGATACTTCAGGTCATAGATACTTTGGTCAGTAATATTTTTTCACCAAGATATTTATATCCCTACAGATTGATAATGAAGCTAACTACACATCTTCTTTGCCTTTGTGCTGATGAGTGAGGGTTGTTTGGGTACTGGTTAACTGAGTTAGCATCCTTGCTTTCTGATGGTATTCTCTCTGTTCTCAAAACAAATCATCCAATTTTGGAATTCTTTGTATCTAGAAACCTCTTTTAGTTACAAATTCTCTCTTGTGAAGACAAGAGCTTTATCTTCCCTACCTCCCACATTGCACAGCTGTTTAAGAGACTTGCAATTAATGCAGATTTTCTAACAATCAAATGCATCCAATGATATTCTGGGCTTACTGAAAGCAGGGTGGATAGCAGTCACTGGGCTGGGAACTTTAACGGGGTGTTTTGTCAATGGGCTGTAGATTGACTATTTTACTTATTTTTAACAAATTTATGGAAACTCCATTTGTATATCAGGCTGAGCTACTTTAGGAAATCATGCAAAATGTAGAAAAATTAAAGAGGAATTTCCTGAATAGAATTAGTTTCTTTTCTTGTTCCTACTTAAAGAAAGTAATAATACTATAGTCCCTTTAAATCTTCAGGAATTTCTAGATTGATTATCTAGGTTTGCTGATTTCTGTTTTCAGTTTGCTGATTTCTGTTTTCAGTCGCTTATAAAAATAACAGCTTCAGCAGCTAACCTCACTTTCATGGTTCCAATGATGAAAGCTTGATCTAGTATTAACGTTAAAAAGTCAAGTATCTGCTGCAAAAGAAGGAACCAAGTAGAGCAGCTTTGTACTAGAAATCACTGCGAACATGTGAGGACTAGTGTAGGCTGGAGAAATAAATTTTATCAGTCAATTGTTGTCATATGAGATTATCTGCCTAGCTATATTCTCCTCAAGTTTTTCAAGAGAATCTAGAAATCTGGATTTTAGCATGCTATCTTTTAGCTTAGAAGTTTTGGCAATGAACTCCAAGTTTGGAGAAAAGTGCTTTGTAACTCAACATGTTGCAGGTCAAAACAAACACATCTGCAGCTGGATTCAACCCAGAACACCAATGTGGGACTTCTAATCAAGAAGGATTCATTGTTCTGGAAATTGTTTCGGACTGGTCCTTCACAGAGACATAAAAACAATTGGTTGCTAATGATATAAATGTTTTCAATTACAAGCTTTTTGCCTCCATTTCCTGTTTTTTGCAACAAATATTAAATCATACTAACTTGATTTTTGAAACCTGCTGGTTAAAGATAGAGTGGCCATATATCCTGGACAGTCCAGGACAATCCTGGATTAGGCCTGTAGCAGTTATAATAATTAAAATGGCTCTTTTTCACACCCAGCATTTCCCAGGTTGGACAATAAATTTTATGGGCACTTTAATTAAATGTCTCTTTTTTGCCCACATCTCATTTTCTACTTTATTTTTTTGTATTTCTTCGATACATATAATTTTATTGGTCAATTATACATAAAGAAAGCTAGAAAAAATAAGACTTATATGAGACTAGAAAAGGGTAGCGCCGTTTGTAATAATAATAGAATTTACTAGAGTAATGTCAACCAAGATGTCATTATTTTTTGAATATCACAAAAATAGCATTTAAAGATTGAAGAACGATTAATATAAAGTAATTAATTATAGAATATATTTTGTTTCAAGCTATTTTTGACATACTAGTGATGGTGTGTCTTGGTGGAGTAGCAGTTAGGTCAATCTCCTTGGAAGGAGTGCAGGTCACATACCCCTGGGTTCGAGTCCCATTTCTGGGGGTAACAACCAATGTGAACTAAATGAAAATAAAAAAATAAATTGCTGGTTCCTCCTCTTTCTTTCTTCCTGCTTGTTTGCCTACTCACCTTCATTCCTAACTGCAATTATCCTTTAAAAAAAAAGTCAAAGATTTTATCCATTTTATCTCTTTAATAATGAAAATAGATGTCATTAATTTCATGTAAATTGCATGAAAATCCAGATATTAGTAAAAGTCTGGACTAGAGGAGGCAACTATTTTGTTGTGAACTTGTTATGAAGTCTGTCTTAATTGTTTGCTAATTTTATTCTTTATTTTTTTTGCAGTGCATTTAATGGCAATTTACCTTTAGATTCTTAAACCTATAACTGATTGAGCTTAATTTTAATAAAAAATAACTATCTTGAAACTTTATTTTTTAAAGCAATGGTAGAGGCAGGAATAAAGGTGAGCAGGGAGACAGGAGGAGAGAGGAGGAAAGAGCACTTTATTTCATTTGTTGCCCATTTTGGTTGTTATCCCCAGCCCTGGGTTTTGAACTGGGGACTTTGGGATACATGTGAACTGTGCCTGGTGTACTAAACTAGTAGATTATCAAGGCACACTGAACATTTTAAATATATAAAAAACTGTGAAATAAGTCAGACAGAGAAAGACAAATGCTGTTATGATTTCACTCATAAGTGGTGCATAAAGAAATAGCAAATTAATAAACTTAATTAAAAAAAAAGCTTTCAGTTTTTAAGAACAAAATAGTGAGTACCATACCAGAAGAAAAGGGAAAGTTTTGATGAACAAATTTAATAAAATAGTTCAACTGTAGGGTGATGGGTGGAGACTAGAATTATGGTGGCAAACTTAATATTACACACATAGATGCAGATTTAAAAGGCTAAACATATGACATGTACATGTTATAAACCAATATTACTTCAACAAAACAAAGCTAAAACAAAAACAAAAACAAAAACAAAAACTCTCAAACCCCTTAAACAAAACAAAATAAAGCAAAACTAGACAAATGTTTTTCTAAGCCTCCAAATTCAGCAACTATCACCAAGTGGCCCTGTTTCTTCCTGTTCCCCATTTTTTTTTTTTTTGAAGAAAATCTGAGTCCATATCATTTATCCATAATTGCTTATGCCATTTAAATATCAGTCTACCACACAACCCTGAAATTTCAACCTATTTTGTTTCAAATTGATCTTACTTTTCTTCAATATACTTCTTTTTTAACTTTTTTTCTTTCTCATTGTCAGTCATGAATTGTCATTCTACTCCTGATAAAGGTTCTGACACTTCATTCTCTAGAACTTTTCAGGAGGCCTGAATATCTGTTGTTACTTAAGAGTATAGCTAAATATTTACAACTAGAAATAATTTTTTATACTTACTATTAAAAATAAAATAGAGCATTCAACTTTATGTTTTCTAAAGAACTTTTCAAATTTTGACTTACCTATTTGTTTGCTCCTTGTATGATTTTTGGTGAATTTATCTCATTGTTTTGTTACAAAGTTGGAAGATAATTCTTTCTGGATTCCAGTTCTCTGAAGAGCTCTAATCCTGGGGCCTAATTTCAAGGCTCATTTGACATTTCTGGTAGAAAATGTGTATTCTAGTAACGATATCCTTTGAAAAACTTCATGAGTTGCAAATGATCTAGAGCGAATAGTCATGGCTCTTAAACTTTGATAACTTTATTAAGGGCTCAAGATACTTTTATGTTAGATTTTTTTTGTAGTCTAAATTTGTTGTATTAATACCTACAAATTCATATTATGTAATATGTAATATATAATTTGATAATACAAATAATTATTATATCAAAAAGCTTATTTTGTTAGTTTGAAAAGTATCATTTGAATAAAAAGTATTATATTTTTACTCTTTTTGATTTATTTCTGTTTTGTTTTTCTTTTCTAGTTATGATTTTTTTCAATAATTAATGTTATGATTTTTTTTTTTCTTTGAGTCCTACATTGCTTTTTGTTTATATGGTAATGCCCATCTGCATTTTTTTCCTATTATCCAGTCATCACACAGATCCAACTTCAACATTTTCTAAATACATGTACAATTCACAGACTAATTAGGATGTTTACCTATCTTAAACCAAACTAAAAGATTATATTTATTCTGTGATACATATCTTTCATACTAGGTTGAAAGTTCCTGGAGACCAGAATCTCAATCTTTTATATTTCTGTGTCAACGTATCAACATAGAATTTGAATATGATGATAGCATCTCTAAATATTTGACTTAAAATCTAGATAGGAAAAAAAATCATCTTTTATTTCTATGTACTTGTAACCATTATATATATATATATATATATGCACACACATGCATATGTGTATATAAATGTATGTAAACATATATATAGTATATATATACACAAACATGTCTGTGTTATAGTCTTATGCATTACAAATATTTAAAACATTAGCATCATTAAAGGAATTCTAAATAAAGTATAGAAAAGCTTTTCTCATAATTCTACCATTTAATAAATCAAACTGTTTTCACTAATCTTACTTTTCCTTCTAAATTTCTATTTACTCTGAGGCAAATAGCTTCTGTACAATTATAATTATTGGTATAGGTATTTTAAATATCGACTTTATTGAGGTTTAATTTTCATGCGGTAAAATATACTCATTTAAGAGTATATTTCAAAAAAGTTTTGATAAATGTAAATATCTATTTATTTCTACAATAAAAATACTAAAAAAAATTTCTTATCAATCCCCTGTAGCCATAATCCAGGCAAACCCTGATATACTTTTTATCATTAGAGACTAGCTTCACCTATTCTAGAGTTTATCACTATAAACATGTGACATATATTCTTTCGTATATGGTTTCATTTTCTCAGCATAATGTTGTTGCTTATATCAGTGGTTCATTCCTTTTTATTGCTGCACAGCATTCACCTGTATGAATACAAGATGTTTCTACACATGCTTGTTAATGGACATTTAGGTTGTTTCCAGTTTTGGAATGTAGCTGCTAAGAATACTGAGGTTCAATTCTTTGTTAGATGTTTTCATTTTTTTTGATAATTAAGACTGGAATTGTTGGTTGGTATAGTAAGTATAGTTTTAATTTTGTGGAAACTAAAAATATACACCATTTTTATTTCCTACTAGATATACAAGTGAGTACCAGTTGTATTACATCCTCATACGGTTTATAATTATTTTTATTTTCTTATTTAATATACTTTTGCAATGATTTTTGGTTTCATAGTTCATCTCTATATTTTGAAAAACATTTTTAATTGAAAAAAATCTGCTGTAAGGTAGAATAATTATCTTTTTTCTAGTTGTTGATACAAGTATCCATAGCTTTAGTGTACCTACAAATTTTCTGGCCAGGATTGGCCTGGGTAAAATTTGGAAACAAGTAAGATGTTGCTTTAAATCTCTTTCCTCTTCTTGCCTATTTCTGTTACTCATCGTTGCTAGATGAAGATGATCTGTTATCATAAGCCATACCCCATCTCAATTTTTTGATTCCTGACTCTAGTATTTCATGTGTTAATGCCTTTACTGGTAGACATTTTCAGACAAATATATCTATTCTCCTTGAGCATGTATCATTTAAGGACATCCCTTCAATCGGTAAAGTTGACTCAATAATGCATTTGTGTACCTCTGGTAATGCATTTGGTTTCTTTGACTTTTACAAGTGTGTAATTTCTATCCTGCAATAGAACATGCAAGGACAAGGACAAAGGATTATGTGTGAGTATCAACATGTTTTTTTTTTTAATTCTTCTGGAAAGAATAAATATCTCTCTCTGATATCTTCATAATATTCTAATATAAGGTGAATTAAGGAGGAGTTCGATGGTTTTTGAACTTTTCTAAATTTTCTTGTTCTGTACATCTCCTTTGCTAGGCTGGGGAGATAGAATAAAAGCATGAAGTATTTCATGAAAGAGTGAACATTTATTCTCCCAGGTGGTTTGAATTAGATACTGCAGTCCTCAAAAAACTCTGTCATAATTTTTAGTCATAGACTGGGTCACAGTCATGCAGCCAGTCTCAAGAGATGATCATGTTCAAGTTCATCTCATTAATATCAACCCAAGCTAAGTCTTTTGTTTCTGTTCTCATAGTTATATAGGAAAAGTGCAGGTCTTAGGCTACTTTAAAAAGTGTAATCCCTTTTCTCTAAGTTTTTGACTGTGAAATAGCTAGATAGATAGGGATTTTAGAGTTAAACAAACTCATGTGTGTGGGTGTATATGTATGTATGATATATATGCCTGTCCTTCCTTCCTCCCTCCCTTCCTTCCTTCCTCCCTCCCTTCCTTCCTTCCTTCCTTCCTTCCTTCCTTCCTTCCTTCCTTCCTTCCCTTTCAACTTTTCTTCATTTTTTATTATTGAAAGGAAGATAAAAGCATGATACAATTTCAAACAATTTAAGAGTGAGTGTATGCAATGGAATGTAGATATTCTCTCTACTTTAGTTCTCTAACCTCCTTTCCCAAAGGTAGTGACAGCTAGTGTTTTCTTATGTGTAGTTCTAATAATTTTCTATTTATAATCAAACATGTATTTGCATTTATACCTTTAATTTAAATCCTTTAAAAAAGCTCAGATGTATCTGTCTTATTTTCATTTAAATGTCAGGTATTTTTCCAAAACAGCACATGCAAATTAACCTCCTTCTTTTAAAAGACTGTGTTTGGCTGCAAAGATATCTTTTCCTTTCTGTATTCCTCCGCTACCTTTAATTTTCTTTCTTTTTTAAAATCACAGAATAGTATATTAAAGGTTATAACTTACTAGGGTTAAATAATAGTGTATGTACTTTATTGAAGCAGTTTCCTATGGAGGAACTCTTAAGTTATTTTCATTTAGAGAAGTTATTTTCTTGTAATTAAAAACACTACAGTGAGCATATATACAGATATATGAGGATAATCATTGGAGACATTCTCAAAGTGGATTGCTGTCTCTAGCCTATTGGAATTTGGTAATTATTACTAAATTGTCCTTCAATGAAATTTTATCGACTTACCCACTCACCACCACCATTAGAAAATTTCTGACTTCAGACCATATGCTTTATATGGTATATATAAGATTATGGTATATGTACCATATACCACAAGCTTTTCAATTCTTGTCAACAAATCAATTTTTCTTCAATAAACAGGAAGCAAACGTCAATCTTCCTTTCTCCATTCCCCTGCTACCTTTACATTTCTTGTTTTTATTGCGGAATAGTATTTTAAAGGTTATAACTTATTAGGGTTAACCATAAATTCCAAATGTTGACTATGTAATCACTCCTTATAAGGGAGAAAGAGGTGTATCTCTGGGCCTACATTCAATTTCCATGCTTCAATCTCTTCTTTGCTTTAACTCTGCCCACATGCTGGTATGTGGCAGTGTTAATTGGGCATTCTGCTTTTTGAATCGCATGTAGAATGTACATTCAACTCATTTACCACAAAATTAAAAAAAATGGAGAGAGTGAACACAGCTATTAGAGTTGTTGTGAATAATTTGAGTTAAATGTAAATGCAGAAAGAAAATAGGAAAACTACTATTAAGTACACCTTGCCCTCCTCAATGGAATACAATGCAGATACAATGTTAATTATTTCCACCATCTATCTATTTAAAAGCTGGAAGATTGAAATATGAATATGTTAGGTATTTAAATACTAATTTACTTAAAAAATCTGTACTTTATTAAAATATCATTATGCATATTTTAAAGTTAAAACTCTGTGCTATGTAGATGTAGAGGTAAAATTCCCATTTATTGTCCACTGAATATGAGGGAAATTGGATTTGTCAGGAAGCTGATTGATATCTCGAAGTGTTTTGTTTTCAGTGACTGGCACTACCGAGTTACAACCATCTATCATCTAACAGGTAATTAGTCAGATTTCTCATCATGAGCTTTCAATCCTGCTGTTTTATTATTGAAATACCACAAACCAGTAGGCAATTTGAATGCAGATAAAGTTCTCTGTCATGGTCTTAAGGACAAAGACAACATTTTGCAATTCGGCAGTAGCGAGTTTGAATAAAAGTCATTGAAATGTAAGGTGGGTTTTAAAAGAAAATAATTATAAAAAAATTTGACTCCATAACACATTTGCCCTCCAGGGTAATGGAAAAACTTGTTTACAAGCAACCTAATGTTTTATCATATTTTATTGTATTTTTTACATGTTTTGCAAGTACAAAGTAAAGTGTAAGAACATTGAGAGCATGAAAAATAAAGTTAGATAAAATAAATGAACTAGGTCTTGAATAGCTCTCATCCGTTTTCCAGAATATTTTGAGATGGTGGATAAAAGTAATCTGAAATTAACAATGGCTAATAATATGAAATGTTTGTTTATTCCTTTTTTTTTTGAAGGAAAGGTGCAGACAGGAGGAAGTGTTTTTATTTATTTTATTTTAGTTGTTCATCTTGGTTGTTTTGCAGGGTTACTGGTCTTGAACTGGGGACCTTGGGATATATGTGAACTGTGTCTGGTGTAGGTCACCACGGTGTGCCTCTATTTGCATCTTTATCTTGCTGTAGTATACAAAATTAGAAAGCAGTTAGCCAAAATTAGTTGGGTGCCAGATGACATACTAACTCTTTACTTCATTTACTCATTTGATCCCTCTATGAGGGAGGTACTATTATCATCCCCATTTTGTGGATAAGATACTGAAGTTGAGATTAAATACTTTTTTAGATTTCATATAGTTGGTAAGGTGGTAGAGTGGAGATTTGGACTCAAGCACTTTGACATTGATCTAAGCACTCTGTCTCACTAAGCAATGACAAAGTGGAATATGGCTCTCATTCTATGCATTTATCTCATCATTCATTCTGGAGAGACTATGTCCATGACAATCTTTTTCTGTAGAATGGCATATGGTGTCACCGTCTGATATCTCCTTATAGTTGCTGCCTACTGGACTTGCTCTTGAGGGATCCTTTGGTCACTACTGTTGTTTCTTTTCATATATTACGCTCAACTGAAGCTGAAATCTCCAAAGTTAAAAGGGCCAATGGAAGAGAACACAGATATTAAATCTCTGTTAGAAAATATGCAAATCACTTTTTTTTTTTTTTTTTTTTTTTAACAAAGTGAACTCTTACTTTTTTTGGAAATGGGCTCTTGGAGGCAATGTGGTATGTTAGAAAAAAAGCATTAATTTTGGAGTTAGAAGACCTTGGTTACCAGTTACTAGTAGGGAATGTACTGAGTGAATGGCTTGACCACACTGAACCTCAGTTTTCACTCCATAAAATAAGGATTGAGAAGAACACCTGTGCTAGCTATTCTGTGACCTTATGTGCAGGTGTCCAGAATTGTGCTCCCTTCCCATGTTTTCTTGCTTCCTGTGGTTTGAAAGCAACATTGACAATTCTGACTCTAGTTTCAATAATTTGAAAAGTAGCACTGAAGCAACAGAAATTTTATTCTGCATTCTTTGACTTAGTTTAACTGGAATAAATTGTATCCAGTAATTTTTTATTCTCATATAGAGTTCATTGAGTCAATCTGCTCATATACATTAGTTTGGGGGATGATATATAATAATATCAAGATTTTAAATAACAAAAAAATAGGGTTGGAGGAAACATTTGAAGGTGATGGATATGTTTATGGCATTGATCGTGGTGATAGTTTTGTGAGTGTATATTCATCTCCAAACTTATCAAGTTGTATAAATTACGCATATATACAGCTTTTTGTATGTCAATTTGCCTTAATGGTTTTTAATTAACCTATAGGGATGGCGAGTATAAATTTATAATGCTTGATCCTAGTATAGTTTCCTTAGTATTTTTTAATAACTGTATTATTAAATTGTGTGCTGTAGATCACTTAAGTTAGAATTACCTGAGGTTCTGAATGAAAAATTAGGTTCCTGTACCCTATTTAGGAGCTATTGAATCTGAATCTCTGGAGGAGAGGACCAATACAAGCATTCCTGTTATTCAAGGAAATGTGTTTGTGTATTGATCGATTGAATTCTCTCTGCTGACACTCCACTAGCAGCCAAGGACACACAAATATTCTAGGTTGGGGGAACTCATTCATTGCATAGTGCAAATGCCAGATACACAAAACAAATTACAAAACATGATAAGGACTAAAACAGAGGCTTATAAAATATGTACTAGAAATGCATAACAGAGACATGGCTAATTGAGTCACCCAGGAAAATCAGAGGGGGTTGCTTACCTCTGGGGCATCGCATCTGAGTTGGGTTTTGAAGGATGCCTAGATTTTCACCAGGAAGAGAACGGGAGTTGAGGACAGAAAGAATTTCTGAGCAAAGGAACTGAGCAAAAGACACAAATATGAAAGGTGAAATTTAAAAGAGTACTTCTACATATTATTCTCGGAAATATAAGTTATTTCAAACTTTTTGTAGGTCATGTGGGCAATAACTGTTAAAGTGAATTTGGACAAATATCCATCCCTTTATTTTACTTTTTTGATATCTACTCTAAAGAGACACCCACAGATGTTCATATTACAGAAGACAATTTAAATGTCACTGAGCAAGGGAATGAGTAAATAAGTCATAGTACTTTGGCTTGTTTATTTACCAACTACTTCCTGATATTCTTTATTATTGATATATATGAATAACAATCATGTTCCAGGTACTATTTTAGACACTGGCAAAAAATATTTAACAAAACAGACAAAAACATCTGCCTTCATGGAGCATACATTTTAGGAGGGAAGCAAGAAGCAAACATTTAAAAAGTAGAGTGCTGAGAAAATAAGTGATGTATTATGGTGTTATGGAGTAAAAAAGAACCAGGGAATGAGACAGGAAGTTCAGGGTTAGTTATGGGAAGGATAGTTTGTAGTTTTAAGTAGTAGCATCACAGAGTCCTTAATGAAGAGGTTACATTTGAACAGATACCGGAAGGATGTGAAGGAGGAAACCACATGGGTACCCTGGATTCTAATAAGTGCAAAAACACTGCAGTGAGAGTTTGTCTGATGGCTCTCAGAATAATAAGGAGGCTGTGAAACTGGAAGAGAATGAGTGAGGAAATGCTAGTAGGAGGTGAAGTCAGAAGTGGGAGTGATTTTGTAAGTAGGATGTGTAGCTACTGTGAAGATTTTGACTTTAACTTTGAAGGAGAGTAACTTGAGTCACTGCCGTTTTTCAAGGACAGTGACATGTCGGTGTTATGTTTTATTTAATAGGGTCTTACTGATGCTGTGTGGCGAATGACTGAAGGGAACAAAAGAGGAAGCAGAGAAATCAGTTTGGAGACTATTATAATAACACAGATGAAAATGATTTTAGTGTTGACTGGAGTTTTGAGGTGGTGAGGAGAGTTTGGATGCGGGATATTTGTGTATAGATGCTGATAGGGCTGCCAGAATTCCCTGACCCATAGGATCGGTGAAGAGAAATAGAAAAGAGTCAAAGAGGAGTCCAAAGGTTTTAGCCTCATCATCAAGCAGATTAGGAGGGATGGGGGTGGGAAAAGGTCCCAAGAACAGTTTTTGACATTGTAACTTTGAGGTGTCTATGAGATTATCTGTTAGGGATACTAAGTAGGCAGTGTTACAGGTGATTCTGGAGTTTAGTGGTAAGTTTCTGCTCCAAGACAAAAATTTGAGTGTTGTCAGCATGTGAGTAGCATTTAAAGTCATGAGATGGAGGAGAGTCTCAGGAGTTACAGAATTTGGAATCATATTCAGAAAATAAGAAGAGTTAAGAGATAATAGTATTTGATAAAACTAGTAAGTCAATGCATGTAGAATTTATACCAACTATCGGGAACTGTTCTAAATGATTTGCATTTAAGTCTTACATAACCTTAAGAGGGAGGTAATAATATTATTGCTATCTTCCACATGAAAAAACTGAGACAGGAAGGAGGTAAAAAACTTACTGGAGGCCACACAGGTGATACAGCTGCAGAGTTGAGATGTGATCCTGAGCTGTCTGTTCCTAATCACAGACAAGATTGAGTGAAAATAAGTTGCAGAGTAAAGTAATCAACACGATATAAATATAAAGATCGCAAAAGCCATCATTTATTTCTGCATATGAATGTACATGAAAATGATTGCAGAGGCAAGATCTGAAAGCATACACATCAAGAAGGACTGAAAGATTTGGGATGGCTCAAGGAGACTCCAAATTCATTAACAGTAAGTAATGCTGCATCTTTTGGTAAATAAGAAACACTTGGGTATGTCTCAGTTTCCTGAGAAAACTTATTTCTACCTATTTCATTGTTCTTGAACCTAAGTAGATTTTTACTTTAAAAGATTTACTGGACATGTGCTGCAAAAATAATACTTAACACTATTACTCTAGGTCATAAAAATTACAACAACAGTAAATTCCACATTTTTATGAAATCTTACTATAAAAATTCCATCGAAACAAAGTTTGTCATGGGTGGGTCTTAAATTGTGGTACTGTGGCACCACATGCTACCTAGTCACTATTGCTAATCTGGATTATTAATAGTTACTTAAAATATGAATAATTGTCACAAATGGATTTAGAATTTCACTCCAATAGGCTTCAGTGTGCTAATATTTTAAATATTTTGAAAAGGGAAATACTAATTCAATCAAAGGGCATTCTAGAGCTTCAAAACCTTGCCCATGCAAATACCCTTGATTATTAATTCATCGCATCATAAATAAAATATAAATTAAATTAATTTAAACTTTGCATTCAGTTTCATCTTAAGGCCACATTCTGCCCTTTTCATAGCAGCTGATGTCCCTGGGAAAGGTTTGCAGCTGTTTCCATAACCAGCACTCTAATGACTCACCTGCCAGAGCCGTTCCACACTCCTTGTGAGAGTGGAGGGCAGGCTATTGATTTCTGTAAAGGCTATTAAAATTCTCGATGATGGGGGAATGAAGGATAAAGCCAAGGGAGACAGGTAGAAATCTTAGGAACGTTGAATAAGTCTTCTAAAATGGACGTGTGTAGAGAAGTTAATCTGCTAGTTATCTGACCTTTGCACTTTTGCAAAATACCACCATAGTCTGAAAAATTGCTCTGTCGCAAAGATTTTATTAGATCTGGCATCTTTTGCTTCAAACTAGAAATTCTCTTCACTGCTTCTCACTACCATTTTTTTCTAGTGATATTTTTGTAGTAAAATGACAAATGAATTGTCCTTATATTTGAGAAAAAAAAGTTCTTAGAGCTTGTTTCAGCATGTAGACATGTTACTATATGATTATCATCTAGGCATTTCTAATTTATAAATTAGATAGCACTTATTTAGCACGAATGCTAAGCACTCTGCTTGATGCCATGTATGCAAGGGTGAATAAGGCTAGATCATTATTATCAAGTCATGCACAATCCCTGGGCTGAGAGGGGAGAAACAGTATAAACAGCTACACATTTTAAGATATATATATATACATATATATATATATATATACTTTTCTAGTATATGAACTAAGAAGAGAACTCTGAAGGTAGTGATTCTTTAAGTAGTGAACGTAGTTGGAATATTTCAAGAATCTGGACTTTGGAGGTAAGGTCCAGCTTGAAGACATAAGAATGAGGATTGTAATTGGTGTGTTGAGGAGAAATGGAACAGCTGAGACATTGAAGTGTGTAGCTATTGTAATGTGATTCAGAGATGACATGGGGCTGGGTTTGGGCAATGAAGGAAAGGAAGGCATGAATAATAGATTTTGGAGATACTCTCATGGGACATCATGAGCAGTTGATAGAGAAGTTGAGGAAGGAAAGTAGAGAAAGAAGAATGAAAATGTATGCTCAAGTATCTGTTGTACATCACCAGAAGGTATTTTCTGGGGAGGGAGCATTGTTGGCGGGAGTGAATATTGTGCATATAGAGTTTGGATTTCCAGCCTGGGCTTCCTGCAGATGATTCCAGTGGAAATATTGCATAGTACTTTAAAAAGATGGGTCTGGTATCAAGGAAGGAAGAGCAGTTCTGGAATTATTTATATTAGAAGTCATCAGTATACAGATGATGGCTAAGGTGACTTTGGTTACTGTTGCCTCTTTTTTACTACCTATGTGACTTCATTTTCTGAGTCTCAGTTATGCAAGTTCACTAAATCTTTTTCTCAGCAATAAAAAAAGGAATAGTAATAGCACCTACACTATGAGTTTTTGACAAGAAGAAGATTATGACAAAACATATAAAGCACGGTGTCTGGAATGCAGTAAGTATTCAATTTATGTTAGTTTTATTGTGGTGGCTTTTTATTTGATTAAAAGCAAGGATAGTTGAAAGGCTCGGTGTGGTGGATATAAGTCACTTCTCCAAGACACATAGAGATGAAAGGAGTGAGACAAAAGTCTTAGGGGAAAGCTCTTATAGTTTTTTAAAAATATATGGGGACATGTGTATATAAGTTTATATAGGTGAGAAGAGCAATTAAAGATACAAGCAAGAGATACGAGAAAAATCTTGGTGCTAAAGCTGGATGCTTTGTGAGCCTGTTCCTAGACTCTTATGTGCAGTTTGACCCACGTGATTGAAGTCTTGAAAGACACTGTGATAGTTCAGAAAAGCTCACTGGGGAATGAGAAAAGAGGCTGCTCTGCATACCTTCTTCTGTTGATCAGTCTTTAAGGTTCCATTGATTTTACCATAAACCTATATTCATAGTTTTTTTTCTGCCATAAATACCCTAATACAGTCCCATAATATCAGCCTCTCTATTCCTGCCCTACCTCCTAGTCCAGTTTCCAAATAGCTAACTCAAATCATCTTTAAAACACACATATTCTCATATATCCCTAGGTAAATCTTTTTAAAAATTTAATATTTATTCAAGTAACTTTGCTTTATAAAATTATATAAACCCATATGTGCAGGTTCCCCACTCCTCAGATACATGACGACACACCCTGTCCACCAAAAGAGCTTCACAACTGTTCTAATTAAACATCTTTTTAGAAGAAAAGGTGAAGGCAGGAATGATGGCAAGCAAACAGGTAGAAAGAGAAAAGAGGAAACTAGTTAGTATTTAGTTGTTTATCTTTGTTGCCCACTACCCGCTGCCCAGGGTCTTGAACCAGAGTCTTTGGGAGGTATGTGGGCTACACTTGGTGTCCTGAACTGCCAGGACACCAGGGCACATGTAGTTAAACATTTTTAATGTCTCCCCCTTGCTTATTGGAACAATAACAACAAAAAAACAACTCGATTTCCTTAACATGTTTCTTTATTCTCATTATTTTCTCTACTATGCCTAAACTTCTGGTAATTCTGAAATATGATATGCTCTTTCACTAGATTGACCATATATTGTATTGTCCAAAAGATAACACTTTGGAGAAAGAAAGATAGTGATACTAAATAATTAGGTCAGGACAACAGGTGAAAACTGAATCCTCCTGATTTTTCAAGATTATGTTTTATTTGTGTCAACTATTTCTTTTGCTTGGAATATCCTCTCTCTGATTAACCTCATTCTCTCCCTGGTGAAATTATACCCATTCTTCAAAATCTAGTTCAATTACCTCTGATTTCTCTGGATGACTCAATTAGCCATTTCCATCTCTAAGCTTTTATAGCATGAATATTATTTACCCCTGCTTTAGCTCCTGGTTTTTGGTTTTTTTTTGGTTGTATAGCTGTCCTTTTCAGTGTCTGGTGAGCTCCCAGAATCTAAACTATTACTTGGCCTTGGTAGTGTTGGGTCCATAGCGGTCATTTAATAATAAAATCACATGTAGTCATTGTTATCATGGGGAATAATAATGCTATTAGATAATACATTTATGGAAATTTTGTTTCCAGTTTATTTTTATAAATCCACTTAGTGATAGCATATTTTTTTCTGTAAGTTATAGATCCCGAGTTATGTTTGTTAAATAGAAGAATAAAAAGACACTGAAAAATACACTTACATTACAGGCTATTAATATATAATTCTAAAACCTTGCAGGAGTATAAAATTTTATAGTATTCTTTCGTGTTAAATAATTTCCACCCTAAATTTTCAGCCTCGGGTTAATTTTCCAAGGAGATTATTTTGAGGGTAATGGTAATTTAAATCTCATAGTATGCTTAATTCTTGGACAAGCAAATACTTTTGAACATCAGTGAATTTAAATACGTAATTTCTTTTTATTGCTCACCTCCAATATGAAGTATAGCAATCTGAAATCTAGCCTAATCCATGTTTCTGAGCTAAGCTTTCTTATTTATAAGAGGTCCTGGAAATCTCCCTCTGAGACAATTGAGGAATTATAATATCATCTAGGAAGAACAGATGCTATTTTGTAAACAGGAGGCATATCAGTTGCTTTCCACAAACTGTCTTCTAGGGAGAAGCCAGATAGAAGCCCTGGCCTTCTGATGGGAGAGACAAACTGCTTGTGTATTTGCCAGAAAATCTGGTGAGTTTCCAAATGTTTTCTGATGGAGTTAAGCCTTTGATTAGTATACTCTTTACGAGTTGCAGTATTGAGATAAGATAAAAAATATAAAGTAAGTGGGTTATTTAATTTTTTGAAAGTGGTTACTGCCAGAAATTTCAAGCTATTTAAACTACTTTTTAAATGACACTTTATTATTTGAAGTAATTGAGGCCGAAACTGACTCGTCCATAATGGTTACTACTCTGAGGTGTCAAGAGACCAAGGGAATCACGATTTTTATTACTGGTTTTATTTTTAGCTTGTGTCAGTCAGTCATGCAGACTGAGGGCTGACACTGAAACCAGCATATAATGAGATGTCATGATTTGTTCCTTTTATGCATTCACCTTGGGGTAGTCATTATACCAAGTGAACAGCTCACAGCGTCCCTTCCTGTGGCTCTGACTGCCATCCCTCTCCCTCTCCTGTCAGCGCTGTCTCTAGTCAGGGTTTCGTTTTCCGCCTCACTTTTTCCTGCTATTGTTGATAGCTCCTGGCTCCTGGTGGCTCAACTTATCTCTGAATCCAAAGTCCGCTTTTGCTGAAGCGCCGTTTCCTAGAGAGGCGCAGAAAGCAGTGCATGAATTATGAGTAAAGACACACTTGCCTATGTGCTGGCCTACTCTTGCCTGACTTACAGACAGCAGAGGTGCAGCCCACGACGGTAGGATAAATAGGCATTCAGTGAACTGCAGCGTCTATCTGTCCAGCAGTATTTTAAGTCTCACGATACTTTTTAAGACTTTTTGTTTTTTTAAGGAAAGATGCAGACAGGAATGAAAGAATCAGGCAGACAGGAAGAGAGAGGAGAAAGAAGCATTTTGTTTATTTTATATAGTTATTGATCTTGGTTGTTCCTCTGGCCCAAGGTCTTGAACATGGGCTCTTAGGATGTATGTGGACTGTGCGGTCAGACTTAACTACTAGGCCACCACAGTACACCACTTTTAAGATATTTCAACAGCTATCCATTGTTATTCTATTTAAGCTCCAATTGAATTGATTTCTAACTCCATATTTGATGTTTAGTAGTCTAGCAATAAAATATTTCTTATGAAAATCTGAACAATAATAAAATAAATGTCATGGTGCCAAAGGACATTTCTCATATCCATCACTAGTGGAATACATAAACCCGGAGGTTCTGATAATTACTAATGTTGTTATGGACCTTCTTGTCCTTGTCTTTTGTGTATCTGTGTGCATTGTCCTGGGCTATATACCTTGGAGTGGAATTTGGGGCACAGAGTATGATACATGTTAGTTTTCAGTAGATACTTCATTTTAAAGTTAACATCCTCATATGAATACTTTTATTACTACACAGTCTTTAAAATTAATTTTAATAGTTACATCACGTTTCAGCAGGTGGTTATAATGTAGATTAATCCTTTTCTTACTGATTCAGATCCTTTTTCTGATTCACAATTTCAGAACTTCTTCAAAGTTTATATAATCTACTGGTGCACCCTGGTAGAGTAGTGGTTTGATCAGCTGCCTTCATCCAGTGCAGTCCAAGAACATGAGTTTGCTTTCTGGGGTCGGAGTGAAGTATCAAGGTGAATAACCAAGTGAACAACTAGAAAAAGTGTTTCCTCTTCTCTCTCCCTACCTGTTTGCTTCTGCTCTCCTTTATTCCTGTCTGTACCCCTCTTTAAATTTTGTTAAATTTTGAGTACATAAATAAATGTGAAATGTTTAAGTGGCATGCTCAAGATAACAGTTATAGTATTAATATGTATTTATTTACCATCTAATTTGAACCAGGCACTGAGACAGATGCTATATTTATGAGGATGAAATAAACATGGTCTTAATCAAAGAAACTTAGCACCATGTAGCTGGGTCAGATTCAATCACTTTTAATTTCCTTAAAGGAAAGATACAGGCAGGAATGAAGGTGAGTAGGCAGGCAGGCAGGAAGAGAGAGGAGGAAGAAGCATTTTTACTTATTCTTATTTAGTTGCTCATATTGGTTGTTTTGCCTGGATTCAGAATACAAATCTGGCTCCTTGGGATGTATGTGAACTGTGCTCCTTCTAAGGCAGAGGACCTACCCGCTACTCCACAGGGTGTGCCCTTCTTCACATTTATTTTTAAGCACTACTCATGGGATACTCTATACTTCATCTTGCACCTTTCATTTAGCAGTTCATTTGGAGATATCTGCCTTGTTGTTAATGACTCACTCAATTTTAATTTTTTATTACAATTAGCATATTATTCAATTAAATAAACATACCAGCGACTTAGGTTGAGAACTGAATAACCAACAACCAAATCATAAACTATAGATCTTGTAGCCTTTCTATAGTAGAAGAGTCTTCTCAGACAAAAGTCTCCTTTTCAATAAGCATGACTTTATGAATATTCATCTTTACAAAATAGCAAAAAACTAACCATTTAATTTATTCAGTTTTTAGTGACTGTAACTTCACTATTTATTTCTTCCAACAAATGGGGGAACTGAAATTCTGGTGTATTATTCAATTAAACCAAAGAAACACAGCAAGTGGTATCCAAGCTGGGATTACAGTTCAGGGGCTCTCCTGGTTTCATGGGCTGCTTATTAAGTCATGTTTCAATTAGTGCATCATTTCATATTCCCTGGTGTCTCATGCAAATGCAAAATGTTTAAGTTAAGGAGATAATGTTTTTAAGAACTCCAAATTGCATTTGAGTATAAATTCTAGGAAGCAGACTCACCTTCAGAGTAAAAGGGATTTTATAAGAAGGCATAAGAATGATTGCATTTTGTCCCTCTTCCCTATGGGTGTTAGGAAGGGTCTCCACACCCAGGCACATAGTTCATTGTGTGGAAAACTCAACTCAGATTTAGAAGTAGCGTGTTTTTCTCTTTCTCTTTCATTAGATGTTGTGCTTATTAATTGAATATTTCTCTAACCACAGAATCTCAGTCAGTGCAATGTAAATAGGCTCCTCATACATACTTAATTAATTGATTTTTTGTTTAACTTTTTCTACTTACAAATTTCCACTTTTAAGTTTTCATCTCTCCAACATCCACTGGCATACTTGTCAAAAGCAATTATTAAAAGCATAATATTTCAAGATAAATAAGATACTTTTAACCAGTAGAAATATATGTTATTTAATGATATAACAATGCATAGATAAATATTAGCATGGCCTTATAAGAATTTGTTTAGCTACTGATTTGAACAAGTGAAAAATAAGATGTGGTAGTAAACATTTTCTTATGAAGCCACAGGCAATATTTGTACACATGATATACAATGTAGTCTTGTAAATTTGAAATGTACACAGATTGCTAATATTTAATAATTTCTCCTATAACTGATTAGACCTCTTAATAACAGCAGAAGCATACAAAAATAAGTTTCTATGTTTCCTTAATTAAAGGATGCAAACCAGAACCCCTATATCCAATATTTACCATATATTAATATATTAGAGTGTAAGCAAATATTTTTTCAAATAATGAACCCTCCTCCTATCACAAAGTTGAAAGAATCCTTCTTGTTTTATAAAAAAAACAACCACCAAGTCATTTTATTATTTCACTTTTCAACCACTGGAATGTTTCACTCATTTAATTTGTATTTGATTATCTTTGCATAAAACGAGTGATATATTTTTTTCTACTCTGAGTGATCTGGGAGTGTGTTTTACTTTTCTTATGGCAAAATGAACTTTAAGTCATTGAATGAACTCCACAAATAGGTTGCATAACACAAAAACTTACATTAATAACATCATAGTATTTTATTGGTTAATTTTATTGTCATCACAATTAATTTTACTATGTTAATGAGCATTTTGAATAAAATTGACTCACTCCTGCTAAAGAAAGATTTCCTGATCAGAATTCATTACTCCATAATTTTCTAATTAATTGAGAAAAATATTTTAGAAACACCAAAGAAAATGCATACAGCAGGTTTATTCCTTTTTAATGCTGATATTCTCTACTGAATAAGATTTAGATAAATAGGATAACTCATTAAGAGCACAGAGATACATTGGGCGTGATAATAATTCTATGAATTTTAATATTTCACAATTTAGAAAGGGAAGGAAGTATGTTACTATGCTTTTATACCTACCCAGGCTATTCATTAGCTATTTATAATATGATAATTTTTTTCCAGACTCATGTAAGTTAGAACAAATATTATTCATGGTTTATTACAAATAATGGAACTCAGTGTAACTTGTTTCAATAGAAAAGATTCATTACAGGATGAAAAGGCGATGAATTTTTTGGGCTGGGATGACTCAAGAAATACAGTCTAAGCTGAGTTTCTAGGGACACCTCCTAGAGTCAAACTCCTGAACTGGGCTTGCCAAGGGAGCTGCTCTCTGGCCATGCCTATGTTTAGCTGGGAAACTGCATTGAAAGTTTTTGGTTCCATGTAGCCTCTGGCCCAGTTTCCAGTAGGAAGATAAATATCCCATATCACTTGTTTTCTATTTACTTCAGATCCAAATTCTAGTCCTGTATGAACACGTCTGACAGTAGAACATTATATCAGGAAAGATAACTGCAAGGGAGTCTGAAAAGTTTAGTTTTTTAGTTTTCTAGTCTTTATAATATATGAAGATGTAATAGATAAATGGAAAATCCTTTCCATTTCAGCATAGCAATTTATAGGCTGTGCCACAGAAAAGGACAATCAATAGGAATGTACAAATTAAGTAACTATAAAGGCTTATAAAGTGACAACTGTAAGTTCATTATTTATGTAATTTCATATTTAGGATATTGATTCTTATTTATAATCCCCTTTGTCCTTGCATTGATGTTCAAGACCCCAATCATTTTTTATGACATTCAAACATTCCTAAAGCTGACATTTTTATATTATCTTTACCCACATGACTCCTTAATTCCTCTCTTTGCTCCCCAATACCTACTATGTACAACAATATCTGCATACTTACCTGGTAATGTCTCCTTGAGATTCTCTTCTTCTTTCCTCTTTTGAGCTCGTTTTATTCCTATCCAACTCTCAAGAGTCAACACAAATTTTATTTCCTCAGTGAAGATCTTGTCAAGCATTCATTTCACAATATGTTCTTTTTTAAAACATAAAATGATTAGGAAGTGGCAAGTTTTTAATATTTATTTTGTAAACAGATTAACTGAGGCATAATTGACTTAAAATTAACCTCTATTAAAATATATTTTTGATGTTTTGATACATGCTTATACCATTAAAAACTAAATGTTTCCTCCTGTTCTTTATTCCCAATTTTTAAAAATAATAGTAAAATACAAATATCATAAAATTTATTACCATAACCTTTTAAAGTGCACAATTCAGTATTTTTAGGGTCATTCATATTGTTCAACACTGGTACTTTCTTAACTGTAATTTTTTTTTTTAAGGAAAAGTGCAGATAGGAGTGAAGTTAAGTAGGCAGGCAGGCAGAAAAAGAGAGGAAGAAGAAAAGAAGATGCACTTCATTTTATTTCTATTTAGTTGTTTACATTGGTTATTACCCCAGACATGGAGCATAAACTTTTGGGGATGTACATGGACTTTGTTTCTTTGGAGGTGGTTGACCTAACTGCTGCTCCAGCAGCGTGAGTCTTCTTAAACTGTATTTGTAATAACGTTAATCCCCTGTATGCCACATGCTGTTGTGCTTTCTGCATTGGCATGATAGACTTTTTGGTGACCAGCAATAGACATTGACTCTGGCTATCTGGATGAAAACAGGGTTCCACAGAATCATGGACTGGCTGAAGACTTGACTTCACTAGAAAGTAAAAAAAAAAAAAAAAAGAAAAGAAAAGAAGGAACCAGACAGTGTAAACCACAGCAAATAGTAAACTGAGGAGTTAGGAACTGTCTTTCCCATTCTCTTCCTATCCTTCAGAAAAATTTGAACTCCAATAATTTCTATATTTTACATCACTTGCTCAGGCTTTGAAGTCTCAAGTATGGAGTGTGTTTCTTATTGGGAAATCTAAGGTAGGACAGCGGCAGGAAAAGGGAAATTATGCTTCCCTGGATTTCTGTGGTGGAAGGGGATGGAGACCTTGAAGTCTACATACAACAGAGGATTACCCAGAAGGGTGTGTGTGTTTTTGTGTGTATGTGTATGTGTGTAGTTGTGTAGTTGTTCATCTTGGTTGTTTTTACCTGGCCAATAGGCCATGCCCTGAAGGGCATTTTGTTTCTAGTTTGTGCATTCCTGAGACTCTAATGTCATTATAAGACACTGCCTTGTGCCCCAGTGTGCTAGTGGTAGTGCTTGGGTTCACCACCTCTGGCTTGGTTCAGTCCTAGCACATTCCAAGGACCGGGATTCTTGTCTTGGAGTGGTGGTGGTGAGTGAGGAAAACCATGATATATGTTTTGGGGACAACCAAAACTAAATAAATCAAAGACCAAAAACTAAATAAAATAAATGAAATGTCTCTTCCTACCTGCCTGCCTACTCGCCTTTATTCCTGACTACACCTTCCCTTTTAAAAAAATTGGATGTTGTCTGTGTTTCTCTCATTGCTTCCACAATAACTGGAAAATTTCTAGACATATTACAGTAGTCTGAATGCATATGTTGCATTCATTTAAATACATTAATACTATCCTAAAATTTCTCAGAGTTTATGCTCACTAAATATTCACTGCTTCCTTCAGTAAGAATAAATTAAAAGGTGGGAGAGGGAGTGAATTTAAAAATGTTTACTCCCATTCAGAATCCCATTTATTGAGGCAAGATTAAGTGATTAACCTGTATCCTGTTATCACTTTTCAATCCTTAATTTTCATCAAGTTCACTGCTCTTCCTGCTGCCCATCAATGAGTTCACATTTTACTCTGTACTGAAAGGACCTCTATAATTGAAACAACTACTTATCTCTGTTTTCTTTCATCATGCCCCCTTGTTCCTGGAAATCTTCTGATTATACACACACCTACTCAGGGATCTTGGTCAGTGTTAGAAATTCCTTCTTAATTTACTATCTGACTTTCCTCCGAACGCTTTTGGTCAGAGAAGTCTTGTCTGATAAGTCTATTTAAAATCATTGGCACACCCTGGTGGCCTAATGGATAGGGCCACGGGACACTGTCCACACATCCCAATGACCCAGGTTTGAGATCCCAAGCACCTAGGTTCAAGACCCAGGGCCAGGGGAAAAACCAAGATGAATAACTAAATCAAATAAAGTACTTCTTACTCCTCTTTCTTCCTGACTGCTCGCCTTTATTCCTGCCTGCGCCTTTCCTTTAAAAAAATTGTTTATACCATAGTTCAATACTCATTCTATTAGTTGCTCTCTGCTATGTTTTTCTTTATAATATTTATCTGACATAGTTGTTTGTTGCCTATATTCCCCATCAGTATATAAGTCTCATCTGAACAAGAATTTTTTTTATGTTCAGTTCAGTAGTTAACACTACAGTCCACGGACCATAGCTGATTTGCCAATTTTTATTGTGAACCTAGAATATACAAATGAGCATTTGCAATTTATTTGAGTATAGGTATGCTAATTTTGAATCTAAATCAATCTATATATTAGCCTCTCTCGAAAAGTAATTTTCTTTTCATTAGTAGGTTAATAATGATTATTATTATATTTTAAATTTCATCAGGTAAAATTTGGGGAAATTTATTTTTTCTTTTGTTCTATAAGTGCTATATAACTGATTTGTCCTTTTGCCCAATAAGTTCAAAATATATACAGTCTGACCTTTAATAGATAGTTTGCTAATCTCTGGTTTAGTTCATAACTGTACTGCCAGTACCTACAGCAGTGGCTAGTATAGGGAAGGTTGTCAATAAATGTTTTAAATGAATAAATAAATGAATTTCTGCTGGACTGTGGGAAGGACTAGATTAAGGATAATGGGCTGTGAGGAGATCGCTAAGCATAGCTTTGCATCATATGTAAGATCAACTGTCTGAATTAGAGATAGGAGACAGGATCAAAAGTGTGGGTCAAATTCAGGAAGACAAAACAGTTGGACACCTCAAAAGTGGCAGTTGGTTTAAGAAGCAAGACACATATATAAGTTATGTTTAAAACTATTCCCCCCTCTTCATCCTTGGTTCTTGAACTTGAGTCCTTGGGTTTTACATGGTTTATGCTTCAGCTGCTTGAGTCTCTTTGGATACACACATACACACACACACACACACACAATCAATAAAGTATTTTTATCTTTTTTTTTTGTTGCCTGTATTTCAGTATCATGCTTGAGAAACCACTGCCAAGTCCAAGATCATGCATAACTGCTCTTGTGTTTTCTTATATGTGCCGTATTGTTTTGCTTTTAAATTTAGGTCTTTGACCCATTTCAAGTTAGTTTTTATATATTGTGCAATATAAGGGTCTTATTCTTTCGTATGAAGATATCTAATTTTTCTGAAATCATTTACTGAAGATGCTCTTCTTTTCCCATTTAATGGTCTTGGTACCCTTATTGATATCAATTGCCCATATGTGGGAGAGTTTATTTCTGAGCTCTTTTATTGGTCAATAAATCTGTTTTTATGTCAGCACCACACTTTTGATTACTATATAGTTGCACTAAGTTTTGAAATTAGAAAGTTTGAACTCTCCAATTTTGCTTTTTTCAAAATTGTTTTAGCTATTGTGCGTTTCTTAAAATTTCATATGAATTTTTAAGGTAGCTTTTTCCATTTCTGCAAAAAACACTTGGAATTTTGATATATTGTATTAAATCTGTCTATTGTTTTAGGTATTATCATTTTGTTAATATATGTCTTCCAGTCTGTGAACATAGAACATCTTTTCAGTTAGGTCTTCTTTAATTTCTTTCAGCAATGTTTATAGTTTACAGTAGGTGAGTTTTGTTTGCTTTGACTGAATCTATTTCTTTAAAAATATTCTTTTAAAATTTTTTGTAAATTATTTTCTTCATTTCATTTTTAGATTATTTGTTTTAAGTGTATAGAAATACAATAGATTTTTGTGTATTGATTTTGTATACTGGAACTGCTGAATTTATTAGCTCTAATTGTTTTTATGTGTATGTGTGTAGGTTTGTTAGGGTTTTTTTTTACATTTAAGAACATTCTATCTGTGAATAAAGATATTTTTCTTCTTCATTTCCAATCTGAATGCCTTCTATTTCTTTTTCTTGTTGAATTTCTCTGACTCGAAGCTATGTTGAAGTGAAGTAGTAAAAGCAAGCATCCCCATCTTGCTTCTGATCAGGAAAACTCAATTTTTTATCACTAAGTATGATTATAGCTACATATGCTTTTTTACAGTTTGGAATATTCCATATACTTCCACCTCTGTTGCTACTTTCGGACTATTTCTTAGGCTCTACTTCCTAGTCTCTTTAAAGAAACTCATGTTTCAGTTTTCTATTTTAAAACTATAATCTTTGTTTCTACCATTTTCATTTCAATGTGCATATTCTCTTTATTTTAGGAGAGATATCTTCCTTTTGTTCTACATGCTACTGATTACATTTTTCATTATTGGTACAATTCTATTCTTTTTCCAGTGTGAAATTTTTATTTTGTCAATGCATCTTTAATTTTATTGTGTTCTGTCCATATTGCACATACTGTTCTTTTTTTCTAACTTGTTTTCTTATTATGTTCTTCTGTTTCTTTTTCATAGAGGTCACATATATTTGTGTTGCATTTTACATTTATATTATATTGCAAGTACATAAATACAAAATGTATTGACATACATGAAAATGTCAAGCAGTTGTATAAATTTTTGTCTTGACTATTATAATCCAAATTTCTTTGCCTCCCATAATTTTCTTTATATTTACAGCAGTTTTAAAATATATGTGTATACTTTTTCAATGAATATCTGTTAAGCCTATTTGAGTTTAAACTTAACATGGGGTTCCCATGTCTATTTAAATTCTCTTCTATGTCTGATGTATGACATCATGTTAATTACACAGAAAATGTTCAAAATATTTGCTGAACCAGTGAGTAAATGAATAGTTTTATTATACATTTTTCAAATATATCTTGCTGAGCTTTACATCTACCTATTTACATGTATGTTATAGAAGAGTCAGCATATAGTTACACCTAATATTTTTAGAAAGGGATAACCCTGGCCCTGCTCTTGTGTATATGAATCGTTAATTTTTTTAAATGTAAAGTCAAAATTCAAGTTGGCATTCGATTTCAATTTCTAACAGGAATTTTGCTGTTTTTAACGTCCCTTCCTGAACTAATAGAATTTATTAAAAAATACAAATCCCAGCACCCATACCTGGCTTCAGTTTGCACACATTCCAGTATGCAGCTTCCCACTGTCCATCCTTCCAAATGCCAGATGGTCTATAAATGGATGTTGGGTGGATATCTGTAGAAATGGGAATGACGAAATGATTCTCTCATATTCCCTCTCTCTTCCTTTCTCACCCCCCCTCTCTCTGTTAAATAGCTAGTTAAAATATAGCAAAAAAATCAGCATCTTAAGTCTATATAGCAAAGAAATTATTACTTACTTGCTACAAATTGTGTGTATCTTAGGGGTAAGTCAATATTTTCCTTCTTTTTAAAGCAGTCTGTATTTATTGAGATGAAGCCTAGATTGTTAACAAAAATCAGGGTATCTACATGCCTTTTATGTTTATGGGCTTTTCACTCTCATTTTGATATTAAGTGTTTTTAAATTTTGAAGGGATATTGCATTTTGACAACGACTTGTTCTGAGGTATATACAGTGGTATTTTTACATTTACAAATAACATAGCAGATTTACTAATATTGCTCCCTCCCTTTTTTTTTTCCGTTTGCAGTTAATTCCCTTCATCCCATTTCCCCCACCTTCCTTCATCACTTTGGTACCCCCTGATTTTCCTTTTTGTCTCTCATCTCTGAGTCTGTAGTTGTTTGGAGTAGTAGTCTCCCTCTCTGTCTGTTTCTCTCTCTCTCTCTATTCTCTCTCTCCCCACTCCCCATTTTTAGTGTCGCTTGATTTATAATATTTGTTTTCTCTTTACCCATCATATGAATGGTATTATATGATGTCTGTCCTTCTCCTTCTGGCTTATCTCGCTAAGCATAATTCTCTCCAAGTCCATCCATGTTGCTGCAAATGGTAGGATTGCTCCCTTTTTATAACTGCATACTATTCTGTAGTGTGTATGTACCACATCTTCTTTATCCACTCCTCTGTTGATGGGCATTTAGGTAGTTTCCAGCTCGTAGCTATTGTGAATTGTGCTGCGATGAACATGGGAGTGCATATATCTCTTTGGTTAAGTGTTTTTGTGTCATTGGGGTAAATGTCCAGTAGAGGATTAACTGGATCATATGGAATTTCCATTCTCAATACTTTGAGTACTCTCCATACTGCTTTCCAGAATGGTTGTACCACTTTACATCCCCACCAACAGTGAATTAGTGTTCCCTTTTCTTTACATTCTCTCCAGTACTTATTATTTCCATATTTTTGGATAATAGCCATTCTTACCCACATGGGGTGATATCTCATCATTATTTTGATTTGCATTTCCTTGATTACAAGAGACATCTTTTCATGAATTGGTTGGTCATTTGAATGTTTTCCTTGAAGAGGTATCTATAAGGTCAATAGCTTATTTTGTGATTGGATTGTTTGTATTTTTATTGTCCAATTTTTTGAGTTCTTTGTATATCTTTGATATTGACCCCTTATCTGAGGTGTGAGAGGAAAATATCTTTTCCCATTCAGTTGGATGCTTTTTTTGTTTTTGTGCAGGTTTATTTTGCTGAGAAGAAACTTTTTAGTTTTATGTAATCACATTTGTTTATTCTGGATATTATTTGCCTTGCAATGGGAGTTGAGTTGCCAAAGATATCTCTTAGGTTTATGTCTAATAATGTTTTGCCTCCATTGTCTTCTATGTGTTTGGTCTTGTATTTAGGTCTTTAATCTATTTTGAGTTATTTTTTGTGTATGGTGTTAGGTAATGGTCTAGTTTCAACTTTTTGCATGTAACTGACCAGTTCTCCCAGCACCATTTATTAAAGAGGCTGCCCTTGCCCCATTGTAAGTTTTTGAGTCGTTTGTTAAAAACTAGGTGTCTGTATATATGTTGAAGATGTTTTTTATTCAGTCTTAACTTTTAATTGTGATGCGGATATGGTATTTTTTTTCCTGTATATTTCAGTAGGAAGTATGGAAAGCCTGTATGCTGCGTCCTTTCAGACATCACTCTAAATTGGAAATTCTTGAATTCTGTTTTCAAATTGATAGTTGGGTAACATTTAAAAGAATAGTAAACACACAGAGCTCTCCAAACTAAAAGTAGTTATATCACCAGATCAAAAGGAAGTCTGGAGGCTCTCAGGAATTAAAATATGGCTCCCTGGGCAACAAAACAGCAAAACTTATAAATATACACTGGATTGAGAGACTGGCTGTTAACATGACACTATTTTAACAAAAGTTCCTAAGTGCTTTCTACTAATTATGAACAGAAATTTTTCACTTTCTAGTGGAAAGTCAGTAACCTCAATAGTTAAAGATAGGTTTTCTGGAAAAATATTACATATTCACTCAAAAATCTATTATCTATTTGTAAATGACAGTGTTACTGCAGCATAGGATATAGCTTTGTAAGTTAAACCAAGTTTGGTCAAAGTATTAAAAAACTCTGCCAGGACTTTGTCATTCTTGAACTCTGTTATGATCAGTCTATCCAGCCCTCAACCATGTCACTGGAATAAACTTGGTTGATACCCCAGGATTTCTAACTACTGTTATCTTATTCATGCCTATGCAGACAGTAGCTGAAGTTGTCCTATATGATCTTTTTGGAATTTTGCAGTCTATTTCCTCAGTATCAGAGTTTGAAGTTTGGAAGAAAATTCTTACCACTATGGTGCAACAGATACCTAAATGGCATGAAGATTGAAGAGGAATGTTGAATCATTCTAAAATTTTAATTTAAAGTCCTTCAATTTCAGCTGTATTAATTAGCTTAATCTTCAAATATAATTTTTTTTAAATATGTGTGGTAGGTGGTGATTGAACTTGTGAAATAAAATCCCTCACTTCCAAGATAAGGTATCTGATTTTCTTGGAGAAAGAACTTAAAATGTTTAGGAGATATGAAGATGTGGTCTGCTAGTACTGGTTGTGATGGAAATACTCTTGAGGTTATACCTACTGCTGTGGGATGGAAAATGGGTATGAAGATGAGTCAGCTAGTCTTTCCCAATGAAAACCAAATGATGGTCTGATACTGATCATCTTGTTTGTCAGTCTGAAAGGGTGACTATTTGATAGTTATTGCATATTTGCATGCCCAGTTCTGAGTGGGAGAACATAATCTTTACCAGTCATCGTTGTCAGCACCAATAAAAGGCTTAATTACATATACAGTGCTTGCACTGAAACTAGTGAGAGACACAGTAAAGAGTGACCATGAGTGCTGCCATTTTACAAGCCAAGAGGGTCAGGAACTGACTGTGAAATACCTTAGAATATTTTACAAGTTAGGGACAGAATTAGAATGAGATTCACAGGCACTAAGGTTCCAATCTTGTGAGTCACTGAATCTTTCCTCTAGTCAATCTTCAGTCATGGTTTTCCTTTAGATTGAAAGACATATTTACTTATGAAAGCTGGTTCATATAGTGTGATGGAGCGAATTGAGAATATAAGTGCAGTTCTGAATGTAGCATTATGTAGACACTATGCACTTTAGGCAGCAAATATTTTATTCATTATTTCAGGTTTATTTTTCATTTAAAGAGGCTATATGTTTAATAATTTGTTATTAAAGTCAGAAAGAACAATTAAAAAGTAATTTTCCAATCATCCAGTTGTAAAGTTGTAAAAAAATACAACTTTGCTGAATTTTCTTCCTTAAACACACTTACATAATTTTACATTTATTGCATTCTAATAATACCAATTTTTAAGCAATACTTTGGAATTTCCAAAAAGAATGATAGAAGAATGTTTAACTGGGTAATAATTATTGTGAATATCAGAATTCATTTTAAAAGACTGAATTTTAAAGGTTCCGACTATGAACTTGAACATACAAAATATGATAAAAATTCTTTGTTTGCCATACAGTTTTTTAAGAATTTAATAAATTAACAAACAAGTAAAAATGAACACAAATAATGCTTGATATCTATTTGTGTGCACAAGCATAATTGACTCAATTCACTGGGAAGAGACTGAAAAATATAAAAGTCTTTAATGGAATTCAACTTATAATACTGTATAATAATAACAACTATTTATTAAACACCTATTTTTGTACACAGTACCATATAGATGCAAATTAGCCTCATACAATGATCTAAAAAGATATGTATATTTGTCTCCATTTTATAGATGAAGTAAGGTAGGCTTAGAGAGCTTTCGTAATTAGCACAGGTACACACAGCTGAATTTGAACCAATTTATATTTGATTCAAAAGTCATTCTGCTTTGCATCAGTTAAAATGAAAACAATCAGTTAAAATGAAAATGAACTGAAATGATAAGCATATTTATTCCAAATAGAAGAGTAGTGTAAGGTAATATTTTCCTATTAGTTTTCATGCTTACCTTTCTATAGTAAAATATATAGTTGCTTTCTTTGAATTTTCACTTTCTACAAAGATGAAAGCAAACAGGTCATTATGATGTTGACTAGTTTCTGGAATTGTTGCTTTGAGGGTACAAGATGGTGAAACAAACTGGTTTCTGAATATTGATAGTTTCAAAAATATTTAATGCAATTGAAACTTGTAATCGGTGATTTTAAAGTTTCTAATGAAACTTAGTGACTTATCATAATAATGTATGTAAACTTATTCTTTTACAAATGCAAGACACATATTTTTATACAAGGAAACTTTTGAAAAATAAATTATCAATAACATAGTTTTCTTAATATTCTAGTTTGAAAATATGTTCTACTAAACTACTCTGGTCTACCTATCACTTAAAATAAGTTTTATTGACACATATTTGCAAAGTAATAAACTGTGCATCTAGAAAGTACACGATTTGGTAACTCTAATATATATAGAATCACACATGAAACCTTTACCACGTAGCTATCACCTCACATTTTTTCATGCCCTTACACAATCTTCCCTTCTTATCCTTCCTCCTCTTCCTTCTGTTCCTTCGGTAACCACTAATCTGTTTTCTGTCGTTGTAGTATTAGATTCTTGTGTATTTTCTAGAGTTTTACATAAATGGAATTGTATAGTTCACATTCTTTTTTTTTAACCTGGATTATTTTAGCATAATTGTTTGATATTCGTCTTGTATTTGTGTATTTCAAAAATTCATTCTTTTTTGTTACTAATGGTTTTGCATTGTTTTTGTTTACCACAATTTATTTATTCATCCCAATGTAAATAGGTATTTAGATTGTTTTTAGTGATTGGTTATTACAAATAAACCTGCTATGAACATTCATGTAGAAGTTGTAGTATAGACATGCACTTCCTTTTCTCTTAGGCAAATATGTAGGAGTGAAACAATTGAATTATGGTGTAGTGAATGTTTAACTTTTGGAGAAATTGACAAATTGTTTAACAAAGTTGTCTAACAAATGTATAATGTTACATTACCACTAGTAGTATGTAATATTTCTACTTTATCCATATTCTCTTCTAAATGTGGAAAGGTAAATTTTTAAAATTTGAACAGTTCTGATCTATCTACCATTTTTAAATGATACTAGCAAGTTAAATAATCACTTTTTTTGGTGGTGTCAATATTCAAACTAGAATGATACTATTCAGAAAATATCAAAAAGATAAAACCTTCCTGATTCACATTATATTTCATTTTTTAAAAAGTGTTTCAGACTGTTATGAACATTTTTATTTTAGCATTTTGCAATTATGATGATAACTTGGGGTAAAAGATATTAATTATGAAGTTCCTTTTACAGTTTTAATGAAGTTTTATAATTTACTTATGTAGCTCTTACATATTTTTGTTACTTTGGCTTTGCATATTTTGAATGGCTTTTGTTTTGAATATGACTCTAAATAATATTTTAATATATATTTAAATGTATTGATTATAGGAATACATTCATGCTTTTTCATAGATTGTCATTTATGAATTTGTTTATATGTAAATTTACTTTGCTCTCTTATGTGTGCAGTCATTTCATCTGCAAATGACATTGTTTTCACACTTACCAATTCTATGCCTCTTATTTTCTTTTCATATATATCATATTGAAATTAAATATTTTTTTCTAGTGAACAAATTTGGTTGTTTTTTAGTGCTCATTTTGGATCAAACAAGACTATTGCCTGTCAAAAACACAAATTCTAGTTTGTGCTGCTTATCTGTAAAACTGTGAACAGATAATTTATTTAACTGAGTCTCAGCTTCTCATCTGAGATGAGGGATAATAAAATGCTTGCTAACCAAATTTAGTAAGCCGTTTTGAGGATCGAATGAAACAAAACATATGAAAGTAATTTTTGAACTGTGAATTGACATTCAGACATTAAATTATATGCCTGTATTGAGAAGTTATTCCATCTGTTTCTTGGAAGTTGTTATGAAGGAGCTATTTTATCCCTAAATAACTTTATAGTCATCAACTTAAGAACTCCTTTTTTTATTTGTTTACTAATTCAGATCAAGTTTTAAGACAATTTAGTGTGAAGAATTAATACAAATTATGGGAAAATCATAATAATGTGGTGTTTCAGCAAATAAGGTAGACATTTGAGAAAAAGTAAACTACATTAATAAATATATCACTATATGTTGGAATGCTTTTGAGAGTAATACTTTGTCTTAATTTAGAAATTAGATCATATAAAAAACTGAAATCCGAAGCCTGGTCAGTTTATGTGACATATATTGAGCATAATGATCATCCACTGTCCTTATATTTTGATATTCAATAGGTGGTCTGCTTATAACTACATGACATATTTTGTTTACTTGTTTTTATTTTTATAAGGAAGATGTAATTGGAAAAATATATATAGCTATACACTTTGGTTAAATAGATCAGTTAACATTGAAATACTCATAGGAATGCTCATCAAAAAATTATTCTGATCTTTGAGGTAAGACTTGCATTCAGGTCAATAAATGTTCACTCTAGTTGATCAGTAGTAAACAGGTTACCAAAAGGAGAAGAAAAGCTAGGTCAAAGGTGAAAAGCAAAATGAGGAATACACAAAAGTATCTTTCATTCCTACTTTATTTATTGTGTGTTTTTTTAAACCTGTATTTTAAATGTCTTTGTTTTTGTTTCAAAGGAATGGTGCAGGAAAGAATGAAGTAGCATAGCCAGGGAGGCAAGAAGAGAGAGAGAAGGAAGAAATGTTTTATTAATTTTATTTTGCTCACTTTTATTGTTCCCCTTCCCACTGAACTGTGTTCGGTGGACTTAACTGTTAAGCCACCAGGAAGTGACTAAATGTTTCATTCGTTGTAATATACCATGGATAATGCAAGTTTTCATTAGTTTAGGCCCAAGAACAGATTTTTTTGCAATCTATGTTAATAGACAATGATTTTTAAATCTGACAGTTAAATAGAAGTCATATTTTGTAATAGTAGAAACAAGTTTTTTCCCCACCCTGAATCTACCCAGAATTTAATCTTTTATTTTATTTTCACAACAACTTTGTGAGTTTTGCTATTATTTTGTCCATTTTATAGTGACAAAACCAAATCTATAGGTGAATTTTTACTCCTTTTTCAGAGCTCTTTCTACTAACCCAGTTTGTCAGAAGCAAATTCTCAGAAATTTTTAGCATATTATTTGCATTGTTCAATGACAAGCATGTATTTTTATCATGTTATTTTTTATGCATGTAAGAGATCCTGCTTCTAAGTTACGCAGATAATACCTTAACTTCTTTTAGTGTCCCAAAGGGTCTTATACCAGTGCCTTTATACATGGTAGATGCTCAATATATATTTGTTGAATAGATGAACAAATTAACAGAGACTACAAAGGATAGAGTTGTTGGAAGGCAGAGCTAGGATGCAGAGCCACATGTTTTCACAAAACTATTTTGTAAGTAAAACAATTGAGACTTAAACAGGGTAAAAGGTTTCTTGGGGTCAACTCACAAATTAGGAACAGAATTAAAAAGAAAATGCAGAGGCCCTGAGGTTCCACTCTGCTGCTTAGTCACTGAATCTTTCTTCTTTTCAGCTTTCAGTCATGGTTCTTTCTCTGGATTGAAAGAAAGACTCATGGAAAATGGTGCATATAACGTGACGGGAAATGAGGGTCTCATCCCATGACATTTCCACATATCCTTAACAAGATCGTCCATGTTTACCCTCTTTATCAATTTTGTTCATTTCATGACTTTCAGGTTAAAATACAGGCTTCTCTTTAAGTGATTCTCATAAATTTAGGGATGTGGGGAAGATTAGTAGTAAAAGACACATAATATCCTACAAGTTCCACAGAGAAAGATATTGCCTAAGCATAAAACATGATTATTTCTGTCACCAATAGCAGGACTAAGGTTATCACCATATAGTTCACAGGCTGCTGAGTCACCAGTGGTTGATATACAGTTAGTTTCTCTACATAAAGTAGAAAACATTTTTCCTTGCAATATTTGGACTATTTACTAAAGTCATTATATTTTCTTTTTGGTGGTGAGATGTGGTAGTGGTGGTAGAGGGAGAGCATTAGAAGTGGGATTTCAGATATAATTTCAGATTGAAACATGCATAGAGTCCCACTGAGGACAATCAGCATTAATCAAACAATACAAAAAATAATATTTACATGGAAAAATGTGGCCTAGTATGTTCCTTCCTTGCATTTCTTGTGCTTTTATGGTTTATTCTGAACACATTATTATCTAATACATTGAATTTGGTTGATGTAACTAGAAGAAAAATGATTGTGAGGTTTTTTTGGGAGAACCCCCTGTACCAATAGAGAGATTAAAGAATTTAGAGTTGATTATCAAAACACTTTCCTTAAAATAGTTTAGTATGAAAACAGTGATGTCACTTGATTTGCTGTGATTTACCTTCTCACATTTGGTAGGGATGTAGTATGACCTAAAGACCAGATAATAATATTAAGTATGGAAAATGGGAATATCTTTGTTCCAGTTCAGTTTAATGTGTATCCTGGTATTTTGGCATTGTTTTATGAGCTAACTACACACTTTATTCACAGGGGATAAGGTAGCCTTCCACAATTTGATGACCTGGTTTGATGATTCCATGAGGCAAATGACTCTAGAATATACTGCCAGAAAGATTGACTCAACATTAACGATGAAAAGTGAAACTCATTATCTGACAAAGACATGCTCCTAAAATTAGAACAGGGAACACTAATTCTATCTATATGTCTAGTCTAGGTGTTCAATGATCTGGGCATACATTTGCAGCTAACTAACTCTGGCATGCTCCTGGAAAAGCTAAGTGACTCAGAGTCATCTAACTTTTAGACATATTACTGAGCATTTTCCTGTGGCTAATGTGGGCAAATAGAGGATTCTGCTTCATAAAATTCCCAGGTTGATATTAGACTAATTCTATGGTGTGGAAATCTTGGCTCTCATTCGAATACTTGTGTAATTCCTAAAGGTGAACTCCAGTTGTTCCCTGAGGAGAATCCTGGCTTTGCTGCTCTTCTGTGAGTTGGTAGGCAGGTCTTCCATAGAATGAGAATTTTTAGTAGACTTCTCAGACATCGTAAAAATTCTAACAGTTTAACCTGCTCATCTAGAATCCAATGCCCCTGGTTTTTCTACCTCACATAATGCCTTTCCCAGGGTATTTGTTAGATGATTCTTACGTGTTTCTATTCCTCATCTGCATATTTCTACTAATGAAACTGAGGTTTAGGAAAGTGAAATAATTTGTCCAGGATGGGATAGTCAAATCTGGATCTCTTTGATTCCAAACCCTGTGATATTCCCATGTGCTGTCCTTCATCCAAAGTCTGAATGTGAGAAATGTTTTTTGAGAGATGTCATTCCAAGGATTTGTCCTCCATCATTCTCTGTGGATATGTGTATGTTTTATCATTGAATCCAGTTTAAGGACAGAATGCAATAATACCCATATACATTCCTTTGGATCTCGTGGAATTACTTTCCTGTTTATATTATTGAAAGGGATCACCCAAAGCAGCAATACTCAGTTTCTTTCTTAGAGGCCCCAGATTAAGTTCATAGACTAATTTCTTTGAGAATTTAGAGACTATGTATTAGGATTTTCTTCAGTGAGGTAAGGATATGCTTTCTACTATCAATTAATAAGAACTACACACCTTTACAAGTTTCATTTTTGCACTGTTTTTTTACAAAACTCAGAGTTAAGTTGGATGTTTTGTAATATAAATGATACAGTAATTTTGGCTAAAATATTTTTTTTCTTTTGCTTGGTTTTCTAATATGTTCTGTGCATTTTTCATGTTATTCATTTCAACTTCTCAATTCCTGCCAATATTAAGAGTAAATAACTTTATAAAAGACATTGAACTTAATCCTAACCTTTTTATATTTTTATGCTCTGTTTAAGAGATATATGATGTGCAATGTCTTTTGAAAGAAGATCAGGAGTCTAGGTAAATATTTCTTCCATGTTGAAGATAAATACAATAAACTTATCCACTGTTTTTATATTTTTTATTATAGTATTTTTTTTAAAAGGAAAGGTATAGCAGTAATGAAGGTGAGTAGACAGGCAGGCAGGCAGAGAGAGAAGGAAGAAGCATTTTATTTATTATTTTTTATTTAGTTGCTCACATTTGTTGCTCCCCTGGCCCCAGGGTCGTGAACTCATGACCTTGTCATGTATGTGGGACTGCTCTCAGGGTATACTAGACTGCTAGGCCACCAGGGTATGCCTAGCACTAACTAGGATATTATAAGCATTAATATAAATATACACATAGCCTCTGATTTTCCAGTTCACTTGCTAGAAAACAAAAACAATGACATAGCACCTAACTTTTTTTAAAAGATAAAAAAAAATCTTAGAGAAAATAAAAAAAATTTTTGATTATTTTATTTGATAACAGTGATGTTTTAAAACTAGAAACCATCCAAGATAGTAGCTAAATCTTTTATTCTTGAAATTATACAGGAATACCTCAGTGGCCTATTCTAATTATGATTAATGTTGATATTCCTTGTACTCATTTTTTTCCCCACTGCAGCATACATGTTTTTCCATTAACAGCATAGTACTGGCAATTGTACTAGTGTTGCAGTCTGTGGATTATCATTTTTGGCGTACCAAACAAAACCCCTCTTCCCCATTCAAGAAAAGTAGATGGGAGTAAAAGTGAGGATAATATTGATTTAGGGGTAATCTTGATTCTAGTTTCATTTATATGAAAAGTGATTAACTTGCAAACCAAAACATAATTGTGACTATAGTGTGTCAAGAGAATTTTTATGCCACACTAAAAATAGGGTCAAAATTAATAGGTTGATTTTGGTCCAGTTTCTAATCCTGAGCACTTTACTGATTAAAAAATACTTGATCATATTTCCTCTAATTGGGACTTTGCCTCTCTAAACATAATCGTTTCAACTTTTAAAAACCAGTCTTTGTCTTTTGTTTTTTGTTAAAAAGAGGAAAGAAGGGAGAGAAGGTGTAAGCATTTGGAAGGAAGGAAGGAATGAAGGAAGGTAGGAAGGAAGAAAGGAAACATTTTCATTTGTTTAGTTATTCAGTTTTCATCCTTGAACATGGGATCTTGAACTGTATGTGGTCAGCACACCAGCTTCTCAGCCCCCTGAACCATAAGAGCATGGTTCTTTGTCTTATTTATTTATTTTTTTGCTACATAACTCAAAATCTAGCTATGTGTTAGTAACAGAAGATAAGAATATATTAGCATCTATGGATTTGTGAGCCTTCATCTAAATTAACTGATCGATTGGCTGCACAATCCATTCATTAAATGCCAGATCTTGTCTCACTTGATTTTATTGATAGTAAGGAAATCAGGATTGTGATCCTTCAATTCATTATTTTGTATTACAGGAATTTTATCCCTCTTGTGCTCCCCAGAACTTCTGATATCTCAGAAATTTCTTAGCTAAATATCAACTTATATATAATTTTAGATTAACATAAAAATTTCTAATTATACATATATAACTAAGATAATCACATAAATGCTTTTGGTTGGGTTTTTAGAATTTTTTTACACTAATAATACCAGAATAACTTCTTGTATTATTCAAGATAAATTAGGTTATGCTAAAATGACAACCTCCAAATTTCGTCAGTTTAAAATAACAAAAGATTTGTATTTTTACAAACCAATGCATATTGTTGGTGGAGAGGTATGTTAATAATCACCTAGAGATTTAGTTTGAAAGTCTCTATCATCCTATGCTGCTTCAGCTTAACATAAGCTTTCCATGGTTTGCCATTGTAATCATGGAGAATTATCATAGACTTTTAAATAACTCTATCTAGAAACTGGATATTATTTCTGTTCACCTTTCATTTGTTTAATAAAGCCATATGGTTATGATAAACTTCAAAAGGAAAAGAAGCTTAATCCTTTGGCAATACAAGAAGGGAGAGCTATTATACTCACAAGTTTGATTCTGGCATCTATGTAGAAGTATTAAAGAAAAAAATCTAAATTTAAATAATTTATGTATAGTTAAAAATATTCCCATAAATGTATCAATATCACATTAGAGTGTGATGCTATCAACACCTCCCACTTTTTTTTTTAAAGAAAGGAAGGGAGAAGTGGAAGAAGCATTTTTATAACTTAGTAGTTTATTTTGGTTTTCACTCTGGACCTGGATTGCAAATCCAGGTCCTTGGAATGAGCCCACACCCTAGTTGTCTCAACCACCTGAATAATAAAAGCACACCATAAGAGCACACTGTCAAAATTTTTGTGCACCATCTAATAGCATTTAGATGTATATTTCTTATACATTTTCTGGTTGTTTTTTTTGTTGTTATCATTACATTGTTGTAATTATAGTAGAGATGCAATTTTATGACTTGTTTTTGTCTATTAAGATTAGAACAAATGGATATCTTTATGAGGTGAGATAGTCTTTGTGACTATTCTTTTTGTGGTTGTATTATATACTTTTGGTACCAGAATTTACTTTATATTCCCTATTGTTGTGTTTATCAGTTTATCAGTTGTCCAGCTTTACCGAGGCATAATCAAAAAAAGAAAATTGTATGCATGTACATGGTGTACAATGTGATGTTTTGATATATTTATATATTGTAAAATGATTACCACAAGCAACTTAATTAACATGTCTATCACTGACATAGTTACTATATTTTTGAGGGTCTATGTGTGTGATAAGAAACTTAAGGTATATTCTTTTAGGAAGTTTCAAGTATACAGTACAGTATCACTAATGATAGTTACTATGATGTACATTAGATCCTCAGTAGCAGAACATATTCATCTAATAATCATCATTTGCTCAACATCTCATTTATTTTCCCTGCATCTCAACTTCTGATAATCACCATTACACTCTCCATGAGTTGTTTTATAATATTCCACATATAGCAAATACCATACGATGTTTTTCTTCCTTTGTAGGTCTTATTTTACTTAGCATATTTTCCAGTTTTATCCATGTTTATCACTTCAAATTCCAAGGTTTTTATTATTTTTTAAGCTGAATAATATTCCATTGTGTATGCTTTACATATATATATATTTATGCATACTGCATATTTTTGTGTCCATTCATCCATTGACACTTAGGTTGTTTAATTAAACTTTTTTATTTCAATATCTTTAATTTTGTACATTAGAATAAGCTCATATGTTTTGGTTCCCTATATGTGCAGTTTCCCTGTTCCTAAGATGTATGTCAACACACCTGTCCTCCACCAAATCACCGAATGTTCTTCACCAGTGTCCAGTGGGCTCTGCTATCACTTGTCCTCCTCCTGCTCTTCATCCACCACCCTGTCTCATTCCCTATTGGTAACCAAGTTCTATTCCAAGTGTCCAAAGGTTGCTTTTGTTTCATCTGTTCCTTTGTTTATTTTTATATTCACATTCTACCTAAAAGTGAGATCATCTGGTATCTATCTTTCTTCTTTTGACTTATTTCACTTAGAATAATCCCCTCTAGATCCAACAATACTGATTCAAATGATAGGATTTCATGTCTTCTAAGGGCTATGTAATATTCCACTGTGTATATATACTACATTTTCTTTATCCATTCATCTGACATTGTGCACTTAGGTAGTTTCCAGGTCTTAGCTATTGTGAATAGGGCTGCAATAAGCATGGGGATGCATAAATCTCTGTGAATTAGTATTTTTGTATCTTTCAGGTAAGCACCCATATCCCAGAGATGGGATGATGAGATCATATAGAATTTTTATGTTCTAGTTTTTTAGGAATTGCCATGCTGTTTTCCAAAGGGGTTGCACAATTTATACTCCCAGCAAGAGTGTAAAAGTGTTTGATTTTCTCCACATCCTTGCCAATATTTGTTGTTTCAAGACTTTTGGATAATAGCCTTTCGCTCAAGTGTAAGATAATATCTCATTGTTCTGATTTTCATTTCCCTGATAGCCAGGGAGAAGCAGCATCTTTTCATGTGTATGCTCCCATCTGTATATCCTCTTCAGAAAAATGTCTCTCCAATTCCTCTTACCATTTTTTGATAGGATTTCCTGTTTCCTGTTATCGAGTTTCATGTGTTCTTTGTATATTTTGTATATTAATCCCTTGTCAGAAGTATGGAACACAACTATCTTCTCCCAATTAATGGATTGTCTTTTTGTTTTGGCGATGCTTTTTGTTTTGCTGTGAAGAAATTTTTCAGTTGGATATAGTCCCAGTTATTTATTTTCATTTTTGTTTTCCTTGATGGTGGAGTTGACTCCCAAAGACCTCTTAAGACTGATGTCATGGAATGTCTTTCCTATGTTGTATTCCAAGATTTTTGTGGTTTCTGGTCTATGTCTAAGTGTTTAGTCCATTTTTAGTTTTGTGAATGATGTTGGAGAGAGCTCTAGCTTAATTATTTTGCATGTGCCTGTCTAGTTTTCCCACCACCATTTATTGAAGAGACTTTCCTTTCTCCATTGCATGCTTTTGGCTCCTTAGTCATAAATTAACTGACTACATGTGAGTGGGCCAGTTTCTGGTGATTCAGCTCTATTCCATTGATCTGGGTCTATGTTATAATTCCAGTACCATACCATTTTGATCACTATTGCTTTGTAATATAGCTCAATGTGGGAGTATAATCCTTCCAGATTAGTTATTCTTTCCCATAATTGTTTTCGTTATTCAGGGTCTTTTGTTGCTCCACAAAAATTTGAAGACATTTTTGTTCCATTTACTTTAAATAAACCCTTGGGATACTAATGAGGATTGCATAAAATCTGTATATTGCTTTAGGTAAGATGGCTATTTTAATGATGCTGATTCTTCCCAACCATGAGAGAGGCATATCTTTCCATTTCTTTGAATCCTTTTCTATTTCTTTAAAGAAGGACTTACAACTTTCATTGTACAGTTGCCTCACTTCTTTTGTTAAGTATGTTCCAAGATACTTGAATCTTTTAACTTCTGTTTTAAATTATGTGATTTTCTTGATTTAACTTACTTCTGAGTGTTGTTTGCATATAAAAATGTGATGGATTTTTGTGCATTGATTTTGTAGTCTGTCACTATTTGTTGTATTTGATGAGTTCTAGTAGTTTTTTTGACAGTTTTTAGGGTTTTCAATATATATAATCACGGCATCTGCAAATATTGATAGTTTTACTTCCTCCTTTCCAATATGGATTCCTTTTATTTCCTTTACTTGCCTACTTGCTCTAAGACCTCCATTATGCTAAATAGCAGTGGTGAGAGTGGACAGCCTTGCCTTGTTTCTGACCTCAGAGAAAATGCTTTAAATTTTTCGCCATTGATATAACTGGCTGTGGATTTGTCATATATGGCCTTTATGATATTGAGATATGTGTCCTCTATTACCATTTTATGCAAGTTTTTTTAAAATTGTATATGCGTGTTAGATCTTGTCAAAAACTTTCTCTGCATCTACTGATATGATCATGTGGATTTTCTTCTTGTTCTTGTTGATATGATATATTACATTAATAGATTTACATATGTTGAATCATTCTTGCATCCCTGGGATAAATCCAATGTGGCCATGATGTATGATCTTTTTGATGCATTGTTGGATTCAGTTTACTACTATTTAGTTGAGAATTTTCACATCTGTATTCATTAGAGATATTGGTCTGTTTTCTTTCTTGGCAATGTCTCTATCAGTTTTTGGTATCAGTGTGATGTTAGCCTTATAAAAAGTATTTGGGAATGATCCCTGTTCTTCAATATTTTGGAAGAGTTTGAGAAAGCAGGCATTAATTCTTCTCCGAAGTTTTGATAAAACTTATTACACAAGTCATCTGGTCCTGGGCTTTTATTTTTAGAGAGTCTTTTGATTACTTCTTCAAATTATTTGTTTGTGATTTTCTGTACAGGCTTTCTAATTCTTCCGGGTTCACTCTTAGTAGACTGTATAGTTCTAAAAATCTGTCCAAGTCCTCAAGTTTGTCCACTTCATTGGCATAGAGCTAGTCATAGTAGTCCCTTATAATGCTTTGTAATTCTGTGGAATCCTTAGTAACTTCTCCCCTTTATTTTCTGATTCTAGTTATGAGAGATTTTTATTTTTTTCTCTGTGAGTCTAGCTAGTGGTTTGTCAATTGAGATTTTTTTTTTCAAAGAACAAATCTTGGATTCATTGATCTTCTGGATTGTCTTTTGTTTTCTACTTTATTTCTGCTCAAATTTTGATTATTTCCTTTCCTCTGATGATTTTTGTCTTTGTTCTTCTTCCTCTAGTTGTTTTAAATGTAGGGTTAGGTTATTTGTACTTTTTCTTGTTTCTTGAGGTGGGCCTGGATTGCAATAAATCTCCCTCTTTTTATTGCTTTTGCTGTATCCCACAGATTCTGGTGCTCGTGTCTTCATTCTCATTTACCTCTTTTAACCGAGTAATTCAGAAGTATATTGTTTGGTCTCCAATTAATTTGGTGTCTTCCAGCTTTCTTTTTGTAGTTGATTTCACTCACTGTAAATTTGTTGAGACATGTGTTGTGTCCCAACATATGATCTACCCTTGGGAATGTTGCATCCACACTTGAGAAGAGAGTGAAATCTGTTGATGAAGTGTTGAGTCTAGGCCTATTAGAACTAACTGTTCCAAATGGTCATTTAAAGCAGCCATTTCTCTGCTAATTTTCTGCCTGGTTGATCTGTCCATTGTTGTTAGTGGGGTGTGAAGTCTCCCACTATTATTGTATTGTTGTCAATGTCTCTTGTCACTTCTAATAACAATTGCTTAATATATAGTGATACTCCTTCCTTTGCTATACATATGTTAACAAGCATTAACTTGTCTTGCTGAATTGCCCCTTTAATTATTATATAATTTCATTTCTGTCTTTTGTTGGGCTTTTTAGTTGGAAGTCTATTTTATCTGATACAAGCATAGTTATTTCTGCTTTTTTTGTGGTTACCATTCAACTGTAGGATTGTCTTCCAACCATTACATTTGAGCCTTTGTTTATCTTTTGAAAGAAGGTGACTTTCCTAAATGTAGCATAAGGTTGAATTATGCTTCTTAATACATTCAGCCAATCTGTATCCTTTGACAGGTGAATACAGTCCATTAATTTTAGGGTGATTATTGATATGTAGCTGTTTATTATCATTTTGTTATTTGTCTCTGTAGTTGTTCCAGACAATGCCTTAGTTCTTCTCTTTCTCTTCTTACATGGGTTGGCTGTAGTTATGTTTTCACTTTGTTTCCCTTTTTGTTTTCTTCTTTTCTCTCTCTCTGGAAGTATAATTGGAGGTTACCCTGAAGTTTATTTCCTATATTTATTTGAAGGCAGTTTAATCTTACACTTATTCTAATCATTCATATTTCTATTCTCTTTCCTAATTTTTTTATTTGCTGTCTTACTGCCTTTAAGTGAGGTTTCTTTACACATTCTAGAGCATTCTTTAATACTTTTTGTATGATGAAACCTTTTGCTTATCGGAAAAATTTTTTAAAATCATTTCTTCAGTTCTGAATGATAATTTTGCAGGGTATAGTATACTAGGTTGAAAATCCTTTTCTCTCTGCCCTTTGAATACATCATGCCATTTGCTTCTGGCCTGTAGAGTTTCATTTGAGATATCTGCTGACAATCTTATGGGGACTCCTTTGTATGTGACTCGTTTTTTTCTCACTGCTTTTTTTCTTTATCTTGTATTTTTGACATTTTGATGACAATGTGTTTAGGTGTAGTTCTGTTTGATTTTTCTTTTATTTTTTAATTAGCAACTCTTTGAGCTTTCTCAGTCTGAAGGCTTGCTATATTTGTCAGGTTAGGGAAGTTCTAAGCTATTATTTCTTCAAATACCATTTCCATCCCTTTTTCTTCCTTCTGAAATCCTTGTGATGTGAATGTTGTTACTTTTAATGTTATCCTCTGGGTATCAAATTCTGTCTTTATTTCTTTGCATTCTTTCATCTCTTTGCTGGTTTGCTTGAGTCCATTCCTCTGTTGTATCTTTTAACTTGCTAATTCTATTAGAGGCTTTATTCATCCTACTCTTGTGTCCCAATACTGAGTTCTTTAGGTCAACTATCATATCCTTCATTTCTTTTATATCTTGCTTATTACTTCTCTCTCTCTTTTTTGCTGTTCTCTTTTACTTCCTCTATTTTTTCATGATTTCCATGAGTATGTTTATCATTATTTCCCTAAATTCATCCTCAGGTAGTTTGCATACATCTGCTGTTTTCAGATTTGCCCCTGGATTTTTGAATATTTCTCTGTGTCTTTACTTTGTTTGGAATTCTGTTTTCTGTAGGTTCGGTTTCCCTGCAGTGAGCATCTTGTTTTTGGACAACTGGCAATCAGGATGCAGTTATGCCTCCCACCCATAGGGTGGCACTATGGGTGGCAGTGAGGATTCATCCTTTCTGGAGATAACCTTTTTCCTTTAAACTTAGGTGAAGGATATCTCATGGGTGGGATATATGGTGGGCAGATCCTGAGACTCAGGGGCAATATGGTGGTGGCAGTTGATGGGGGTTGGGAATTCCTTAGCTGCCTTCAAGTTGTGGTGGTTTCCAGTGTAATTTCACCTCATAAGCTCCAACTGAGACCCCAGAGCATTGGTTCTCTTTCTGTATTCTGCCAAGACAAGTCTCCCTAGCTTCCCAGCCCACTAGGAGGGCTCTTTTCTGCTTTTTTAGTGACTCTCCAGGAGACCTATTTCTTCCTGTGGTTCCACCTTGTCTGCTGCAGCTCAAGTCACAAGTCCTGAACTATAATATAGCTCTGAACGCTGGTATTTCCACCTACCCTTTTTTGTCACAGTTGATGTTGTGTCTCTATAGGCTCTGCACCTGCTTTTCATCATGTTTGTTTCTGGAGAATAGGTGAATTCCTAGTTGCTCTGTGGGAAGGATTTGAATGTTACCCCTACTAGGTCACCATCTGACAATGTCTAGGTTGTTTTCTTATCTAGATTATTTTGAATAATGCTGAAATGAACATGCAAATGTGCCTATCTCTTTGAGATACAGATTTAATTTCATCGTCTTAGGATATAAATGTAGTGGGGCCACTAGCTTATATGGTACCTCGATTTTTATTCTTTTTGGAATTACTGCATTATTTTTCATAATGGCTATGACAATTTACATTTCCATCAATAATGTACAAGGGTTTCATTATCTCTACACCTTCACCAACACTTACCACATCTTTTTGATGACAAGTGTAAGATAATATTTCACTGTGGTTTTGATTTGCATTTTTCTGATGATTAGTGATGCTGAACACATTTTCATATACTTGCTTATTGTTTGAATGTTCTCTTTGGAAAAATGTTCTATTTTTAACCCATTTTGAGTTTAGTTTTTGGATATTGAATTTGATAAGAATAGATGTTTATTTATTTTGGATATTAACCCTTTATCAGATATTTGGTGTGTAAATTTTTTTCCTACTCTAATCTGCCTTTCATTTTGCTGTTTTCTGTACAGAAACATTTTAGTTGATGGAATCTCATTTATTTTGCTTTGGTAATCCATGATTTTTGTCATATCTAGAAAAAATTTGTCAAGACCAATGTCAGGGAGCTTTCTCCCCGCCCTCCTCATTTTTGGACCTTACATTTAAGTGTTTAGACCATTTAAAGTTGATTTTTGAAAATGGTGTAAGGTAAAGTTTTTTTTTGCCTCTGAATATTTAATTTTTCCAATATTATTTGTTAAACATATTATCCTTTTTTTCTTTGTGCATTCTTGTGTTCTTGTCATAAATTAGTTCACTCCATATGTGCATGTGTGTTTATTTCTGGATTCTCTCTTATGTTCACGTAGTCTGTGTGTCAAAATTTTAGCCAGTACCATATTTTTTTCTCTTACTAAAATTTTGAAATACAGTTTGGAATCAGAAAGTGCGATGCCATTAGCTTTATTCTTCTCTCTCAAGATTGCATTGACTATTTCTAGATCTTCTGTAGTTTCATATGAATTTTATAATATTGTTTCTGTCTGTAAAGAGTGCTTTTGGAATTTTGATAGAGATAACTTTGCATCTGTATATAAGTTTGAGAAGTATAGACATTTTCTTCACTCCTATCACCCAGGTTCCTAACCTCAGGCAAACATGAATCTGGTTTTCATCTCTGATTTATTCAAAAATATTATAAAAATTGAATCATTGCCTACTTCTGTCATAAAGTAAAAGCAGCAGTAGTTCATAATGTAGATTAAGTTAAAAAAATACTCCAAAGCTTACATCAATATATAACCTTCAGAAAATAGCCATCAGCATGTACCCACTGGAGTATTCCTTTCCTGTTAGTGTAATTCCCTTGAGAGTCATCCATATTGTGTGTTTCAATAGTACATTAGTTTCTGCTGTTGATTAATGTTCCTTGATAGGGATATACCACCATTTGTTTAATTATTCACCTACTGAAGTCTATTTGAGTTCTAGTTTTTGGCTACAAATATGAGTACAGGTTTTTCTTTGTCCTATTTTTTGTGGCTAGTATGTTGTAAGTGTGAAAAATCAAATGATTTTTGCATATTGATTATGTATCTTGCACATTTTCTGTATTTATTAGTTGAATAGCTTTTTGGTGGAACTTTAGGATTTTTTGTGTATAGGACCATGGTATGATGATCTGATTTCTTCCTTTCTAATTTGATGCCCTTTATTTGATTTTGTTACAATGTGGCATTTATGGAGGCAACTTTGATATATAAAACTATTTAAATCTTCATGTGTAGATTCACCCTTCTTCAAATATATGATGATACACACTACCCACCTACAAATTATCAAAAGTATGTCACACTGTTCATTGGACCCCAACACCAATTAACCTCACTTCACACCCCATTTCCCAGTGGTAACCTCAGTTCTATTGTTAATGTCCAAAGGTTGGTTTTATTTAGTCTGTTCCTTTGCTTTGTCTCTTTATATTCCACATATGAGTAAAATCATCTGGTGTTTGTCTTTCTCATTCTGACTTAATTCACTTAATATAATCCCCTGTAGTTCCATTCACATTATCGCAAATGATATTATTTAATTTTAAGGACTATGTAGTATTCCATTATATATGTATATACCACATATTCTTTATCCATTTATCTGTGTGTGGATGGGCACTTAGGTAGTTTTCAATTCTTGGCTACTGTAAATAAAGCTCTAGTAAACATGGAGGTGCATATATCTCTGCAAATTAGTGTTTTTGTGGCTTTTGGGTAAATACCCATATGTGTGATGATCGAATTGTATTGAATTTCATTTTCAATTTTTTGAGGAGTCTCCAAACTGCTTTCCATAAAGGTTGCACATATTTACATTCCCACTAACATTGTAAAAGTGTTCCTCTTTCTCTGCATCCTTGTCACCATTTGTTGTTTCCATTCTTTTGAATAATAGCCAATCTCACAGGTGTAAGGTGACATGTCATTGTTGTTGTGATTTTCATTTCCCTAATAAGTGAGGAAGGCATCTTTTCCTGTTCTTGATGGTCATCTATATGTTCTTTGGAGATATTTCTATCCAACTTTTCTGTTCATTTTTAATCAGGTTATTTGCTTTTTGAAGTAATACTCATAAAGTCACAGAGATAAAAGAAAACTTATATAAACAAATCAATGACCTCAAAATATATTTAAGGAGAAGGCAGAAACTGGAATTTTACAGAAGAAATTAACAGATATACAGATGTAAAGGAGGTCATAAATTAAATTAAGGATACTAGAGAAAGCTATAGGAATAGAATAAACCAAATGGAAGAAAGGATTAGTGACCTAGAGGATAATAATGTAGAAAGGAGTCAGGTAGAATAAAATAAATCGAATACAAAAAAAAATGAAGAAACACTCAGAGAACTATCTGACACCACTAGGAAAGCCAATATAAGAATAATGGTATCTTAGAAAATGAAGAGAAAAACAAGGGAACAGATAACATAGTCAAAGAAATAATTGCAAAAATTTCCCAAACCTAGGGAAGGAAATGCTTATGCAAGTCAGTGAAGTCATTGGAACACCCAGTTATACAAATGTAAAAGACCTGTACAAAGACATATAATTCTGTAATTATCAGAAGTCTAATACAAAGAAAGAATTCTAAAGGTGACAAGGGAAAAAAACCAAAACAAACAAATAACATATAAAGATACTCCTATCAGCCTATCCTCAGATATTTCAGCAGAAACTCTACAGGCTAGGAGAGAATTAAGTGATATTTTTTAAATACTACAAGATCAAAAGTGCCAGCCAAGAAAAATACATCATGCAAAACTCTCTCTCAAATTCAAGGGAGAAATAAAGGTTTTTTCCAACAAAAGCTGACTGAGTTTGTTACCACAAGACCCCTCTGCGAGAAATGTTAAAAAAAACTCTCCTCTCTCAACCAAAGACAAGAAACTTTACAGAAATCTAAACAAGGAACAAAATAAATAAATAAAACCTGAAAGCAAAAATCAAAATGGAGTAACACATACTGTATCAATAATCGCTCTAAGTGTAAACAGACTGAACTCACAAATTAAAAGATAGAATGGCTAAAAGGATAAAAAAATAAAACCCAACTATATGCTATTTGTTGGAAACTCACCTAAGGTCTAGAAACAAGCACAAATTTAAAGTGACTGATTGAAGACTAATACTGTAAGCTAATGGTGAACCTAAAAAAGCAGGAACTGTTATACTCTTCAGATAAAGTAGTCTTTCAACTAAAGAAGGTAGCTAAAGATAAAGATAGTTATTATATTATATAATAATATATTGTATAATGAAAGACATAACACTTATTAATGTATATGAATCTAATACAGAAGCACCCAGATGTATAAAACAAATATTAGCCGATCTAAACGGAGATACTGATAGCAACACAATAATATCTGGGGACTTTAACATTCCTCTTTCAGTAAAAGACAGATCATGCAGAGAATCAATAAAGAAACAAGATCTTTAAACAGCAAGATAGAAGAGATGGACTCAATATATACATATATATATACACGTATATATATATATGTATGTTATGTCTTTCTGTTGTATCATGTATCTCTATGTATCTCTATTTCTGTCTATCTATCTATATATAGAGGGGGGGAGAACTTCACCCTAAAACAATAGACTACATATTCTTTTCAAGTGCTCATGGAACATTCTGAGAGATAGACCATACATATTTTGAGACACAAAGCAAGTCTAAATTTTCAAAGATTGAAATCATGTCTAGCATCTTTTTGGATCACGATGGCATCAAACTAGAAATCAACCCAAAGGGAGGAGAGGAAAATTGCAAAAGGGTGGAGAATAAATAATATTTACTGAATTACCATTGGGTAAAGGATGAAATCAAGAATGAAACCAAAAAAATACCTGGAGTTAAGTGGAAATTAGCACATCACATATCAAAATCTGTGAGATGCAGCCAAAGTAGTAATAAGAGGGAAATTTATAGCAATACTGTCTTACCTCAGGAAACAAGAAGAATCACAAATTAAAAACTTAAAACTTCATTTAAGGGAAATAGAAAAAGAAGATAAAAGGACACAAAAATTTAATAGAAGAAAGTATAATAATGATAATATTAAAACTTACAGCAGAAATCAATGAAATAGACATCAAAAAGACCATTCAAAAATCAATGGAACCAAGTTGTTATTTTGAAAGAATAAACAAAATGGACATACCACTAGCCAGACTCACAAAAAAGAGGAGAGAAGAAACACAACTAGTTTCAGGAATGATCACAAGAGATACAGCAGAAATGAGGAGGATCATAAAATAATTTTATATACAACTATTTGGCAACACATTGGCCATCCTAGAAGAAATGGACACACTCCTGGAAACATACACCTTTCCAAACCTAAACCAAGAATAACAGTTTAATCATGAGTAAGGAAATTGAAACAGAAATTAAAACTCTCACCCAAAGCAAAAGCCCAGTGAATTATACAAACATTCAAAGAAGAATTGATAACATCCTTAAAATGTTCAGAAAAATTAAATGTCAAACTTCCAAGCACTATCTATGATACCAATGTTATACTCATCACCGAACTAGATAAAGGCGGCACCAAAAAAGAAAATTATAGACTGCTATCTTTAATGAATAATGATGTAAATATCCTCAACAAAATACTAGGGAACAAAATACCAAAACATTTAACAAATTACACACCATGATCAAGTAATATTTATTTCAGGAATGCAAGGCTGGTTCAACATATTCAAATCAATAATTATGATACAAGAGATGAATAAAAATGGACAAAACCCACATGATCATCTCAAAAGATATAGAAAAAGCATTTGACAAGATTCAACACATTTTTATGTTAAAAACCTTACAAAAATGTGTAGAACCAATGTACATAATAAAGGCTATCTATGACAACCCACAGTCAACATTATAATCAATGAAAAAAAACTAAAAACTTTTCTTCTCGGATCAGGAACAAGGTAAGGATGTACACTCTCACCACATCTATTTAATATAGTGCTGGAGGTCTGACCAATGCAACTGGATTAGAAGAAGATATAAAAGGAATCCAAATTGAAAAGGAAGAAGTGAAACCATCACTATTTTCAGATGACATGATAATATATATACATACATACATGCATACATATGTAATATATATATATATATATATAAAGAGAGAGAGAGAGAGAGAGAGAACCCTGAAGACTCAAGTAAAACACTACTAGAAATAATACTTTAAAGTGGCAAACTATAAAATAAATATTAAAAAATCTGTTGCATTTCTGTATGCTAATAACAAAAATTCAGAAAGAGGACTCAAGAAAACTATCATTTAAATTGCATCAAAAAATGAAATACCTCAGAAGAAACCAAGTGAAGGACATATACCTTGAAAACTATAGGATATGGCTAAAAGAAATAGAAGAAGACACAAGAAAACTGAAAGATGGTCTATGCTCATGTAGTCTATGCTCATGTATTTCACATAGTGAAAATGACGATACCGCTCAAGGTAATATACAGATTTAGCGCTATTCCCATCAAAATTCCAAATTTATTCTTCAAAGATATAGAAAAAATAATAACAAAATGTATTTCGAACTACAGGTAACCCACAATAGCAAAAACAATCCTGAGGGAAAAAAACCAGCAATGGAGGAGTCATGCCCCCTGATTTCAAACGCTACTACAAAAGCAATAATAACCAAAACAGCATAGTATTGGAACAAAAACAGAAATACAGGTAAGTAAAAAGAATTTAAATCCCAGAAATAAACCCTCACATATATGAACATTTAATTCAATAAAGGAGCCAAAAGATTACAATGGGACAAGGATAGTCTCTTCAAGATATGGTGCTGGGAGAATTGGACAGTCACATGCAAGAGATTAAAATTAGGCCACTACCTAACACCATATACAAATAAACTCAAACTTCCAGCCTACTATTGAGCCCCTCTATTGCGTTATTTATCTCAGCTATTTGTTCTTTAGTTCCATGAATCCATTTGTTGTAGTTCTCTCTCCATTTTTTCCCCTCTGATTTCAGTGATTGTTGCTAAAACTGTTGATTTCATCAGGTAGTTTATTTAGGCTTGTTTCATTCAAACTTTCCCCTGGGGTTTGAGTTTGGTTCATAGTTTCACGAATATTTCTCTGTCTCTTTAATTTTTTTGACATTGTGTGTTTTTTATTATTCCTTGATGTAAAGGCCCTGATTTAGATGTTGAGTTGCACAGAATAGACCCGAGTATTGGTCTGAAAAGTTGGACTTTAGTTATGTGACCTCAACACTAACCAAAGTTTTTAAAGCTCTAATGTGAGTCCCATATGGTGGTCTGGGAATCTAGCAGGGTTGGAATTGGTGTAGTGAAGGCAGAGGTTTTCCCCCGAGTAACAGACATGAAGAATAATGCCCATGGAGAAAGACCCGAGAGTTGTGCGCCCAGCCAATATATCAGGCCATAGTCCCAATACAGTCCACAGTAGTGAGAGAGCCAGGAACTGCTCTTGGTGGAGCACTCTCCCTTGGAACATTTCATCAGTACTCTAGAGGGTGGCAGTTCCAGCATGAGGGTGGCAAACATATCCTTAGGTCTGGGGGTGAAATGTTAGGTGGTACCAGAGAGAGAGCTATTCTACTGTGTCTGCAGGCTGGTAGGGAGAACACATCTTCATGGAGCCCTTTTACATATTTTCCCCATGAAAGGGGTAGAAAGGAATGCCTTTTGCCAGGAAACAGTCAATTATCCTCTCAGGTGCTGCTTGGCCAGTCTGCCTGTGTCTGGATGTCAGCAGAACGGCACTGGTAAATTTCACCAGTTCTGTACCCATATGCTAATGCCAGAGACAGTGGGTGCTTCCCTTGGAGGCTTTACCACAATGGTGACCACAGGTACCAGCACTGTCTAGAAGTGGTGTCTCAGTTCATAGTGATGCTCACACACTTTCTGCCCCACACCAAAGCCCCAGCTCAGTGACTGATGGTAATGTTACCTGTGGGAGAAAACTCTTTAAGTTCCAGCAGAGTGTTAATTTTGATGATCTTTTCCAATGGCCCCAGTCTCCAAAAATGATGTGGTGCTGAGACAGATCATAGTCCTACTATTTACTTACTTACTTACTTATTTATTTATTTATATCTTTGTGGAGATGTCAGTCCTGTGTCTTTTCAAAGATTTTAACTTGCTCGAATAAGTATATTCTTGGTGGTTCTGTGTAGAGGAGGTGAGCTTGTAATCCTAACATTCTGCCATCTTGGAACTGAATCTTTATTTTTCCTGCCTAATTGCTCTGGCTAAGACTTCCAGTACTATGATGAATATAAGTGATGAGAGTGGATAATCTTGTCATTCCTGATTTTAGAGATAAAGCTGACAGCCCTTTCCCCCAAAATAATCTGGCCAAAAATACTATCAGTGCTTGGTAGAGAAATTGTATTTTTCCTAACAAGCTTAGAATTGTGATTTAGGGACTATAATAATAATAAAAATGAGGGAATATGTCCACAAATATCCTTCAAGCAGGAAAAAAAAGGGTTTTTAAAGGTGAATTTGACACACACAATAACTTATGAATTGAATAAACAAAACGAAAATGTCCCCTTTGCATCATTTCCATAAGAATGAATACAGTATTTACCTGTATTTTATTATTAAGTAATGATTTTGTCTAAGCATTTTGTAAAGCTGATATGCAATATGATTACCTTATTACTATGCTGTCATGTAAATTTTATATTTTACTGGTGATTTTGTGACTTTTACAGTAATTAGTAAAATTGCTAATCTATTCTGTGCATTTTCTGTAATTTAGTGAGAAAAGAGTCATAGGATTTTTAGCCCGTAAACATGTATTGAATATTCACTCCAATTCGATATTTTTACTAACTTCTTTCTTTAGTTCTAATTTGTTCTAATTTTTTGCTCCAGTGATATCTCCCTTCTCATTCAAATAGGAGATGGTCAGTGTTCAAAATGATATTCTACAATTAAGAAATTGAAAATTGGATGAAAGCAACTTATCTGGCAGTGATTTATGCAGGAATCAGACTTGAGATGGTTGAGAATTAAATGAGAAATGAGGTATTGTGGACATCAATAATAGAAAGTTCTTCTGATAAAGATGACCACAGATGGGAAGCAAGAACTCGGTATAGCTATAGGGAAAGTATGAAATAGAGGGGGAACTTGCTTATTCATTGGAGAAAATGCACATCATTACTGAATTTATTATTATGAATTTGCTATGCTCACAAGCTCCCCATTTTGATGTTTTTGAGTAACTTCCCTTCCATTATGTTCTCTGAAAAAAATTCAATTAAATGTTTTTACAATTTTCAATAGTCCATTAACATTTTACTACAAATTGTCTATATCTTTCACATTCAGTAATAATTATTGTTGGAAATACAGCACCAACATATCTCAACTGATTCTACTATGTAATATTGCTGGCTTATTGTTCCATATCATTTGGTTCATGTGTTAATTTTGATTCAACCTATAAGCTTTCAGTGGGCATATTTGCTTGTTACATTTAGTAGTAATAGTGCTCATTGAAGATACATAGTGGTGGACATAGTCTCTTACATAATATCATGGAGTCTTCTTAATGAAACCACACTCAATGTTACCTGAGATTGTTCAAAAAAGGCTCCTTTCCAGTTAACCATCATTCGAGTAACTTGGCGTTTGATTATATATTCTTGTAGTTAGAAAGATCAGTATCAAGAGTCAAATGCTTACTCATTTAAAGCATTAGCCTAAGAGTTTATATATGAATTCTTTTAATACTGCCTCTTCAGACTGACTTTTTGTTTTCTATCTTATTTTACTTGACTCCCACTTCTACATTTATTTTGTCTTTATTGCATATTTTCCAAATTTTTTTTTTTTTATTGTTTCCTATATAAAAAACAAACGACAAAACACACCCCTATTTGGGTTGCTTTATAAAAGTTTCTTAAATGAATGAGAAAAGTTTCATTCTAGTCATTAGTTACCTATAGAAGGCAGGTGTCATATAGGCTGCCATCTTTCTCATTGACATCTTTCTCTCCCTAAATTATATAAAAAGTGTAAGGATCAGGGGGAATTTTTGAATTCTATACAATTGTTGCCATTGTTTAATGCTTTCTAACTGAAGAGTGTTTCATGTATTATTATTATGCTTTGGCATCATGTGCTAATGGTTAGAAATAAATATTTATTGGGTTCCATCCTCCATTAAGTCAATTCTTAATTTAATAGATTTGTGTATGAGTTGTATAGATACTGAAATCTGAAAACCCGTTATTCAACTACTCTTTTCAGGCTGATTCTGACAGTTTTAAGGGGTAGGATAATTTTAGGAAAACAGAATTGTGACTAATTGACTTGTAGATTTATTGGCTCTCTCATTTTGTTTTCTAGACTTTTTGAACAAAATAGATCAAAAATTTAAATTGTGGTTTAAAAACATTTAATTTTGTTAATTCCAAAGTTGCCTTGTAATTAACTTGAAATATGCAACAGCTAAAAATCTACACATACACACACAAACACACACATATACATATACATACAAAAACACAGTCTGCCTGCATGTGTAGGCAAAAAGACTTTCTGGTAATTATATGATTAAGGCAGTATATAAGGATGACAGTTTCAGTGACTAGTTTGCATTTGTTCTCACATGAGTTATTACATTTTAGATAGATATCTGTTGAAAAAAGACAGTGAATAACAGTTGACTATATTATGGAATTAGTTTGATGCAAAATATTATATTGTATCTATAAATCTGTCATGAATCTATCATCTATCATCATCTATATCTATTATCTCTGTATCATCTATCTCTATCTATTATCATCTATATAGATCATTATCTATCACTAAAATATTTTTATCATATCTATGTTTTTGTTTGCATTTACATCAGTATGGTTCCACATCAGAAGGATGATACTTGTGGTTTCTTAGTCAATGTATAGACCATAGTAGTCTAAAAGTAGAAGAAATTATCACATACTTCAATCTACTCCCTGATCTCCATTTGAAGATCTAGATGCATCATTCTGAAACTTTATGATCACAAGATCCATCTGAGCCCCTGTATCTGGGAATTTGTATTTCAATAGCTCCTAAAATGATTCTTATGTAATCACATATGTTTGGGAAATCAATGTTAGTGTAAATGAAAATTATTCTCCTTTCAGAAAAAAATGTGACACATAATTTTAAAATTAATATCTTATTTTTACTTGTTTTTTAATAGAAGTCAGAGTTAATTCTAAATTTATGGTTGGAAACTCTACATTAGTATTTAATAATATGGAAGATGTCAAAGTCTTTTAAAAAGTCATATGATTCAGTGTTGTGAGTCTCAGGATTTTAAATATATAAAGATATATAGTCCATCTCATTTATGAAAATGGATATTTTTATGATTATAAATAATTAAGAAAGTATGTACTGTGGAATATATTACTTTTATTTACCATTTGCCTTGATATTGTTATCTGGGTGCTCTGCATTAGGGACTGCAGGGCAAGAATATATGGTTTCTATCTATGAAACTTGTAGAGAGAGTTCAGCTATGCTGTGGAAAAAAACAAAACAAAGAAGAGACTAATTCAAACTGGCTATTAAAACAAACAAATAAAAATCCCAAACAGATACAATAATTGTCTTTAGCTTAGGATTGCATCAAATGTTTACAATCATTTGTTTGGCAAACTGGCTTTTCTCATACTCCTCATGGTTCAGGAGTTAAAAACATATGCTACCGATAATAATGTTTACCCCCCAACAGCCCAGGGCAAATGTTATCTATATTCATGTCACAGGAAATGTTTACATGAAAGTAAAATGCTCTAGCTTCAGAATAAATCAGTAACATCTCAGAGTGCAAACTTCCATATGCTTCCTTGACATAATAAAGAAGAAAAAATCTGATGTTGTATAATAAACTTTAATTAAAAGCAAAACTTTTCTAAAAATCATGGAAGTTCCCAAATAGTGCTGACAAATGTATCCTTTTGCCATATCATAAACATTTATCATCATTACATGGAAATAAGGATAGAAACTATAATGTAGATATTATTTACTTTTTATCTCTGAATATATCCATCTATTTTAATCAAAGTAGGATTCGACTTGGATTAGATTGTTGGACTTGTGACATGACGGACTGCATCAGGGGAAATTCAACTATGTTGTCTAGGTGATGTAGAGGTATCCAAAGTACTTAGCTCTTTTGAAAATCATGAGTTGAGGTTTTCATCATTAAGAAATGGGTTAAGTAGGCTTAGGTTTTTTACTTTACCCTAAGTGTATTACAGTTTATACTAACAGTTGATGATATTTTATATAAAAACTTATTTCACGGTTATTTTGATGCTTTTCAGCAAGGTTGGTTACAGATTATATAGTTAAGAAAACCTTCGAAATAGTTAAATGTGATACATAAATATTAGTCAACATGTTTGTAAAACAGAGTTCTATTCAACATGATGAGTAAGTTAATGTACATGTTTTTGAAAACAAATCATCCAAATTATTTAGATATTTACAACAGCCAAGCTATTCATAATCATGTTTGTAAAATATGCTCTTACACAAAGATGGAAGAAATAATAAAATTAATATGTATTTTAAGATTTAAGTTTTGATCCTGAGTTACTATAGGGTCTATTAAAGAAGTGATTATTGGAATACTTCTTGTTTATAAATAAGTGTGATTTAACTAAATCACCTAAACATAGAATTCAGTGTAGTCATCAAGCAGTTTCCACTCTTCAGATTTACATATTTTGGGATTTTCTCTCACTTGAAAAATTTGCTGGTAGAGCTAGTAAGTTTATGTAAAAATGATAGAAATCTCCATTTAAATAATTACATTTAGTAATAATTACAGATAAATAAAAATAAACATTTCAGGTCATCCTTTCTATTCTGTGTTTTCAAATAACAAAGAAAGATCTTGTACTTGTACCTTGAAAGAGTAAATGAAGGAGAAATGGGAATTTTGAAATCACACAGCTGCCACTTGTATTGGCCTTTTATTTTGAGTGTGTTAGCAGTAAAATGTCATTTTCACTATTGGAGTGGTATGTAGACTTGAATTCACTTTTTAAATGAGTTGGGACTAAGCATAATATAAGAGTTTGCACTTTTATTTATTTTGCACTACATTTTGAGTTGCACCTGGAAGTAGCTAACTAGAATAGATTTGATATGCTGAATGTTGCCAACACTCGTGAAGTAATATCCTCTCCCTGTCTGGGTTCTCCAGCAAACTCTTAAAGCCTTGTCTTTTAATTCAGAAACACACTCAGAGGAGCATGTCCCCTGCTTTTTATTACATTCCAGAGGCAGTTCCATCAAACTGCATCACTGTCACTTAGCACAGTGCTTACTTTTTCTAATAAAAAACACTCCAGGTGCTTTATTGAATGGGTTATTATAAACAGAGGATCCCCAACTTTGGTTTATGTCCTTAACTTTTAAGATTCAGGGCAGCCTGAGATCTCAGATGTATTTAATGGCTGTCAATATGACAACCGAAAAAGATCTCACCCAGTGCATAAATACCATTAGTAGTGAACTGAATTCTCACCTGATGGTTCGTAGTGTTGATTTAGGAAACCACTTCAGGAGAAACAAAGATGGTTAGTTACTAAGCCTCTTTGTGAAAATGGCCTTGAAGGTAAAATGGTTGACAGAGTAAAAAAGAAAAACAGCAATAGCAAGAGTGAGAGAGAAAGCAAGCCAGGGAATAAGAGAACACTTACAGGACCAACAGAATAATTCTTTAGATATCATAGTTACTCTCAAAATGATCTAAGAAGTAGCTTCTTTTCCTAGAAAGAAAACCAAGAACTTAAGAAAAAGATCTAAATGATAGAATTCATACGTCCTTCAAAGATTATTTTAAAAAAATAATAGGCATTAAATAATCAAATCCTGGGAGACTAGACAATATATATGTTTTCATTTATTTTTGTTTTTAATTGATGCACCACTGATTTATAGTACTATGTACATTCAGGAATATACCTTGATAAATGTATATACTACACTATACCCACTACCAAAGTGCTGGTATCATTCACCAAGATCCAATTGACCCCCTATACCCATTCTTCCAATCTCCTGTCCTCTTCTAGTGTAGCTATGATTTAAAAAAAAATTTACATCTATCCTTGGATCTATAGGCCTTACATGTACTTCAGGTGCCTGAGTCACAGGGATGTTCTCTCCATTATTTTGTTTTCAGAATCTAAGGTTTGTTTTGTTTTGTTTTGTTCATTCATTCGCTTTGTTTCTTTATCTTCCAAGTTTGAGTGCAATCATCTCATTATTGTCTCCTTTGATGACCATAATCCCTCAACTTCCATTCATGTTTTTGCAAATGGAAAGATTTCATCTTTTTGTTTTTGTTTTTGTAGCTGAGGAGTATTTCATGTTTATCTAGGTATCTATTCAAATAACATAAAAACATTAATTCAAAAAGATACGTGCACCCATATGTTCATTGCTACACTACTTAAAATAGCCAAGACATGAAAATAACCTAAGTACCCACCAATGAATGACTGAAAAGAAGATTTGGTATATGTACACAATGGAATAATCATCAGTCTATATCTTTTTAATGACATTTGTGCCAACAATAGATTTTTGTGTATAAAATAATTCACTGGAGTCAAGGGTTAACCTCCAACATGACATACAGTGATCCCTTGGAAGTCTTCTCACCTCTTACCAGTCTCAACTTTTAAGTCATTTTGATCTCACATTTTTATATTCTATTATTCTTCATACATCCTCAGGTTTTTTTTTCTTCTAACCTCTGTGGTTTTGCATATCATCCCTTCTGTATTTGGAACTCAGCTCCTTATTAGTCTATTTAACACAAAACCATCATTAAGACTCAGATGAATGATTACCTATTCTAGGAAGCCTTCTTCTATGTCCATATCTCCTTACCTCCATTCAGTGCATCTCTCTGCACTTTAATATCCACTGCATTTGCCATTATTTCATATTTGTATTTTTCTATTGTATTTTGTCTCTCCTTTATATTTTGTATTTTGCCCCCCTGATGTATTTTAAGTGCAGAAACAGGTTGAATGTATCATTAAAAATCCATGTTCCTGGAACTTAGAGAATGGTAATAAATAATTTCAGAAATAATAAATGAAACATCTTCAGTAAGTTGTGCATCTACCCCTAGGAAAAAGAACTTGGATCATTTTATAAAGCAAAATGTTTTGCATCATTGTGATTTTTAACTAAAAAACTTCAACTGATGGCTAGACAAAGCCAGGAGAAGAAAGATGTTCTTGGTAGGTAGAGAAGCACTGAAATAACTATTTAAAAAAAACCAGAAAAGGGGTATCCTTGGTGACCTAGCAGTCTAGTACACCTGGGAGCAGTCCCACATGCATCCCAAGGTCCAGGGTTCAAGATCTGGGGCCAGGGTGAACAACAAATGTGAACAACTAAATGAAAAATAAATAAATAAATCTCTTCCTCCTCTTCTCTCTTCTTTCCTTCCTGTTTACCTATTCAGCTTCATTCCTACCTGTACCTTTCCTTAAAAATATCAAAATAAAACAAAAATAAAAACAGAAAAGTTGAGACATCTTGCAACAAGTTAATCAGAAATACTGAATTTCATTTAATTTAACATCTCTTTAAAATTAAAATTGTCATGCTTTCATATATTTATTTTTGAGAAATGAGCCAAGTACTATGTTTAGCCCTAAAACAAGGCTGCACATGGCACAATTTCATTTCCCAGAGTTCAAGTTCAAAGTCTGATACAAAGTACTACTATGGCTTGCAGACAATCCTACAGCGATTAAGTGATGAGAATTCAGTCTACAAAATGCAGAAACATCTTCAAAGACTATGTAAGTCAAGTAAGCAGACTGAACTGACATGATGGTGGAAGCAGGATAGGAGAAGGTGGCGAGTCAGAAATTCTCATGAGACATCCAGGTGGGCAGAGATCAAATTTGTGTGATTTATTTCTCTAGGAAGAATTTCTGTGGAAGGAAGAGAAGGAAACAAGTGAAAAAGGCTGGTGGGTCATGAGGTTGGAAGTGGAAGGGCTACACCTTTGTTCCCTACAAGTTGTGAAACTGACCTGAACTAAGACTCAGTTTTCTCACCTATAAAGTGGGTATAGAAGAAGGTTGATTAAAGTATAGAATCCTTATGCAGAAGCAAAGTGAGAATCAGACAAAAAAATGCTATTTTTTTGTTGTTGTTCTTTTACAAATCAAGACAATATTTAGCATGCTTTTGTGCACAGACCATAAATGCTCTGAAATACTCAGATGGGTTGAGGCTCTTGACCTAATGCCCTTTGAACTACACAATCCAGGCAGAGCTAGCCAAGCAGAGAGCACTAAGCTCCTGAACACAGCATGGCAGTCACTTCTCTGCATTTGTAGCTCAAGGCCTCAACCTTTCATAACTATTTTAATGATGTTTTATGTTTAATTTAACCGTAAATCACATTAACAGAGTTTTGACTGGCATTTCAGAGGGATTGAAAACTGAGTTAAAGTCATCGTCAGAGCTAAAGAATTTGTCAGGTCTGACATGTTTAGTCAAGATGATCTAGTCAAGTGTGGAGACATTGGAGAGATGGTGTGGGATGGTGTGGGAATTTGTTCAGGAACTAAAGTGGTGGATATCGACTCATTGTACAGCTATTGCTCTATATTAGCAACAGTTAAGGGGATAATTTATGGCTTTGGTTAAGGATATTACAAAGGCAGAATGCTCCTATAAAGCAACTAATAAAATATTATGCTTAAATTATTTCCTAAAGAATATTAACATACCAGAACATGGTGTCACTTAGTGAAAAATATTTTTCCTCAATATTGCATACACTTATTAAATTTTTGTCAAGAAAATACAATAGTTTGTCCCTCACTCCCAAGGGCATTGCCATGATTGGGGTGGGAGCAAGGTCCTCTTCTCTGTGCAGCTACTCAGGGCAATGCCTTCATTAATACCTACCGCTGAATTCTTGATCAACCATTCCAGCCATGGACAAGAGAGAGGATGGGAAGTGAGATGCTAATAAGTTTCACCACAAAATGGAAAATCACATTTTTTCTTACACTAGTAAGTATAGTCTAGTTATGTGCCCTGTCTACAGGGGAAGCAGTTTCCATATGAATACTGTCTTCTTGGTCACAGTAAATATGTATGGAAACTGGCTCATGCTGTGTAATACTTGCTATTTATTCAGCAGTATATATCAAATTCCTTTCCTTTTTATTTATATCATTATTATTTGATTGTACTACAATTTATTTTACTTGTTAGGTCAATTTCTTCTAAACATTTTAATTATCACCAGTTTTAGATATTATGTGCAACAATCCAATAACATTCTTGTATCTTTGGTTACTAGCTTGTTGATTCTTTTAAAAATTCCCAAATGTAGACCTGCTGGATCAAATGGTATGTGTACTATTTTTTTAAAAAAGGACTTTTAACCCAAGGACAAATTGCCTCCAGAAAGTACATTCCCATCATCAAATAGTGTACCAGTTGATGATATTTTTCTCTTGGGTAATGAGACCTGTAGCTGGGAACAGAAAATTGCACTTACACTATTATTGTTCAGTAAACATTAAAAAATCAGTCATCAAGTACTTGGTGAGTATCTACTAAGTGACTACATGTGCAATTGGGAATTAAGGAAAAGAAATTGAATTTTTATTGGGAAACAGTACTTTATTGTATATATTTAACACTAAGTGGGAGCTTTGGTTTCCTGTCTCATCCAAAATCAGTAAGTGATGTAAAAAATGTGGTTATAGAAGGGACTAGGGAGAGGTAAGAGTGTTCTTCAAAATTAGAAAGGATGAGAATCCTACTTTATAATAAATTAAAATGAAAAAAATAAGGTATTTAAATTCATTATTGAAAATTGATTTCCAACATGATTTCCTTTATCAGTGAGTATAAGTCATAAAATTTGGTAAAGGAAACACATAAGCATAAGATCTGGCTTCATTCATTTCTTGAAGAATCAGAACACATAATTAGATTATTGTTGTCATTGTAAGTTATGAAGTCCCATGATCATTAGTAGTCAAAGACAGTTTTATATTTTAAGTTTAATTCTAAATATCGAGAATTCTTTGAAATTTTGAGGCATCTGTATTGAAACTATATAGGTTGATTTTAATGATTACTGTCCTTATATTATTCAATATTATATTTGAGTTTAAGTTTTATTTTAAAGTTACGGGTTTCTCAGTTGCTATGTGTATATTAAATGAAAGTAATTTATTACAGAATTCACTGATTACATTTTATTTGTTTTACATTCTAAGATATGTAAATTTTAAGTCTCACTTTTTTGTCTTGCTGAGATGTAGTACCTATAGACATTATTTCCACAAAATGGAAATATTCTTGGTTATTTGATACGTGAATTACAGGCAAGTATATATGTACCTCTATGACATGTAAGCAATTATATGAGCAGATAAACTGATGCACATTTTGTAGAAATCTGAAACTTTTCAGGTAGATATTCTAATCTCTAAATACTCACAATGGCCCAGATGAAGTTCAAATAATAGTTTTCAGAGTTAATAGAAACATATGCTTGGTGTTTAGATAATTATAAGCAACAAATAAATATGAAAAATGAATTCCTATTTCTTTTAAGATATCTAGAACAAAATTCTCAGTGTCTTAACTTGTTTCACAATACTGCTAACTTAAAAACTTTAAAAAAACTTACACATAGCTAGAGTCATCAACTCTATTAATTCATCAAATTTCCATGTTGTAGGAGATACATGGTCCACTTTTCTTACATCTTCACACACTGCTGGGAGAGACAAGCAAACAAGAGAATAACAATTCAAAATGTTAAGTACTCTTTTAGGGAAAGTTCTGGGCTCTTTGGGAATATAATAGATTAAATCTAGAATACCAAAGATGGTTTCCTTAAGCAGAATATCAGAGATTATTTTATATTTATATTGATGTTAGTGGTATTTGGAAACTTAGTCTTGAGAGCTTCTAAGTGAGTTGTCACCATTGTTAAAGACTTTTTGAACCATTTCAAGAAGAGTGTAATCTAGAGTTCAAGTTTCTGAGTAAATAATATACAAAATGCTGGAAGGCAATCTATAATGAATTGTAAAGGTTCATTTACTTTGACATCCTTTGATTTAATTATTATTGATGTTACTGTTACTAGAATAGATAGCACTATTTGCAAATCTTATTAAAGTACATACATCTTAAATTTAGGAAAAATATACTGTATAAATATTAATGGTTATGATGATGTGTGAATTTTCATTGTTTATAGACAATCATATTTTTTCAAGTGGTCATCATCAAGTCCAAATAGACCCCAAACGACTTAGGTCAAGGGGGATAAGAAGGATTTGAAGTGTCCTAAGAGAACGTTAAAAGGGATGGGAGAATCTGGCAGTGTGGAAGCAATTGAAGGCCGGTATTCCTGAGGTCAGCGAGAGGGTTTCTGTAAAGCACTCCTAACAGCTGGGCTGTAAGAGGTACAGCTGGCGTGGTTGGAATTACTTGGAAAGGCCCAAAACTGCAGAAGAATGAGATGAAATGAGATGTGTCTTGCTCAAGACAATAAAGGAAAGGCAGGGACAGCTGCAGGGCTTGGATCTGAGATCCACAGGAAACCCAGTAGCAGAGAAGGCACTGTATGTATGTGTATATGTATACCTGAAGACACAGGAAAAAAATGCATGGAAAAAACTAACATGTTAAGAAAGTTTTGAGTGAATTTAGAGAAAACAAGATTAAAAGCTAGAGAGAACTGAAGTAACAGCTTATTTTGATTATGCTTTTTCAGTTTAGCCATGGACAGACAGACTGTAAATTCATGGCAGTTTACACTGGTCACTAAAACCGGTTATATTCTCCATGAATTTGGACTCTTTCAAGTTCTTAATTAGAGCATTTACAACATTCTTCAGTCTATTTATACACAGACTAACAGGAAATCAATTTAATGTACTCTGTAATAGTTAAAGAAAATCAAAAAATTTCATGATTTTGAGATATTTATCATAATCATAATGGGTACAGCAGTCAAATTTTTCCTTAATTATTAGTAACGAGTTTTCATAAAATTTACTGTTTGGTGTAAGAGCTACCTTCTATCTTTAGGTCATTATATTTCCTGATTTGAATTTAAAGGTAAAGGAGTATAAATCATGCCCCCTCCACCCCAAATATCTTTTCTTCCAATTATGTAGTAGTGCCTCTTTTTCTCTCTTTTTGCACTGCATAATATAGTCTGGCAAAAAAGTAAGTGTGATCTTAATTGTTAGACTTGTTTATTCCAGGGAGGAACCAATAGAGCACTTACAGTAATTAACATATTTTCTCTGGTCTTCTCATTTTGTTAATGATATCTTATTGAAGTCTGTGCAGTAATTACTGCCCACTGAGGTACATATGCTGAAACAAATTAATGGCCAATGACCAATAATGATTACACTTGCAATTATCTATTGTGAAGTATAAGCAGAAAAAATTGAAATTAAAAACAATGTTCTTTGAAGCTAAAATTAAACTGTATTGTTAAACTTGCTAAAATACCATATTAACAACTCCACAGAGAAATGATATCCCATGACTTAATCATCATTTCCACTAGTTTCATATAAGTTACAAGATACTTAAAATGCTTCACAGTTCCATCCTGTGGGATACAGAAGTGAAAGCATAAAGAATAGGGGACATAGTATGTTTACTTTTAAAGATGACTTTTAGGTATTAGTAGCACATTTATCTTAAGTTGGGCAGTATTATAATGTTCAGTGATTTCAGGAAGTCACAGTAATTTTCTGTCAGAAACAATGTTTCCCTTTTCCTTCTCAAGAAGAGATTCCCTTGCCTCCCCCATCTATACTTAAGAAATTCTCCATCATTTACCGTTTTTAATGTTTTCATTATTCTAATACTCACTTTGTTTCATGAATTTATCAAAATGAAGAGTAATTTCCCGATAATACCACCCACTCTCACTTGGAATAGAGGCTGGTGATAGATATTCAGTAAACTATCATATAAGAGAATTTTATTTTGTAAAATTGTACATTTTAAAACTTTTCTTTATATTACTAACAATTTCAGCATCTATATTTAATGTGTGGAAAAAATAATAAACTTTAGTTGAGGATTAGTCTAGACCAATGTAGGGGTCCTCCAGATTGAATACCTGAGACCTGAGACCTAACTCTATATCACTAACTGGCACGTCAGTCATTGTCTCTGGCCTTTGGTTTTCTGACCTGAGAAAATGAATCTCTGTGCTAGACCATTTGGAAATTCACCCATAGGCTTTAATGTTCTATCGTAAGTTTTTGTTTTGTTTTATTGAAGGAACATCACATTTTAACAGTATAGTAAATTTTATACTAAGGCTAAAAGGAGACAGAATAATTTCTGTTGTCTTGGATTATATTTTTGTATGAAAACATCTTACTGAGACTTTTAGATTATTTAAATGATTTGAAGCTCAGTTTATGAGTCAATATTTCTCATCTTTAATTCTCAAACTTCATCAAATACAATATAGGGTAGAATAGAACATTTTTGCTCACCCTAATAGTAAAAATTACACTAGCATTTAAACCTGGGAAACTAGCTTAAATATATGTGAAATCTTCAAATAAATGTTACAAATAATATTTAAATAAATCAGATTTTTAGTTAAAATATTTAATAAAGGTAACCATTTTGTTTAATATAGTGATTTGTTCCTTATGGGAATGTAAGTGCCTACAAGATCAAGCTTAAGTTTTTATGGATTTTTTTATCTTGACTATGCACATATTAGTATTCAAGAAATATTTTTTTAAAGAAAAAAAGGAGTTAACAACATATCTTTGTTTTGGGACATTTCTTTATATTGCTAAGTTGTTTTAAATAGTTTTCAGCGTCAAATGTATTCCTCAAAAAGGAAGTTGTTTTTCTATATGACAACTTAAATGTTTTACAAGGAAGCAATTAGGGTTCGATTATTTGAGTTAAGGGTTATTATTTGGATACGGGCATCACAATGAAATTATGATATTACTGTTGAGTTGAATATCACATCCAAATTACTTTTTTCACATATGAGGACACTGAGCATAATGAAGATGTAAATTGCTAGATGATTATTATCTAAAATTTCTGCCCTGGAGATTTTAATCTATTAAAGATTATTTATTAATATCTTCTTTAGGGTTCACCGACGAAAGATGTGAAAAGTTTTTATCCAGCTTTCAAATTTTCCAGAATCTCTGACTGCTTTTTAATTTTCTCTTTAGTTCATGGAAACTGGTGTTATACACCTGGCTGAACTTGGTTTAGATTTTTGACAATTTATATTTGCATCCCATTTGGATGTTTTTCAAAATGTCCAGACTATTCACATTACATCTGAATAAGCACTATCTAATCATTTAATTCAAATTGACAAAGCTCTAATTAGTATTGTCAATATTTACCTATGATTATTAATAAAGTAAAACTTTAAGATTATTTTAATAACAATAATTATATAATAAAAATATAAATAATAGGAAATTATTCCTGTTTAAAGAGAAGTTAAAATTTAAAAAATTAATGACATTGATAGAAAACTATTGGTTGGGATAAAATTGAGAAATGAAAGGGTAGCCAAAATATCTTGTGCAATTCCCTGTATGAAATAATCTTAGTAGTCATGTGGTATTATATTTAGACTTAGTATCATTGGCAAACTGAAGATTATAGAGGTATGTGTTGAAACATATAACTGTTACTTGCTAACTAATAATTAGCAGTACATTTTAATTATGTTCAAATCCAGTATATGCCTGCACAGCTACATTTTAGCAATTAATAAAAGGTCGTTTGCTACTGAATTAGTTGGAAATTAGTTCCTGTTCTAACTTAATCCATAATGAGCGGCAAATAACAGGCTCTGAGAAATTATTACCTAGAAGTATGCTAGGAAAATAAAATATTTACATACTATATGATTCTAGCCACGATACCATATTTTGCTCATTATCATTGAAAGTTATTAAAGTTAAATAAGGTAAGGACCTGACATTTATTTAATTAAAAAACTATGGCTTTTAAAAAAAGAAGCTTGTGGGAATTCACAATTCTTATATATGGTCTTGTTTCTCTAGCTAAGCTGTTTTGTGAATTTGGGCAATGTATTCATCATGTGGAGGTACATTTTTCTGATCTGACATTCTATACTTTTCCTGTCTGGAGTATCACTAAAAGTCTTTCAAAACCCATTTGCTACAAACATTAAAAAAATTAAAACATATGTATGTATACTCTGTATACAAAAGAGAAATATTCCAAAGGAACACACTACCTCCATTATTTAATTCAGTATTTAAAATAATTCCTACCACATCATTTTCTTCAGTGATGTATATATTGGAATTATGTTCATAAGAATATCACATTTATTTATTTCTCTGGAAGCATTTCAACATCTCTATCAAGGACTGATGGAATCATGTTTACAGAGGCTTTTCAAGGCATCTGTTCTTAGCCACAGCTGAGAATGGGGCCCACCGTGCAGACTGGAAGGATCCACCTAGAATTTGTTGAATTAAGTCCTTGCACCTGGATATAATTGTTGTGCCGCTGTGCTGGGGTTTTCTTAAGCTACTGGTAAAACAAATTAGCTCAATTTAAACTGGCATCCAGTAGAGAGGCAACAACTCACCTCATAAAATGTTTTTCAAATAATTATTTTTGTATTGCCAGCTTTACTTCATGAATATTTTCCTGGGGGCTGGGTGAAAAAATATGTAGCTAAACCAAAATGTGAGAAAAATTCCACTATGTTATAGGTTTTGACATTACTGTAGTATAATTAAGATATGTATAAAGATGCAATTATTTCATTTCAGATATAATAAATGCATATTTGAGTTATTTAGACTAGGCAATCAAATTCACAAGTTTTCTGGAAATCAAATAAATTCAAAAGTTTAATGACTGACAAAATGGGGTTAGTGTTTGTGGGATTGCGGGACAAATACATGTAGGTATTTCTGTGTGAATTCCTTAATTATCCATGTAATACAGATTTCACAGGCACCAATTAGGTGACAGGCAGGATTCTCAGCGCTGGAGACACAGCAGGAGGCATTAAAAGTACTTGTCTTCCTGAAGTTTACTTTCTAGTTTGTGAAACAGTCACACCCAAGAACAAACAAACAAATTAAGAATATAATTTGTGTTAAGTTCTATGAAGTTGTGGATTAATTGGAGACTAGCGAAAAAGTACAATTAGATTGGTCAGGAAGGCTTCTCTGAGTATGTTTTAATGTTGAAATATGCACCAGTAAGCGTGTATGCTGGACGCAATATATACACTGATTTCTTTTTGAAGCTTTTGTATTTCCAGTGCCTTGCACAATGTCTTAAAATAAGATAGAAAAAATTGCCCTGATATGGAAGGTATCTAGTATATAGAAAAGTCTGTGCTCGGGAGTAAAGAAATGTGTGTGTGTTTATATATATACACACACATATATATACATACGCAATATTTATTGATATTAATTTTTCCCCATGTACCACCCAGAACACAATCCATGTTATAAATTATGGATAAAATGATTTATCACAAATGTTTGAATATAGAGCCTCATAGGACCTTACCTTTCCTAATCATTGTTTTCCTCTTCAAACATTGTCACTTTTTCTCATCATAATAATGTGTACATATTTCTCTTAGAGGACACCTCATCTTGCATTGCCATTAGTTGTATACCAATGCATTTTCCTTTCGAGATTTTACTCCACAATAGGACTTTTCATATGTCTTTGTGTTTCCAGGTCTAGGAGCAAATCAAATGCATTTTAATAAAAGCATGTGTTAAAAGATTTCTACTATATTTCATTGAGAATATTCAGAACGGTTGTGCCTTGGTCAAGTAGCAGTTAGGCCAATCATCTCCGAAGGTAATGCAAGTCCAAATATCCCTGCATTTGAGTCCTGGGCCCTGGGGGAAACAACCAGTGGGTACAATTAAAATTAAAATAAAATAAGATACTTCCCTTCTCTTCCTGCCTGACGGCTTCCTCGCCTTCATTCCTCCTATACCTTTCCTGTAAAAACAAAAACAAAATGAAAATGTTCAGAACTGATTACATAGGAAAGTTTCACATATATTGATGTTCTGAGAACAGAATACTGTGTGGAAGTGGCAGAGCTGAATTCCAAATTCCAGCTACCTAGCTAACACACTTGTGTTTGTTGGGTACAGACATTTAAATAAATAAATGCATCATATTATTAGCAATGTTGGCACTACTGCTGCAGATGGAAATATCATTCTAATGTCAGCTATTGGTCACTATATAAATTGTCCTATCATATCCTGACAATCACCATATGATGTAGGTGTTATCCACTCATTGTATAAATCATTAAAACTTGAGAATGAAAAGTTGCCTGAAGTCACCAAGCTTCTCAGAGATTAAAATAGGTTATGTAACATTTTTATATTTATAAAATATATATAATATATAATATAAAATATAATATATACATCCTTTATATATAATTATAAAATATATCACATATAAATCAAATATATACATTATATATTTAATAATATTTCATAATCAATATTATATAGCTTGGCATAATTGTATGCCAAGTTATATCTATAAGATGTATACTATATAATGAAAATGGTATAAAATTCCCAATAAAAATTTACAAAATGGTTACTATCTATATGCATACATATATATGTATGTATATATGCAACATGTATGTGTTATTGGCAGTACTGTTGAATGTCTCCTGAGAAGAGGCAATGATATGTATTTTAGTAAAACTTCGGATGTTGCATGTACATGGGCACACACATATGTGTTGTGTGTGTACATTTGTACTCACCATGTGCATAGATTTTTGCATAGTTATGTGATACTATTAGTTTTGAATAGATGTAGATACACTATGATGCAATATCTTCCTTCTTCCCTACAAAGTTAACTTTGGAAGATGGGATCATTTTTTGTTTAACTCTGTGTGTAATACAATGTAGGTATTTACTAAATGCCTGTTAAAAAATAAAAAAGTTAAAGCAGTTTAATCACTAAAGTGTTCATAGTGTAGTATCAGATTCTTAGTCCCATTAGCTTTAAAACCCAATGCCAACAACAGGGGAAAATAACAAATAAATACCTCTTACTATTTTATTTTCCAAAAGATCAGTGGAATTAAAAAAATTTACAATAATCTATTTCTGTATCTTAATTCCAAGTTGGACAATATGATATGGAAAAGCAAAATGAGAAAATCACACATATGTGCAAATATTTGACAATAGTTTTCCTTGTTAAAGTTGAATGTTGTTCTATAATTAATAAGATAAACAGCTAAAGATATTTTCTGAATTTGATGCTAGCAGATTTGATACACATTTTTATGTATTCAGTCAGCAGACCAGAATACTGACCAATATATGTGTGTGTTCTCACACATTACCACACATATACAGCCTGTAATTCAAAATGATGCTGATACTCTATAAACCTAATTATGGAGTTTCACCAAATATCAATAAACGGCACACCCTGGTGGAGCAGTGATTAGGTCAATCGCCTTTGAAGGAACGAGCAATAAACCATGGTGTTTAAATCTGCGTTCCAGGGAGAAACAGCCAGTGTGAAAAACCAAATAAAAATAAATTAAAAATGATGCTTTCTCCTATTTTGTCTTCCTGCCTGCCTGCTCACATTCATTTCTGCCTGCACCTTTCCTTTAAAAAAAATCAACCTATGCATTCCTGTTTATGAATTTTTTTGAAATCATAAGAAATTTGAATCTTTAGAACAAAGTATTTTCATAAATATAAAAATAGTATAGTTTCAAAATTAAGTAGAAGGAAATTTTTATCTCTCCATAAGAAGATGGAAAAGGTCAGTCCTCACTGCTGGTTATTTTAGGTTTATATACTTCTAAGTATATAATAGTAGAACTCATGCAAAATGCTTTCTGAGTGTTTAAACACATAGACTATTCTATGCAGCTCACAATGAGGAGATGGTCTGGATATAAACATAGGTGGCTTGTGCAAACTCACTTTTACATGGTTACATATTTCAGATATTAGAAAAAACAAGAATACAATTCTATCCTTAATGGTTTCAACTTCAGTAATTGCTGCACCCAGAGTAAAAATAATCCATTATATAATCTCTGTTAATTACAAGTAGAAGATTTTGGGTAGAAGCTTCTTATAGATTGTTGCTACAAGTGCCTACTTTTCAGAGTTCAAGGACGACAGCTTATGAAATGTGCTTTTTGTCTTATTTTTCTTGAGTACACTTAGTTCATTCTTTGTAATTGGAACCACCTTGCACATAATCTCTCACAGAACTACTTACTCTCTGCTTCAGGCATCTCAGTGGAAGCAAAGCTTCCAGAGTTCTAATATTTTTCTTACATTAATATCTACACCACATACTAGGACAACAGGATTTAAAATTTTCCCAAGTTATCTAATGTAATCATAGTATTTCAAGTGAAATTAAATTGTATTTTGTTGAATGATAGTGTTATAAGACCTTTCAAGGCACTAGAAGTTAAGTCTCTGTCATGAAAGATTTATGTTTATGGGTCTGGATGATAGATTGTCAATATCATTGAAAATTTTATACTTCAAATTTTTGAGGTCCCAAATTTAATTTTACTGATACCCATGGAGTGATGTGGAGCTAGGCAATTGGAAGTGAAGAGGGGACAATAATCATGTTGCTTCAGATATAAACTAAGGAGGCATCTTTGATATTTCCTACTTTTCACTAGTAAATATGCTCTACATACTGCTTTCAAACTAAATATTGTGATTCTACTGTTTTCTTTATAGGTCCACTTGAATCAGTGACCATAAACTGTCACCTGAACTTTTATGCTGTTTTTCTGCTTATGTCTTCTCACTTTGGACACTCCAAAATTATTCTCCATACAAGAACGAGAATGATTTTTTGAAATGTTTAAGTCAGATCATGTCACTCCTTTAAAAGTCTCCCTAGCATTCATAATGGTCCAAACTGTAAATAACCCAGATGTTCATTAAGCAGTTGAATGGACAGGCTAATCATACATTCTTTCTACAAAGGAAAATAAGTACTACAAATGGAATTATTTTCACAACAATGAACAACTTATATATACAACAATATACATGAGTCTGAAAGCATTGTGTTAAGTGAAAGAAACAAAACAAAGACTACACGATTCCATTTATGTGATATCTTGAAGGAAGACAGGAGGCAGAGATCAGATCAGTGGTTGCAAAGAGGTGTGGAAACTTTCTGGGAGTGATGGAAACAATCTATTTCCTTTTTTTTTTTTTTTTAAAGGAAAGGCGCAGGCAAGAATTAAGGCAATCAGAGACAGGCAGGCAGGAAGAGATTGGAAGATGCTTTTTATTTATTTTATTGAGTTGTTCATCTTGGTTGTTCATCCTCACCCGGGACTCAAACTGGGACCTTGGGATGTTTGTGAACTGCATCCAACCACTACACCAGGGCATGATCTATTTTTTGGTTGTGATAGTTAACATAACATTATATATTTGTCTATAATCATCAAAATGTTATATATGAAAAGGGTGATTTGATTAATTCATATATGTGATGTTATTTGTATATTTATTATATATTTTTATACTAAATATATATTTAATTATATACTGTGCATATGTATTCATCATCTATCAATCATTTATCAGAATAATAATTATAATTAGAAATCAATAAATCAGAAATCTATCCCGAGTACTAATCTCATGGAATACATTAAAGAGAATGCATAAAAAAGAAGAGAAAAGCACATATTCTCAAAGCTGCTCTCTTAAACTTAGAATTATACACATGTATTGTAGAATTCATGAGGATCTTTTACCCTAAATTATAAGTAAATTAGGTAAATTATATGTCAAACGTGACTTAAAACTATACTAACAAATATTCTATGACCTCCTCCTGCACTTAAAATAAAAATCCACACCCTACCTGGCAAGTAAGGCCCTTTGTGAACTTGCTTCTACTTGGCCATCACTTCATCTCTCTTCCTGTTTCATATTGTTCTAGACTCTTTGGTATGTTTCTTAGACTTCTGAGGCTTAACTTGAAAAACAAATACATCTTTAGTATTTAAAAGTAACTTTTAAAGATGTATGAGTGGGATTTAAAGTTTAAATTATATATTAAGAATTATTTAGCATAGTATTTATAATTTCTCATAAAATTAAAATCTCCATCTACAAAAACTGCTTTCAGCATAATAGGTATCATGCTTCTGTCTCAGTTCATGGGGATGGAAGAGTCAGTAATTTTCAATATCTGAGATTATATTCAGCTTAGCCAGTAAACAGATATATTTTTGTTAGTAAACATGATCTGAGAAAAGATACTTTATAGTAATTAATTAATTAATTGAACAAATTGATTTTTATGCCTATTGTGTGGAAGGATACACAAGGGGCCATTTTTTAACTTTATAAAATAGTTAATTTCACTAAATAATAACTTCAATTTTATTTACATATGTACATTTAAAATACAAACATTTAATTACATGTATTTCATATGGATAACTTCTTGAATGTGGCCCAACATACAAACAGACAGAGAAAGTAAAACATAAGTACACAGAAACTGTGTAAAAATACATATCTACACCCATATCCACATTTTGTTCACTTCTAAGAAAAATATACTTTTTCGATAGTGAAACCATGTGTCAGTAAAAATGCAGTTCACATATATCTAAATTATATTTAGAAAACTTCTATAAATGTGTTAAAGATTCACATAAATCACTAACATGTCATCTTAATAAAAAACAAGTTACATCCACACCTACTATCTGATAGTACGCCTCATCACGGTGATCACATTCACATATTATGCACCCCAGGAATATGTCAAAACTATATACAAATTTCAGTTCATATGAGAAATAAAAAAATACAAGATAATTCCATTGTGGGATTGAGCACTTGAATTTCATAAATTTTTCAACTGGTTGTTTCCTCCCTTCCACACTCTTTCCTCTCCTCCCTTCTTCTTGTCCTTCCTTCTGCTTTCTCTCTTTAGCCTTCCTTTTCTTATATTCAGTGATGATTATGGTCATTATAGAAGTTTCCAGTTATGAGTTTAAGGTTCTTTCATTTCATGTGAAATTTTTGTTTTTCACTTAAATATAGTCAATATACATATTGCTTGTTAGCCTAAGTCCCAGAATTTGTTTCTTTTAATTTACTTTTAAGATATCCAAGAACAGAAAGACATTACACAGGAAACATTTTATGCAATAATGCCACATCCATCATTTGACTAGGAGTTTAATTTCAACTTTATAAATCAGCAGGGTGACCTTATGTTCCCAAGAGAGGGTCTGAAATGCATGGGGCAGAGCCTGGATCTTGAAATAGATGTTCAGTATTACAGATGTTCAGGTGACTGATGGTTTCCTTCCCCTGCAAGACAGCTCCTGGGAAGCTCTAGGATGTGACTTTAGAATGGAATGACTTTCAGGAGCTAGGTTTGATATGGCATAGTCTCAAGGCATCTGGGTGTGAAGTTCTTCCAGAAGCTCTTGTGAGTTCTCAAACTTCCCTTGGAAAGCACTTTGATCTGAGAGCACAGAGAAACTTAAACAAGGGAAATATCAAGGTCAGGGCCTTATTTGGTGCTTCGTAGATGTAACAAAGTCACAGATATATGTTAGATATAACAAAGGCACTAAAAACTTTAGCTCTGGAGGTTAAGATACTTGGCTACAATTCCGAGTTCCATCCTTGCTGACTGGAAAACCAAATCTTAGTATCCTCAAAAATGATGATAATGGTGATGATGGTGATGATGATGATGATAATAAAAGCAATAATAAACTTCTCTAATAAAATTGTTGTGAGTAAACTAAATTAATACAGTGTTTAGCATAAACACTAAATGTTATCATTAGTGCTATTGTTATTACTATTATTGTAATCCTAAGCCTCAGCAGATAATTTTAGCCAGAGTTGAGACACTACTGGATATTCCTTAAATTTATCAATTATAAGGAAAATTTACACAACGGTTGTCACAAAAATATATTCAGAGAGAGCTAAGCACATTGCGAGTAGGGCAGGAGTTTAAAATATGCGGGAAGAGTTTGTATAGAGAAAGAGAAATTTTTATATTTGGAGTTCAGTTTACATTGTTCAGTTTTATGCACAAACATCTCATTTTCTTGGTTTTATAATTTGATATACTATTTAAGTTCACCAAAATATTATCAACAGGATGAGGCACTGAAGAAGCAAAAAAAAAATAATAAAAATAAAAAAAAATGTTATATTTTAAAAGGATAACACGTCTGTGAGAACTTAGATTAAGGTAAGAAAAATAAAATCTCCTCCTCTTGGGATTTTTTTAGCAATTTGTATTTTTTGTTACTCAAAATGCTGACCCTCCCCTCAAATTTATTTATTTTTACTGTAAAAACTTACCTTTGGTAAATTCTCTCCCAGGTTTATGAAGCTAATTATTGAAAATTCATCTTTCAGCAAATAAATAGGCAAATATTATTATGTTTTCATATAAATCCTGGATGAATTTTCAATGAAAAAGATTAAACACTATTTTTTATGTTTATTGCCTCATCTTTTTTCTCATTATTATTTTTATTACTATTGTCATTATTATTATATCTGTGCAGAAATGACACATTACTGAATGCTACTGAACCCTGGAAGGTTAAGCAAAACTAATTTATGCAAGAAAACTCCAGCTAGAATTATGAGAAAGACGCTTTTCTACTTAATAAATACATTATTTACAGGTCAATTTTACCTACTGAGTACTCTTAGGCATCCAAATAATTATTATTTTTAACTGTCTCGTTTCATGTTTTGGCCAAGCTGAACCACAAAGGAGACGCCGCTCAGAGATTAGCGACCGCTGCAGCTGTCCCGCGGAAGCGCTGGGCGCCAGTGAAGAGCTTTCCAGAAGGTCAGAAAGGACGCAGCAGCACCTTGTAGCAGAACTAGCCCTGGATGATGTTTATTTTGTATTCACCTTCCGACTTTGTGATCTTGGGCGAGTTAGTTATTTTCCTCTCTCTCTATTTTTTCACCTACAAAACGAGAGGATTTATACCCACCTTGCAAGCCGGTTTTGTGCGAAACGGGAAATGTTGTTAGTAAAATGTTTGATAAATTTAACATGTTTGTCCCATTTAAAGCTATAACGGTAGTTAAAAGTGTGCCCTTGGCTTCAATCTAGGCTCTCAATTGGAATATTCATTGTGGTAGCTGTTTACGGTTTTTGGGAGGGAGTTGCTATTTATAAAACAGGTGGCCGATTCCTGATCTACTTAAAAGCAGCCCAGCTGGACCTAATGTAGATTGCAAAAATGATCAAGAAATTAGATAAGAAATACAATGAAAAGGAAAATAATATGTGCTGTTTAATTAATATATGTAATCACAATAATTAAATTATTTAAATGACAAATGTTTACTGAAAGAAATCATTTTGAGCATTCAATTTTCAATGCCCCTTAAACAGGCTCATGTGCAATGACATGGCTTTAGATAGTTTTTCCTGCCTTTGATGGGAAATAATGTTTTTTAATTGGAGCATGTTTTGCATCACCGGGTGAGATTTTTAACTTCTCTAACATCTTGAGTAATTAGTGCATACAGCATTAGCTAGATGGTTTTTAAATATTCAGAAATATTCTTTATTACCTTAACCTAAGAGAAATATTTTATGATAAACGTGAAACATACAGATTAATATGCTCTATAAGATGGAATGAAAGGGAATGTTTTTATTCTACACTAGAAACCCTAGTGCTTCCCAAATGTCATTGACAGGTGCAATGAGTATAACAAAATCAACCACATTATAGATATTCCTCTGGTCAAACTTGATCAATATTAGATTCATCAAAATTCTAAAACAAGGCTTTTATTGTCATGCTTTTCAAAATCTTTGCCAAACAATGTGTATTGCTAAGGATGGTAGCAAGTGTGTTTGCTACATTTTCTAATATTATTTAATTGTTGAATTTTTTTCTTGAGGAGCTAATGTAAAGAATATGTTTTAGGAAGTGCTCAATAGACACTTATTGTATTCCTTCTCTACATTTTTAAATGAGGGGAAAAGTTCATTCAAACCCCATAATGGCCTATGAGTTTAGAATATTCTACCACATTCCCACCTTAATTTGATCAATCTTCTAGGGACAGCATTGTAGGCAATTTCTAGAGATAAAGAACTTTGACTCCTGACTTCTCCCTTTCTTGTTTCTCTCATTTTAAGAGTGAATTATCCCACAGGCTAGGTCTAGAAAAATGCTGGTTTTGCATTTTAGAGAGTCTGATCTTGAGGATGGAGAACTAGACACAAATAGTTATCTGTGAATAAAGTACCAAGAGAAAGAGACAGCACTCTAGACAAAACCTGATATCCATAAGAATAGTCCTGGAACTTTGAAATATTCTTTCAGAGGAAAAATTAGAGATTTCAATAGAATTACATTAGTGATAATGAGGACAATTGTTGTATTGTGAGTTTTGCCTAACCTCAAACAGGAAAGAAGGAAATAATAGAAAAAGAAAATTTCAGTTGAGAGTCCTGTTTATTTTATGCATGCATGCATGTATGTATGTATGTATGTATGTATGTACGTATGTACGTACATATGTATGTATGTATGTTAGTATTGCTACAGCCTTCAAAGTTGACACTATTAACATTTTGGATCAGATAATTCTTTGTTGGAGAGTAATTCTTTGTTGTTGCACTGTAGAATGTTTAGCAGTGTTCCTGGCCTTTACCCACTAGATGCTAGTAACATTTCAGCCCCTACTTGTGATAATCAAAAGTGTTTCTAGCCATGGCTAAATGTTTTCTGGGGAAGATCACCCTCAGTTGAAAACCACTGGTATATCCCTTCCCAAAATTTTCCCCACTTTGGTACAAAAAGATGGATATGGAAAATGAAAGGGCATAAAACTATGTATATTTGTGCACATAAGTTCAGGAGAAATGATACTTCTATAAAGAGATTTTTCTGTCATTATTACAACTTCAGCTTGGAAGTTTGAATCACTTTCTAAATCCTCTATTAACTTACTTACTTCTCAGCTTTATGCCCTGATGGATTGTCATTTCCATTTAAAAGGATATTGACAAAACATTTACTTTTTGTCTTAAAATGTTTAAGAAGGAAATTATTAAAACCGTGACTGCAAATATGTCCTGGTTGATGTAATTTTTCTGAAATTAACACATTCAGATAAGTAAAATAAGTTATTGTCAAATATATTAATTAAAGCTATAAACCAAATGAAATAGGAAGGCATACAACGTCTTGCTTATTTATATTTTGACATTCTTTTGGGCTGTAAATTCACTCATTTTTTGGTCTCAATCCTTCATATTGGTGTTTGGGTCTCTGTTATATAATTAGAAATGATGCTGTCCATGATAGGTTGGAAAGAGAGTGTCTGAAAATAAGCTGTGGTTTTTTAATGTGAACAAGACTAAAATATGTGTATGACAAGAATGTTGTTTTATTCTTTCTAATTTTTTTTTTTTTTTTTTTTTTCTGAAACTGTAGGACTGAATTCACTTTTGGAAAAGAACATGGTGAATTAAAAATTTATATAAATTTTGTACTACATCTGATCAAACCCCCAAATAAAGCAAAATTTTCATAATGTTCCCTGTTTAATTAACACACCATTATGTATTGTTCAGTTTTAAATATTTTTTTTAAATTATAGTATAGATAGAAAAATGAATCCTAAAGGAATCTATATACTAACTCAATTACTAAAAGGAATATTATTTTCTTTTTGCTTTCTTTTTGCTTTTTGGTATTTTTCTGGTTTTTGAATACAGAATTTTAAAGTGATATGAAATACATTAACCACCTAGCTATTCTTAGTGCTTATCTTAGCCTTAAATAATGAAAAGCTTAACATCCACTTCTTCATTTTTGAATTTTACATGTAATTATTTTAAGTTAATCTTTTAGCTTTTTTCCCTTTTATACAAAGGTATTCTGTTACCTCTGTCAGATTATATCAGAGGATTTACGTGACATTCTTGTATCAGAAAAACTACAAACACTTCTACAGGCTGTGTATTTATGCAGTCACAATAGACATAATCCTATTTTTATGAAGAATGAATAGATTTGACTTAAAAATAAAAATACCTTCCGCAAATCACCTGTATTCTATTTAGTCCAATTTAAGTAAATAACTTGAAAGCTTGTTGCAAACATTTAAATCAGGTAAGTCAGAGGAATCCCTTGCCAAAGGTCAAAGATTGCAGTTAAAATCCAAACAGAATATCAATTGGGACCTGACCAGGCAAAGTGAATGATTCAAATGCATTTCTTTTCAAATGTACATTTGTTCATCTTCACTCAACAGTCAAAACAGAATTTTTCGGAAATAGTTATGGTGACTAGTAAGTGGCCAGTTGCTAAATGTGTGTCTCGAAACTGGTTTATAATTACCAAATGGATCTTGGAATACATTAAAAACCTATTTGCACATGCTTTGCACAAGTGAAAAATGAGTGAGCGCTTTACCTGTATGGATACAAAGCATCGCATAACAAGTATTTGTTTTTGTAGCTATTGTGTCTTTGGGAACAAGTAAATATAAGCAGCAGGAAACAAATACAGAGAGTGCCACTGGAGGTTGTCAGGGAGCAGTCTGTGGCTTTAGGAGCTGGGATTCAGCTTGAAATCAGCATTGTCTCAGTAGGCGCAAGAGGCTTTGGCGCTGTGTTAGACCTCAGGGGCATCCACTCAGCAGGACCGGATTACCCATGGTTTACCATGGTTGGGGCTTCCCAAGTCATAGAAAACTGGCCTCCCTGTCATACTCTGACATTAACTCACTCGATACTTTTCCAGCTATTTTTTTCCTTCTGGGATTTTAGGTTTTTTGGCTAAAAATGAATGGCAGATGTTAATTCAGAATCAAAAATATGTATAATGAACATGATCAAGAAGATGCCAAATGTTTGACATCTATAAATAAACAATAAAGCAAATAATTTTGCAAGTGGAGTAATTCCTATTTTCTTAAATTGATGTTTCTTTCTTCTTTTTTTTGTTTATTGGCAGCCTCACCAAAATATCCTAAGCATAAATAGGCTGTTTTAATATAATTGCTATTCATGCAAGTTCCAAATGTATTTCTCTTCAAACAATAAAATGCATTCATTTTTTCCTTTTCTTTCTTATCTTTTTCTTTCATTCTCTTTCTTTTCTTTTCTCTTTTAGGCTTGACAGGGTTAATTCTATTTAGCTGTGGGAAGACTATGCTGTGATGGAAACCCCAGGCTTATTCCAAACGCATGACCATCAAAGAGCCAGATTAGTTGAATGAGAAGGGAAGGAAACTGTGTACTTCCTGTCTCTTAAAAAAGCTAAGATTACAGAAGTTTTTAATAACCATTGTGTTTTACTAGAACAGTGTATGAACACTTTTGGTAATTCTCTTAATCTATGGTTAACGTTGAAGATGTTTTTTGTTTAAGCTAGCTGAGATATCTAGAATACATTGTAAAAAGAGGATCCTATTACTCACAGCACTGCTAAGGAATCAACTATAAAGACGTTGTAAGTTCTTGTTGGAGATCTCATTTACACTGAGAAGAGTTGCACCACGGCTAAAGAAACAACAGCAATTATTTTATAAGCTCCGAGAAGGCAATAAAATGTGGATTCCTTATGTAGGTCCAAATGTAGCAGCTGGATTTGGCTTTATGAAGCATGAAAAATAGTTCCCATCTGGAAGTTGATGTTGAATAAAGATACAGCAGTCAGACAGCATTTTACATGAAATGTTTTGTACATTTCTAGCAGAACTGGTGCTTTCTAGTTGGAGAATAATAATTGAAGTTCAGTGAGTTTAGTATCAAATATTGAATGCTTTCTTATTTCTGGAGTGATCTTTATTTTGTTTATTAAAGGCAATCTAGGTAACAGCAAATTTTTTCTGAAGTTTCTTAATAAATAATTAGTTCCTAGTTGCATATAGCTATAAACATTTTATTCTGAAGTAAATATTTCATTGGTAATAATAATGGTGATATGCACAACCACTCAATTATACAACATGTTGAAAACCATTTTTTCTTTGAGTCATTTTTCAACAAGTCTTCCATGTAACTAATATTTGAAGTCGCATAAATGAAGTAGATTTCAGAGATTATCTGAGTATACCTTTGCTTTTTGAGGTGGTATATTCACAAATAAAAAGTAAAATAGAACCATAAACCCAATTGTAGAAGATTCAGATAATGTTTCTCACCATGATCTGCTCTTCCTCTGAATTTACTATACAAATTGACCAAAATTATTGCTTAATGCCAACTTTGTTTAGTAGATGTTTTGCATTTAGCAAGGACAGAAACAATTTGCCTTTTTTTTTGCAGTGGTTTTGACCATATTAAAATTGATAGACTTAACAGATAAAAGAACATTGACAGTATTTTATAGAGTATTATGCATCATTGATATATGTTAATCTAATTAGATAAGATTTTAACTCCAATAAGTCTTTGTTTAGATTTTTACACTTTGCTTCTTTAGAACAAAGATTTTAAATGAGTGATGATTAGTTCTTTATTTTTTCTTTAAAAACTGTACTTTTGAGGTACTTAAGCATTTTAGATAAAATAGAGCCAACTTCAATATATCTGTAATTAAAAAGTTTATGTAGCATGATTTCAGCTTCAATGTATGGCAATAAAATAAGGAAAGGTAGATACAAATGATATAAGCCTATTAAAATTGATGAAAATGACAATATGTACTAGGTAATTCTATTTGCTTAAACTTTTTTGTTTTATAAGTGCTGATGATTTCTAAGTTCATTTACCACATAGCAGGAAATAAGTAAACTTTACTGTTACAATTTTTTCCCCAAAATAAATTTTCTTTATGTGGAGGTCCACATATTATGGTCACTTGATCCAAATATTTCATATTTTCAAATTTGTTGTCTATCAGAATAAGTAAAGGAGAGAAAATGATTGTAAAGTCCTTAGTATAGTATCTAACCTCTAAGGGTTCAGTAAAGACTAAATGATAAACTTTCTATTCTATCAGTTTTGTTTGGGATATTAATAATTAACATTTAATTATTAATGTATTTGCTAAGAACAAAAATTTTCAGAAAGTTTGAACAAAGATTTAAAATTAAAAACAGCTTTATAATTGCTTTGCATAATATGAGTGAAATAAAACAAACTAGAGAGATAAAATATATGTCCAATATATTAACATGACAGCTGATTTTACAGAGCCCAAAGCTCCACAACTTAAAGTTTTTAGACTGAAAATATTGCTTCCAAATCTTAAAAAAATTTCTGTGACTAAAATTTGGAAGCTTAAATGAATATCAATAATTATAGATACATACTTCCCAATATAATTAAGCATAAATTCTGTTTTATAGTTCTTTCTCCATTTTTTTTCAATTTTTCTTTCAAGAATTACATTATCTATGCCTCTATAGACAAATGCTTTTATATTCAGTTTTTCTCCAAGCCCAATCTTGAAGATGTGTTTACATTTTACAGTTCTGTGAAGCCTTTCTTTATTCTTGCATATGGGCCTCACATTTGGAATTACAAAACTGTAATTGTCTTGATAAATACTTGACTCTCTCTCCATCACTATCTCTATATCCATAGCCATATCTCTATATCTAGAAAAATAAATATGACATTTGTTTATATATATACATGTATATATGCATACATATATGTATCTATACCTTTGGATTTATATTCATAATATTCTACTCTTTGGATAGTCATACAAGTAAATTTAGTATCTCCAAGTATATTGTCAATTTCCTTAAAAGTAAACATAACTTCGTAATTTGATAGCTTATAATTCACAGCTTTCTATAGATAAGTACACAATAAATATTTGTTGCTTTTGACAACAAATATTATATTGTAAACTTCAAAGTACTGAAGCACATCATGGTCATTAAGATATTATAAACCCAAAATACCCCTATATATCCTATTATGTAATACCATGATTTTGAAAGATAACTTTTCTCTGAGAATCAGTGATTCTCAATTATTTGTAGTTTTGCCTCTCAGTAGACACCTGGAAATGTTTGTAGACATTTTCTATTCTTACAGTGGGAGAGTGGAGTGTGGTACTAACATTGTAGAAGTCAGGGATGCTACTAAACATTTCTGATGCACAGAATGACCCATCTGTCTGTCACACTCTCATATAAACTTACTATGTATTGATTTTTCCATATAGTTTTTCCTACTGTGGTTTCAGATCTTTTGGCAAAGAAGCACAGATCTAAGAAAACAAAATAAAATGATAGCCCAAAAATTCAATGGAGTCAGTTGAGAAACCCTGCCAAATACCATGGTGACACAGTTAAATAACAAAAATTAAAAAAGATTCTTCAGTAAGGAGGTGGAAAATCTTTTTAAAAAAATCTGGGGAATGTATTTCATTTTTCATTTGTCAAAATTTTAGCTAATTTTCATGGAATCTGAAATATTAAACTTTTCATAGAAGTTATGTTGCCCTTCCTAAATATACATCTTAATATATAGATTTTACTATTTCTTCAAGTCATTTATTTTTTGGTTTAAAAGCAGAGATGTAGGAAGAAAAAGCCAAGAGAAAAGTAACAGAGCTCCTATGACACTAGGCAAAAAAAATACTACTTGAGGCATTAATTTTCACAGTTTAGGAATCTGACTAATTTCAACATTTCATGTTAAATATTGACTTTCTCCTCCCCCAGCTTGAACTCTTTATCTTATTTCTTTACAAATATGTAACAATGACATTACATTCAATTGTATTTAGGTTAGCTGTCAATTTCAGAAAGATAAGTCTACTGGAACATTTTTCTCTTGAGGGAATTAAAACATCTAATGGGAAGGGAGTGTCACCTCCATCTCATGTGATAATTGAGATTGGTTAAGACCCCAGAGTTTGGTTAAGATAGCAAAGCATAGTTTGAATGAAGAGTAAAGCTTTTACTATTTGGTCCTTAGTTATCCGGATTTCTCTTTTTTCCCCAGCTCTATGAAACTTGTGTCAAAGCCTTAGGGAGTAGACCGTTTTGATGGTGTTTGTCCCTCCCATGTAATAAAGTTCTGTTGGTTGTTATGTAACACAGGGCAACATAGGGTGGAGGAAAAGAAGGCAACATAATAACAATTACTTCTGTGAATATTTGTATATTGTGTATTTTATTTTCAATATCAAAAGCTCTCTTTTAATATAGGAAGTGGAAATATTAGAATTTTTTTCTTAAAATTGTGAAAACTGTGATTTAATAATCTAAGTATGTTGTTTGCGTAGTAGTTTTAAACTTCGAGGTCTGTTTTAATACTCTGGAAACATTGATATGTAGATCAATATGAAGACCAACTCTGTTATATTGTAAACTTCAAAGTATTGAAGCACATCATGGTCATTAAGATATTGTAAACCCAAAATACACCTATATATCCTGTTATGTAATACCATGATTGAAAAAGATAAAAGGCCACTATATAAGACATGCATTTATTTAGAATGCAAATATTTTATATTTTATTGTTTCTTTTGTTTACATTGCATATGATTTCAAGGGTATTAAATTCTCACCACAATGTCTGTGCACATCATATCTTATCTACCTGCAGAGTTCTGATGTCCATCACCACCACCTCATTTACTTCTTCATTCCTTGGTTCCCCACTCTGTCTCTGGTAACCACAGTCCTGAGTCCTGTGGGTTTTGTTAGTTTGCTTTGTTTCTTTATATTTGACATATGATTGGAACTGTACAGTACTTTTCTTTTTTCTGGCTTATTTCATTTAGCATAATCACCTTAAGTTCCATGTAGGTTGTTGCAAAAGGCACAATTTTGTCTTTTTAAATAGCTAAGTAGATCTCCATAAATACTATAACATCTTTATCCAGTAATTTGCTGAGGGACATTTAGGATATTTCCATGTCTTGGCTATTGTGAATTGTGCTGCTATGAACACAGGGGTGCAAATTTTTATGATTAGTGTCTTTGTATTCTTTTAATATATATCTAGATATGGGATTGCTGGATGGAATGGTAGTAGAACACAAACTTTATAATGAGCATTCAAATCTATTTCTAGAATACTGTTCATGTTTCTTATTAGCTATTATCAAATTGGCAATTTTATCCTTTTTATTCCTCTCCCCTCCCCCTCCCACCCTTTCTTTCTTTTTTTGAATTCTTAACTCTTGCAACACATTCACTCATATTTAGAAAAAAATAAACTATTTTTGCAAAAGTCTTTTAAATAATTTATTTCTCTTCTCCAGTTATAATTCTGTTTGTATTGCACATATACATTAGTTAAAATATTTATCTTTATTTGAAACTTACTCTTAAAGGGAATGGTCAATGAGAAATTGAAGTGTTGCTTTGAAGGATGTTGCCTATCATTTATCATTCAAGTTGGAGAAAGAGACTACTGTTGAATTTTAAAGAGCAATCCCTTATTGCTCATACACACGGAAATGATTCACTATTGTGGGAATCATCTATCTTATTCCTAGCGAGTCTGGTTTGGAACAGTCAAAAATAAGGGTGCATAAAATATAATGTGGGCACCACTAATGCTCAATTGTATTAGATTTTCAAATGGAGGCTGTAAATGGAGAAGGAGGTAGATTGTACTTAAATTTATTGGTAAAGTGAGAGAAGAGATAATAGATAAGCATGTTTCCATTATGAAATATGAAGACAAACAAGTAAATATATAGGTAATACATAGTAAGGTAGCTCCTTAGCTAATTTTCTTTATTGTTTTTATTACCAGCAGTAACTTAACTTTTGCCTAATTATCTTTTTTTTCTTTGTGTGTATATCTCTCCAACTATACCTGCAGGTAAGGATTTAATTCCATTCTTTACATTCCCATGGATTTTTGACCTGAAGTAGCAAGTACGTTCATTGGAATAAGCAGAAGATATGAAAACACTGTGGAATTATAGTGATTCTGGAAAATCATCATTAAACTTTAAAAAATACTAAAATTATTTCAAAGCTATAAGGCACTATGGAAATAACACGATGAAAATATATGTAACCAACACACAAATGTAACAGATATTGACATTTTACCATATTTATGTCAAATCTATTTTAAAAATAACTAAAAAATTTTTTCATCTTCAATATCCTTTACCTCCCTTCCTTTCCATAGGCAATATGTGCTTTTAAAATACATTTGAAGATATAATCTATAAACAAGTGGATTGTTTTTCATGCTTAAAATTTACATGATCTAATCTGTGTGATTTTCTCTATCTGATAAATTTAAACTGTATAAAATCTTATGTATTTGTTATTTTTAATTTATATTTTCATTTCCCTGGTTTCTAGTGAGACTGAGCAAAATAATAAAGGCTTAATTGCCCTTTTTCCCTTCCGTAAATTGAGCATTCATGCTGTTTGTTCCATTTTCTACGAATAAAACCCCAAGTTATGTGTATTGTCAATATTCTCTTCCTGTTTGATTTGTCTATAATTATCATAGTGCCTTATTTTACAGGTATTTTAATTTCAAAAAGACATATTTATCAATCTTTTGTTTTCTGATATGAATTTAATTTATTTGAGCTAACTTTACATGGTATGAGGTCATAAAATGTTTCAACCATATTTTTATCTTTTCATGTTAAGAGGTACATTGTCTTTTCTACCTGCAAGCTATTTTAGTGCATGAAGTGTATTACAGATCTTATTTTGTTTTATCCCATATGGATAATAAATTTATCTGGCCTTTTCCTTGAGTAGAGTCTCCTTTATTAATTGCACTATAATGGCATATGCCAAATTCCCAAATATGTGTGAGGTTGTTTCTGAGCACTTAGTCCTGTTTTATTAATCCATCTGTCCCCAAATGCCACATCTTTGGGCTTTGTGTTCCTTATACCATTGTTGAGATGTGAAGCTGTAAACCTGAAAATTATGTAATGCTGTAAACCAATGTTATCTTAATAAAAATAAAAATAATTATATTAATGTGTTATATACTAGAGCAAATTTTACTTTCATATTGACTATTCTTAATGATTTGCTCTTGCATATGAATTTCAGGATAGGTCTATTATGCTAAAGCTAGTTGATGTTTTGACTGGACTTGCATTGATTCCCTAAATCAAACCCAAATCATCATGGAGAAAATGATATCTTTCTGCTATAGTGTCTTTTCAACTCTGAAATTATCCGTGTCTCCAATTTAAAAATGTTTTTATATTCTTCCTAAAAATGTCATACTTTTCCTTGTATCTGACTTTATTGTTCTTTATTTGTTTTTATTTCTGACTTTAGTGGTTATACCAGTATTCTTACTGGGATTTTTTTCCTAGTGTAGAGTAAGTAATGTTTAAGAAGTCTTGAGTTCTTGATTCAAGTGCTTGAGTTTAAATGCTAGCTCTACCAAATGCTAGATGTGTCTCTGTTTATTTAGTTCTAATTTGGGAATAATAATAGCATGCATTAAAGAGATTTTCTTTAAAGAGCAATTGAGATAATATATGTGTAAAATGTAATACTTAATATATTTGAGTTATTAACACAACTTCAACTTCTGTTTTACCTATCAATTTTTGCTATTATAAAAGACATTACTCATTTTTGTAAGTTGATCTGTGATTAATTATACGTTCTGACATAAAGTCATGTCATGCATGAAAGAATATCTAATATTTTGTGTCTTATAACTCTTTTTATTATTCTTATGTTTGTTAGGGCTTCTGATGTAATATTGAATATAAGTACATTGCTATATCTTTACTTAAACAAGTTAGGTATTTAGAGAACATTGATGTTAATTGCCTTTTTGTCAATGGTTAATTACCATGAAAGTTGTCATCTACCATGCTGCTTTAGATATTTTACAAACAAATGGAACCACATATCAAAATTAGTTTTTACCAGTGTTATTCCTTTATCACATTTATTTCCCTAAATCCTGTCCATTTTCAAATCTGGTCTAAATGCTACCTTCTCCATGAAACTTGTGGCTCTTTTTAGCTGAAAATAACCTCTCGAGTTCCCTACCCCTTAGCAATTTATCAGAACCTCTTTGTATTTCAGCTTATATTAGTTGCTTTAAACATGTTTTATTATTTCTTCATAGAACCTAAGATTTTTTGAGGTCAGGATCAGCATCTATTTTGCTTGAATTTCCTTGCCTGCTACTACTAGCAAAATACACACTCATCAAATAGTAAATAAATAGGTGAAGGAATAAATAATACCTGGAGCTGAATGTCAAAAAGATCTAAAGCTTAGTAGGAAAGAGGCACAAAACTAGAAACACATCCTTATTCTTTTGTGATAGCATGCTATCATTAAAAAAAAGAGTATGTGGCCATGAAGACTCATACATATAATTAACATTCTGCAACAGAGTAGGAATTTGACTACCACTGTGATTTTTGATTAATTAACTCCACTAGAACCTGTATCAGAATAGAAAGCTAGTACAAGAGCACCCTCATGGGGATAACCAGGATGCACAAATAAAGGTCACTCATCTCTATTGAACAGAAAACTTAATCATCTATTTAGCTTTTTCTCTCCAGCTTAATTCAGGTTATCTCAGGAGTGTTCTTTGGAACTATATTTCAAGAAGAGAGCTGACTTCAGTATTCATAAATACGACATTTTTATATCTCTTTCTGGTTTATTTTTGACAATAGCATTTTAAAAAATTTCTAAACTGGAGGAGCGAGACCCTAATATAAATATGCTACGGTAGTATCTATCATATTCAATCTTAGAATTTTTCATAGTTGCTTCATCCTATCTGGATTTTTCCCTTTGGAAACTCTTAAGTTCTTAGCATCTAGGTCAGTTGTCATAGCAAATAAAAATGTCTGGCATAAATGGAAGATTGTTTCTTTTTTGAGAAGAAAGAGAATCTAAGATTTTTGTTCGTGACTCACATAGAATATTTATACACAGAATGTTCTAAATATGTAAATATAAAATGTCCTGATGGTACTTTCCCAAGTTATTAATCTATACCATCTTGGTTTTTTCAGAACTTGCTCTCAACGTTTTTTTCTCAAAATATATCCATACAGGTCTGCAGGTTTCTGTAGACCAGCATCTGGTCCTGGAGGCCAGGTTTCCAGAAGCACTGACTTTCAGGATCTTCCTTCAGGCAAACACCTGGAGGCCATCATCTCCAGATGCCAGTCTGTAAGCAGATGTATGTGGGTAAGACAGCAGCACTTCTGCCATTAGAACAGCTGGAAGGACAGGAAAATGAATGTGTTCTGCTTTCCTCTGTGTCATATAAAACTCCCTAAGAGCCTTCTCACCTAGAACCCATTTTCCTTCTCTACTTCTCTTGGCTTGTTTTGACGGGGAGAGAAACTTACCTCACTCATCCTTCTAAGTTAAGAGGAAGTTTGTTCTTTCTTGACATCAGTTGCCTTGGTTGAGAATATTGCTCAGCAAGTGTTCTTACATTTCCCTAAAATGTTATCTTTTTCAGAAAGTAAGTTTCTTGAAGTGATTACCTCTGACTCTCTTATTACTCTATGTATGGTGCCTAGTATACATTTAAATACACTGAGACAACCATAAATTATTATGATTTTTAACTTATATTTCATGTCTAGCTGAAAACTTAATGTGTAAAATTTTATTATTTAAAAGTATACCCTCAGATTTGGTTTACAGTGAGCTTTTACCTTGGAAAAGTTACTATTAATTGAATATTATACTTGAGAACTATATTATATACATATATCTGAATTTTAATACTTAAAGTACATGGACTAGATTTAAAGAAATCAAATAGTAGACAGCACATAATAAATTAATATTTGTCTTCTGATCCATTCTTCCTTGCCTTCAATCTCAGTCCCTAAAGGAGACTTTTTTTTAAGGGAAATGTGCAGGCAAGAATGAAGGCGAGTAGGTAGCTAGACAGGAATAAAGAGAAGGAAGAAGTATCTTTATTGTATTTTTATTCAGTTATTCACACTGGTTGCTTTTTCCTCTCTCTCCCCTCTCCAGGCTGGGACTCAAACCTAGGAGTATATGGCCTGCACTCCTTCAGAGGTACTTGACTTAACTCCTGTTCCACCAGAGCATACCTAAAGGAGATATTTTTAATTGCTTATATTGAAGTTATTCTCCTATTTAACTCCATTAATACAAAATAATGTACAAATCTCTCTGATTTCTCTGTTTATTAACTTAAGACAAAATAATTGTCTTCCCACTATGAAAGATGAGTATGAACTCACAGCAACCCCTTACTTCTCCCCTTTCTTCCCCAAATTTTTTGTATATATTTTTCCTAAACATTTCTTATAATGGTATTTTGGGAATTTGTTAATTAATCTATTTAGGTAATTGTTTAAGAGTGGAATTGCTGGGCCTTCTGTTTAAGTGCATGCCTAATTATTACATTTCTATTTCTTTTGGCTTTCTTAAAATTAAAACTGCAGTAGAATTGACTTTTGCTAATATGCAATACTGTGAGCACTGACAAATGTGTATAGTCATATAAAATCATTACAATCAAGATATTGTTTCATTACTCCTCAAAATTTTCTTCTAACACATTGTAATCCACCCTTTCCCCTACCCTGGGCTCTGTCATTTCTTTCTGGTTTCTATTCCAGTAGAATTTTCTTTCCCAGAATGTTACATAAATGGAATCACATCCTATGTATGTAGCCACTGAGTCTAACTTCTTTGCCATTATATAATGCCACTGATAAACATTTGGGTTGTACGTGTTAGTAGTTTGTTCCTTTTATTTATGGCTAGCATTACATTCATTGCAAGTTTATAGCACAGTTTGTTTATCTATCCAACAATCAAAAGATATTTGGGTTGTTTCCATTTTGAACTATCATGAAAAAGGTTGCTATAAACATTTGTGTACAGGTTTCTATGTAAACATAGGTTTTTATTTCAGTTGGGTAATACTTAGGAATGGGATGGCTGTGTCTTGAGACCTAGCTATATATTTATACACACTTAATAAGAAACTATCAAATTGTTTTCCACAGCAGTTACACCATTTAGTATCCCATAGCATTATAGCACAGCAGAATTTTAGTTGCATTTCACCTGGATTCTTTATTATTAATTGATGATATTATCTAACATTTAATGCCATATTCATTATTTATTTATTTTATGGCAATAGCCCACAGTTGTCTTCTAGATCCTCAGTCTAGAAACCTATTAAGCAGAAAATCAGGGTGACTACTTGAAAACCACATTTTAAATTTAATGATCATTCTGTTATTTACTGGCTTTTTAGCTTGCCTAATGCCTTTGAAACAGTGTCATGAATTAAAAAATTACGATAATAATATTCTCTTACTAAGAAAATACTTTCTGAGTACATATCATATTCTGGCCCCTGCTATAGGCACTGGGCCTCAGTGGACACAACATAACCCTGCCTCAAAAGATGGAGTGGGAGGTAGAGGGTGTTAAGTGGCATGATGCAGATAAGAACCAGTTGCTATAAAAATATATTAAAGGGTCAATTCATAACACTGTGGGGAAGATTAAATTAAAAATTTTTTCTAGAGAAGCTGGCACAATGCCTAACGCATAGTGAATGTTACTAGTTTACTGCAGACTGTTTAAGATTCCATTTTGAAATTCCTTCCAGAGCTTCTAAAGTCAGGCATATTAAATATGTAAAGTATGAAATTAACTTTTTCAGTGGTCCTTTATCTGAGCGATAACTAGATTAAACATTTTGTCATTTTTAATCTCATGCTAAATTAATGAGGTATAAATAGCCTTCTTCAGCTATTGGTAAAGAAGGCCAATCTTTCCTATAAACAACCACTGTTTGTAATGCCTACACTACATCTGAAATTTAAAACAATAAGTATTTGATATGCAGTGTCATTTTTTCTAGGTAATACTATATAGGTTTTACAATTTTTTTTTTTTTAAAGGAAAGTTGCAGGTGATAATGAAGGCAAGTAGAAAAAAGGAAGAGAGGAATAAAATATTTTATTTTATTGTTCACATTGGTTTTTTTCCCTTTGGTCATAGGACATGAACTTGGGTCCTTGGGATGTATGTGGACTGCATTTGATCAGAGGTGGAAGACCTAACAGTTATCCCACCATGGTGTGTCTACGTAGGTTTTTAGAAAAGAAAATATTAGCAGTTCTTGGTCTCTACTATATGTTTATATATAGTATTTTGTATTCATTTCTCTGTAAACATTGTTTAATATAATCTTCCCCACAGCGTTATGAATTGACCCTTTATTATGCTTTTATAACAACTAGCTCTTGCCTTCCTTATGCCACTTAGCACCCTCCACCTCCCACCCCATTCCTCCAGGCAGGGTAGTGTTGTAGCCACTCTTATATGCCAAGGGCGTAGAGTAGAAGTTGAACATGACATATACTCAGCAAATATTCGTAAAGTAGGAGAATGTTTTTATTCTCATTTTAAAACTCATGACACAGAATTTTAAAGGGATTAGTCAAGAAAGAGCACTAATAGATGGCAACATTGTCATTTAAATACATGATTTTCCTTGTTCAAATCCAGGTGTCTCTCTTATTTTCAGCTAAATAGAAGTTTTCTAGACTGGTGAACTAGGATCAAATTGTAGGTCACTGCTGTACTAGGTGAAGTAGTGAAGACAGAATTAGGTACCTAACTCAGTGGATTCAAAAGCAAAATTAAGTCTGACATATATGATGATGATAACAATCGGCATTTTCAATAACTTTATGTGGCATTGTATATTCATTATTTAGTCTATGTAATACTTTATTATGTTAGTCTTCATTACTGAATTTTAAATACCTCAAAAACAACACTGAGTTAGTTATTAAGCTATGCCACATGATAAACATACAGAGGACACTCTATAAAGTAAAAGCGAACATTCATGTTCTTAGGAGTAAGAGCCTAGAACCTTTTCTTCATGTTATAATGAGAATTGTTAGCACTCTCTGATGGTCTAGTGGTTTAAACCAGGCTCTGTCTACACACATTCCAAGGTTCTGGTTCAGTCCTGGGGATGGGGAAACAATCAATGATGAACAAGTGAATCAAGTGAAGTGCTTCTGTCTCTGGTCTCTTCCTGATTGCCTGTCTATTTGCCTTCATTCCTAGTTGCAATTTTCCTTTAAAAAACAAGAAAGAAAACTATTCTTCCCCTTCCTCTTTTCTCTGGTGTCGTTTCTTATGGAGCAGCAAGAAAATTCTGTAAAGAATGTATGTTAATAGATATTTATATTTAAGTTAATAATTTTAGTTAAATAATCAGTTATTAAAAGTTTATATCTGATTTGAGCAAAATTAGTTATTTACAAATTTTATTATTCAACTATTTTTTCAACAAATTTTCTGTCCCCTTACAATGAAAAGAAGTAGAATAAAATTTAAAAATATATATTCCTTAATGTACCTTCAAGGGTGAGAGTAAAATAAATCCAAACATGATAGATAATTACTTTAATGTACATGAAAGGCAAAAAGAAAACTTCTTGGAGAATAGAAAGTATATTTTGAATACCACATTTTAACAGGCTATATACTATATAGTGGATCTTTTGACTTTTTTTTTTTTTAAAGGAAGCGTGAGAGTAAGAATGAAGGCAAGTAGGCAGGCAGGGAGGAAGAGAGAGGAGGAAGAAACATTTCATTTTATTTTCATTTAGCTATTCACATTGGTTATTCTCCCCCCAGAATCCTGGATGAGAACACGGGTCCTTGGGATACACATGGGCTGCGATCCTTTGGAGGTGCCTGACGTAACTGCCACTCCATCAGGGTGTGTTTTTAGCTTTATTTTTACAGGGTAGGTTACTGGGAGAAAAACTTTGGAATGGGTATTTATTTCAGAAAGAGATGTCTGTTAAAACAGGCATGTTCTAGTTAAAATGGGTGTTTGGGGAAGGGAAAAAACTATTCTATGTGTTTTTCCCCTGTAACAAAGGAAGCCCAGGAGGCAAATTGTGACCAGGCTTAGGCTCTTAAGGTATCTGTCACACAAATAGTGACAGGCAAGTGGGATTTTACTTTGTGAATTTTGATTTTCTCAGTGTTTTCTGGTAGCAGTATCTTTGAACACCTGGAGAAGAGATAGAGTCTGGCTTCTGCCTGGTGTAGGAAGGCAGTGACTAATAACACAAGTTGTGCAGGGCTCTGGGGAGAGAGGAAAAGGGGAGGGAACTGAGGTAGAGGGTAAAAGGAATAGAAGTGATAGGGCACTAGAACTCTGAAGTGAGTGCAAGTGTAATATATATTTTTTTTGAGGTGTGACTCTATCCTCTTGAAGTATACGTAGTATTGCAAATAAATAAATCATGAATATAAACTAAAAATGAAATAGATGAAATTAGTTCAAAAATACTGTGAGTAGTTGCTACCTTTTAAGTGATATGACAGTTCTAGATATTGGTGAAGTAGATGACCTAGGAAATATCAGGTCTTGTCTGGAGTGTGGATGGTACAGTGTCATTTCATGTCTTTATTCAAGAGAACATTGATCAGTGGAAGAAATAAGCTTATTAGAAGTTCTTAGAGTTGCACATAGCGAGGTGAAGGTGAGCAATGCTAAAGGTAACTCAGAGGGCATGGAAATAATCCATTTCTTCTTGAGGGTGCTGATTTTAGCTTGAGATCGATGAAAAGATGTCACTCTGGCTTTAGGGACTCTAGAAGTGTCTATTTGACTTAATTTTACTCATGAAGTGTAAATCATACACGGTAGATAGCTCTATGACATTGTGAAAGAAAACGTAATAGCAATCCTCTATAAAAATACTGACGGGGATGCCTTCAATTGTGAAATACTTTTAATAAGTTGAAAATGGAGTGACACATTTATTCTCTTTTAAAATTACCTGTCAAGTTAGTGGTGAAAAAGTGTGAATGAAATAGTTAATTTGTAAGTAACTGATTCAAAACCTAGTTTAAAGAGCAATTCAATGCAACTATGGTCTAGTTATGTCTTTTACTAACATACCAGTATTATTTATTCTATTAAACCCAGACGTGTACCATTTCAGTAGGATTTTCAAAGTTAGATTTCCTAATTGCCTAGGCAAGACATACATCCAAAAATTCATTTTAGAATTTCATGGGAAAAAATGCAGTTGGGCAATATATATATGAAAAGATGTTTGACCTTTTCATAAAAATTAAAAAAAAAATCAAATTAATAAAATAATTTTAGTCATTTAGAAAATATTAAGGTAGATATTTTTAAAGATCTGTTATTAGCAAAGATGAATTAAAAAATGCCTTCCCAAGAGCTGCAGAGTATTAAATAGTACAAGCTTTTTGACAATATATTTAACTTTTAATTTAACTTTTGTACATACTTTGATCCAGCACCTGTCCTTGTTGAATTTCATTCTCAAGAGATGACTGGATAAGTGTACAAAGATGATGCTATAATTGCTGGGATATAGCCTGATTAATTCATGAATAGGTCAAATAAATTGTGGCTCTAAGACAAAACTCTGATGATTAAAAATAATACTGTATATTTATGTTTCCATGGGGATGTTAATTATTTTAATTTTTAGGCATAAAAGCAAAACAAAAAAGAAGGTAAAAATTAGCAAAATAATAAACTCCCTTTACCACATGATCTTATTCCCTATCCCTAATCCCCTCTTCTAACTTCATTTCACTAAGTTTCAAAGGTTTATTCTAATTTTATCCTGTCAGTTCAAATGCATTGTTTCTTTATGTTTCAGATATAGGTGAAATCATTCAATATCCTCTTTCTCCTTTTAATGTATTTCACTCAGCAAAGAACGTTTGAATTTTCTCCATGTTGTCAAAAATATAGATTTCGCCTTTTGGAATGACTGAGTAGTATTCTACCGGGTATATATACTGGATTTTCCTTATCCGTTCTTCCATCAATGGGCAATTATGTTGATAATAATTATAACACAGGTAGTGTTGTATGGGAAACTAAAATACTATTATAAACAGATATTTTGGGCTTCAGTTTCTACTAAATTTTGTTTCATTTCCTAAAGTAACATTCATACTTTATTTTATTCATTACTTTAATGTCCTCAGTAAAGGTCAACTGACACAAAAAAAACAAAAAAATGTGTTTTATTTAATTGTTCACATTAGTTCTTCTCCTAGGTCCTGGGTCTTGAACCGGGACCTTGGGATGTATTTGGGACTGCTCCCAGGGTGTACTAGAAGTGCATGGCCATGGAAATTTATAAACAGTTTTGCTTTATATTATGTGCTATTTCTACTGATCATAGATAATCAAACTTTTTTTATAACAAAGTAAAAGAAATCGCAATTATAATTTAGGAAAAGTAGGAAGCAAAATTAATCACAGAATTATTACCACCAGTAAATTCCAAGCAAAATGTAGCTTACTGTCCTATAAAGTAAAAGGAAAAATAAGGTTCTCTAAAATTTGTTCTTTACTTGTTTGATTGTTCATATATACTTTTGACTTCAATGTAATTTCTTTGAAATGTAAAGGAAAATTTATAGGTTCCATTGGAAACCTGTAAATTTCCTTGTGAAGTCTGGTTTTACCTGGAAACAACAAGTGAAGGGTTAGTTATAGAAATCTGATGATGATACATTACAAGGCTCTTTAGAGCTGATGTATAACTGAGGAACTTACATCATATTTACAGTGTAAGCTACTCAGTATTCTTTCTGGAGACCTTTGAATTCTAGACTAAGTTGTAGTTAGTATCAAGGGTTCACTCTCTGTAAGTCTTGGACTCTTTTCTAGAGACCGGTGTCTAAAACACTATTGTCACCAATGTTCACAAAAAGATAAATCAACTGACTGCTTACCTCTTCAGGTTTGGCACATATTTACAAGGTGAAGACAATGTGAGAGTCAAGATTGCCTCTCTGAAAATTGAACTGGCAATTACCTTGTTAGCCCTTTAGTATCTTTTAAAACACATTTTTAAAATATCAAATTTATTGTATTTTTTGTTTTTATGATAAAGTATTTTATCATAAACAGAAGAAAAACTCCTAAACCTTTATAATTGCAAATGTTTTACCATGTAATTCCCCTAGGCTTTTTTCTTGTGAAATTATTTTACATATGTATATATAATTTATATACATATATACATGCATACATACATACATATGCCAATTGTATCTATTCTTAATAGAATAAAAATTAATGAAGTGCTAGTTACACAGCTTAATTTCCTGACTATGCATGTTTATTAACTTTGGCATTAGATTTGCATTACAATCCTTTGTTCACCATTTGTAGCTATGCTATCTTGGCTAGATAGTATAAACTCTTCGAGTTCATTTTTTTTGTGTGTGTATAAAATATGAACTGCTTTATGGTAATGAGATTTTATATATTGAATGTGTAAAAAATTATTTGCATATGAAAAGGGAATGAGGAATTTCCTATTTTCTATATTTTACCTACCTTTTAAGAATGAATGGTGAAATCTTCAAGAAACAGGTCCTTTTCAGGCATCTTTTACCCTCCCACAATCTTTTGAGTTATTATTAATAACCCAACAATTACTCCTTTTAAAACATATTCTTATTGTTTTATTTTACTTGCACATTTCCTGTAATAGGTGGTAAAGTTCTCAAGTACAGGGTCTATGCTTTGTTTCTCTGTAGCCCCAGAATCTAGTACAATTCCTCACACAGTATAAATGTTCAATAACTATTTGAATTAATGAATATTTATATTTGGTTGTTTCAAGTATTCATCAGATATCTTTTAGATTTTGTTTCAACTTGTTTGGCAGAAGAAACTAAGTATTTGTCTGCAGGAAATATTGCAAACTATATATTAGTTGTTGTATATCTCTTCAAATTGCATTTTGAACTGTGTAATACATTTTTGAAGGTACTAAAATATTTTTCTCCATACCTTATAAACTTTATATTATTCTAGGAGCATAGGATTTATTGAAACTGATTTTTTCACATCTTTACTTTTCCCTTTTTACCTTGTCTTTTCTTTCTTCCTTTTCCCCGCCTTTTCTTCCTTTTTAAAAAAAACATCTTTATTGCAACATGTAATACTTTCAAACACAAGCTTGTGACTCAGGCAGCTAAGGTTTAATGCATGCAAGACCCAAGAACCTGGGTTTGAGACCTGGGGTCAGGGGTTAAAAAATAGTAACATTTTCAGAAAAGTGATTTCAATATATATAGTGTATATATATATATATTTAATACATAATTATTAAGCAAATATGTACCTAAAATTTTGTCAGTAAATAGATGCCTATATTTGCCTCTTTTAATATCATTTATAAATTTATCTAAGTAGGTGTGAATAACTCTAGTTACTTCATTTCACTTAACAGTTACATGCTATTTTATAATACATTTTATTGTTCATAATACCGTTACAGATATTTGTTTCTAGTGTTTGACTGTTAAGAACTTTGCTGATGTCAACATTTTTATATATGCCTCACTATATATACCTCAACAGTGTATACAACTGTTTTGATACATGTTTGAATTAGTTTCTCTAGGGTATATGCCAAGAGTAGAATTGTTTGATCATAAGATATACTATCTTTAACTTGAGTAGATAATAATAAACTGTTTTCCAATGTGGTATGCTATTTTATATTTTCACAATAGTATATGAGTGTTTTCAGAGATTGTAAATTCCTGTCATTAAAAACTTTTAAATTTTTATCAAGAAGTTAGAATAGTTGTATATTGTTGAGGTTTTGTTTTACATTTCCAAAATTTTTTTATTTGATTAAGTCCTCTTGCCTATTTCTGTTATCTATTTGAAACTTTTTTTTCTTTTGAGGACAGCTTATTGCCTGTTATTCAATTTTAAGAAGTGCTATTTTTTCTTATGTATCAATTTGAGGTCTTTGTTGATGCAGGATTCTAGGCTCTTGTGTTACCAATATTTTCTCCCAGTCTGAAGGTTTGTTTTTGTTTTTGTTTTTGTTTTGCCATCTTAATGTCTTTGGATGAGAAGAAGACATTTACTTTAATGAAGCTAAATTTATTAATCTTGTCCTTTATGGCTGGTCTTCATATATTTTCTGGGGGAGAATATTTCCTACTTTGTGGCAGTAAAGATATTCTCTTGCATTATTTTCTTAAATTATTGAAATTTTGTTTTAAACTTAGATTTTTAATCCAAATTAAACTTATTTTTGTGTACAATGTTATTCTTAGGTTCAATTTCATTTTTATAAGACTATCTAATTTTTCTACCACTGTTTGTTAGCAAAACTATCTTTTCCAAGTGTTCCACTTGTACCACTGGCATAAATTAAATGTCTGTATATGTGATTATGCTTTGAACTTTCTGTTCTATTTTTTGTGTATGCCTGTATAAATACAACACAATTCTAAATACTAATATTTTATACTAAATACTGATAACTAGTAAAGTCTTCATGACTTGTCCTTCACACATGTAATGATTATTCCATTCATCTTGTGTTTACATATAAATTTTAGAATGAACTTTTCAAGATTCACTAGAAAACAAAAACAACTTTTGTTGAAATTCCATTGAGATTGTATTTAAGATATATATAAATCAAGAAAGAATTTATATCCTTAAAATACTCAGTATTCCAATCATTCTGTAATTCTACCTGCTTTATAGAATTTTAGGCTAAGCAAATGTTACTAACTGATGAACTCATATAAAACAAATGTTTTATATGCATGATAGATCATCATAAATATTAATAGAAGAATTTTATGTTATAACACTCTATTCGGACTTTATTGTTTCTAAAATGATTTTTTTAATGTTATGGAAGTTCTGTTCAGAGCAACATTTAAAAGCCCACCTAAATGTTTCATTCCTCCTTGAAACAAACTGTGAAATATAATACTATTAATAGGAATAGTGATTGACATGCACTTGTTTTCAGTTGTCTAAAGAATAGTCTTCCCTTCAGACTTTACAAAATGTAAAGACTAAATATATTTTAGCCATTACTTAGACATTTATATTATGTTACCCAAGCTTACAATATACACTAGATTTGCAGTATCAGCGACAAAGCTTTTCTTGGATTAGTCAAATTGGAAGAGAAAACAAATTTGGAAAATTGTGACATACCCAGTTTGATTCTTTTATGTAGAGGTATTTTGTACAACTTTTATTTGATGTATTCCTGAGTACTTGGTATTTTTAATTATGTTTTAATTAAAATTGTATATTTTTTTGTATTGATTTGTTGTTGCATATTAAATTACATTCTATGAAATGTGGTATTAGATATTTTCTTAAATATTTTATCAAATATTATTAATTCACTTTCTCTCTCTCATTTGATTGAAATCTTGTAATCTTAATGAAATCTTCATTTAAATTATACCTATTAACCTAAATAATATTTTAGATTTTATATAATTTTATCATATTTTAACAATGACTTTTTTCAAAACTGAATCTAAATATTTATTTTCCTTTTTGTACTGAAGTCTAGGATAGCCTTTATAATATTTAATAGGTATTATGACAGCAAATATTTTTACACTTTTCCTCAAGTCAAAGGGAAAGCTCTCAGAGCTTCACCATTTAATGCAATATTTGCTCTAGGGTTTTGTAAATACTCTTTATCAGGTTAAGAAAGTTCATTTCTGTTCCTAGTGTGGTATAAATTTTTTTTATCATCAGTTGATTTTGAATTTTATCAGTGCCTTTTCTGTATCTGTTGAACAAATACATGTATTCCTTTTATAATATTGATCCGGTGCTGAATTTCATTGATTTTTTTTTTTGTAGGTTAAACAAACTTTTCATTATAGGATAAAATTAAGTTGGTCATAATATATTATTCTCTTCGTATATTAATGGATTTGATTTGATAATCCTTAAAAAAATTTTGTTTCTATTTTTGTTTCTAAGTGTGACTTGAAACTTATTGTTTATATTCATTTCCTGTGTAGTCCTCCAGATTTAGTTTCAAATTGATTATAAAATTAATTTAACATGGCAAAACAAAAACAAACTCTTGGATATAAGGAGCAGCTTGATAGTAACCAATGACTAAAAGCTGGGGTGTGTGTAAAACCAGTAAAAAGAGTCAGGCGATGGATGGAAACTAGTTTTTTGTTGGTAATTATGATGTAGCATATAGATATCTAAATTTATAATGCTGTGTACTTGAAACTTACATAATAGGAACCAATATTACTTGAACAAAAACATTAAAATTAATGAAATCAATTTAAGAATACATTTTTTTCTGTTTTTTCAATTAATTTGTATTAGGCTGTATCTTTGTCTGCTTACACTTATAATAAGGTACTTGGTGACTTCAGTAATAGAAATTAATTTTCTCACTATTCTGAAGGATAGAATGCATCACAATTGGGTTAAAGTGTGGGCTCTCTTTCTGACTTGTAAACCATCACTTTTTCACTGTGTCAGAGGGAGAGGGAGAGAGGGGGAGAGAGAGAGAATATAAGAATGTCCTCTGGTGAGAAGTTTATCATAATCTAGAGAAAACAATTCCATCATTAGTCCCTGACTATGATCTAATTACCTTCCAAAGGCATCATATCCAAATAATCATCAAATTCAGAGTTAGAGCTTCGATATTTGGAATTTAGGGACACAACTCAATTTTAACAGTATGCAATTGTTTCTTCAGTGGTTGTTTAATAAAGTCATTCATAAGGCTATGATTTTGTAATTTTTCTTGTGGTAAGATTTTTTTACACCTGATTCAATTTTTAGAAATTGTGTCTTCTTAATCACTCTTACCACAGGACTTGTTTTCATTAAAGTTTAGCTTTATTTTCTATAGAAGACCAATTTCATGTTTTTAAGACATCCTCTTAGTTTTTGCACTTATCTTTATTTCATTACTCCACATTTCTTTGGTTTTATTTTGTGATAATTTTCCCAACTACATCACATATTTTCTAACTACATTAATTTATTAATTTTCACTATTTTTCTTTCTGAAGCTGCATTATTTGCTAATAACATTATTTTACATGTTGCTTTAGATACATCTGTAAATTATGCTATGCAGTGTGTTTTATTATTATTCAAGTGTTTTCTAATTTCCTTTATTGATTTTTGACCTGTTTTTTATATATATATATATATATATATAGTTTAATTTATGACAATACAGAAATTTTTCTAATTACCAAATTCTAAGTGATTTCTGATATAATCACTTTATGGTCAGAAAACATGCTTTGTATGGGTCAAGTCTATTTTTAAAGTGTATAATAGGTACCCCTGGTGGAGTAGCTGTCTGGTCAGCCACCTCCAAAGAATGCAGTACACATTACAAGGACCCAGGTTTTGATCCCAGGTAGTGGGGGCATGGAGGGAGAGCCAATTTGAACAACTAAGTAAAAATAAATAAAATGCTTCTTCTTCCTCTTTCTTCCTGCCTGCCTACCTGCTCACATTTATTCTTGACTGCACCTTTCCTTTAAAAGAATTTTTCACTAAATCCTTCATATCTTTTTTTTTTCTATTTTCTATGTTTTTCTTTCTTTTTGCAGCTCTATGAATTTTTTCTCCAGATTATTCTCTTGTTTTCTACTTTCTGCTCCTTTACTGCTATGTCTAGTTTGCTGTCCAATATGTCCACTGGACATATTTTTCTTAAATTTTGTTTTTTAAAATTTATTTTATTGTGCTGAATTTTTATAGTTATTTTATTTTTGTTATATTACATTTTATTAAATTTTTATTTCTTCAAACTTTTTGGTTGTTTTATTTGAATCTACTTTGTTATTTTTTCCAGTTTTCTATACTTTGCAGATATTTTTTACCTTCTGTTGTAAGTTATGTTATAATCTGTGATAGTGAAGAAGAAAAATATCTTATGAGTTAATTTATGTGAACCAAATCAAACAAAATAGACTTTTAGTCTATAGCACCAAATGAGTGCTTACCAGAAGGTAAGGAAGAGAAAGGACATCTTGGCTAAAAAAGGTCAGTTATATGGTGAAGGGTAAAACTGGACTGTTTATGGTGAACTTAATATGTTATATGCAGATACTGATTTGATGACTTATGGTGATGTACACTGTAAACCTATATAATAATATGATAAAATATTTTGTCAATAAGTTCTTTTTAAAATAAAAACACATATGGACAGAGTGAAAATAATGTCCATTGTCTCATCTTTATCAATTTCCCAAAAAGTACATTGGTTAGTATATATTATTGTTATTTATCTGAATAATATTTGAAACGACATTCAGAATGAACTTTAAAAGATATAAATCTGATCACTGAGCTCCCTTAATTAAATTGTTTGGTAATTTTTCATTGCTGACAAGATTAAACAAAATAAATGCTTTATTTAGTATACAGTATCTTTTGTTTTATGACCTCTGGCTAACTCCTCTCACTTTAAAATCCCCCTATACTTCCTCTGCCCTTCTGCCTCATCAAATTATTTTCTGTCCCTCAAATGGGCCTCTCTGTCTTAGATTTGCTTTATACGTGCTGCTTGATTGCCCATAAATACCCTTTCTTCTGGATTCCTAGGCTCACTATCTCATTCGCCTATCATTCTCTCTTTGAAATTCTCAAAACCATGCCAACAGAAAGCTGATATATTCTGTCTTTTAAGCCTCCTGGGACTTTATCTGGTTTCTGTATTTGTATTCCTCCATTGTATTGTAATTTTTTACATACTTAGTACTACTCTAGTAGGACACAAACCTGGTACAACAGGGAAAGCAATATATATATGTATATATATATATACATATATATATTTTTAAGTAAAAAAGTGCATGGATAAAATCTAATTCATAAAAATGTTATAAAATAACAAATAATGGGTGTGAAATTCTTTGTAAGCTATTAGATACTATGTAATTGTTCTTTTATATGTTTATCTATTTTCTATCCAAATGCTCACTTAATATGCAAGCCAGGATGAACTATACCATAAAGACATTTTGAGGAGGAAAATTATGTGTTATTGTGGTTAAGCTTGTAAGATGTACAAAGACTGAACATATTAGGGATTTAAAGATCACTCTCTGACATCAGAAGGCCATTATTTATATTGTGAAACATGACATAAAACAAAATCTTTGAATGGGAAATAATACAGAATTTTCTATGAATGAGGGGGCATTTGGTACTATAAGAGTTACTACTGAATGTCAAGTGGGAAGGCCATTACAAGGAAACTGATTTTGAACAATATGTTAGAAAAGAGTAAGATATGAAGGATCACTGACTTTTGATTGAGGAGGAGGTAAGTTCAAAGTCTATGAAGGAGATTTTTTTTTTCTATTTGATATACTATTTGTCTCACACCTATTAGTATGGTTATTATAAAAAAGACAGAAAACAGGTGTAGGTGAGGACGTAGAGAAAATTGAGTGATTGTACACCATTGGTGGAAATGTAAATTGGTATAAGAATTATAGGAAACAATATGTAAATTTTTCAAAAAATTAAGACTAGAAGCATGATATGATTTAGCTGTTCCACTTCTGGGTATTTATCTGAAGAACACAAAAATAATAATTTGAAACTGAGATTATATTCATTGCAGTACTTTTTACAACAGCCAAGGTAAGGAAATAACCTAAGTATCCATTGACAGATAAATAAATAAAATGTGAGATGTATTTATATCTCAGTGGAATACTATTAAGCTGCAAAAGATAAAATCTTGCCATTTGCAACAACATGGATGGACCTAGAGAGTATCATATTAAGTAAAGTAACTCACATGCAAAGACAAATACCATATGATTTCACTCACATGTACAATATAAAAGAACAAAGCAAATTAACAAAATAAAAACTCTTTGATGCAGAAATCTAATTGGTGGTTACCAGAGGGGAAGAGGAGTAGGAGGTGGGTTAAAAATGCATAAAGAAGGTCAATCATATGGTGATGGTTAGAAACAAGGCTTGTACTGGTGGTCATTAGGTAGTATATACAGATATTGAGTTATAATATTATACACTTAAAATATATGTCCCAGTCCTTTCCTGGCTTGCCCAGTGGATCTATTTTCTATCCAAATGCTCAGTATGCAAGCCAGGATGGACTATTCCATAAAGACATTTTGAGGAGGAGAATTATGCATTATTGTGGTTAAGCCATATATCTATATATCTCTAATCACAAATTGGTCTCATATCCTCTCTCATCTGTAATACCTGAGGAAGTAGAGAGGAATTAGGATCTGCATATGGTGACCAATGTCAGATGATGCTTTCAGTTCTCATCTTGCCTACCCATCAGACCAATAAATATTATAATCCAATATTATCTCAATAATATTTTATTAATAAATTGGAGAAACCATGAATACAAATTTTATTGAAATATTTTTTCATATAGTTCTTTTTTTTAACCACATGATAAAATCGTTCTTTAAGGTTTTTCTCAAATACACTAAATACACAGTAGAAATATGCTTTTTAGTTTCTCTGAATTTTCAAGAGCATCAGTCATTTAGGATGAGGTTCAAGTCTATAAACTAGAACTTCTCTACCAACTCCAGTAGTCTAAGCAATATAAATATCTGTTTGTTTGTTTTTTTATATAGGATTCCAGAATCATCAAAACTCAGATTTGTTTTATTTTTCTACTATTCTTGACTTTCAATTTTAGGTTCTCTCATCATCCAGAATGGTTGCTTGAACTCTAACCATCTTGTTCAAGTTTCAGACAGCAGGAAGTAGAGGGAAGGACAAAAGGAATGTCCATAAAATGTTTGCCAAGTAATTAAGTTCAACAATTTTTGTTTTCAACTCATTGACTAGAGCATTCCATGTCTACATCAACTGCAAGTGAATTTAATATGAAGCCATACCTAATTATAAGATGGCTGAAAACTTTGAGAGCAAAAGTGGGTTCTGGTATTAAGAGGAAAAGGAATGTGGATATTTCATAAGTAACCATCAGTCTCTATGATAAACACATTTTTGCATATTTCTTGAGTTTTTTTTTTTTTCATGCCAGTTATTTAGGAATATTTTTATTTGCCACAACAGATTATAATTACTTAAGGGTAGGAGTCATAGCTTACAAGTGGTTAAGGAGAATTAGTTAAGTGTCTGAAGACAGAACTGGATGGGATATGAGTAATGAACGGGCTGGGAGAAAAAAAAAAAGGGTAATGTAGACCATTATTAAAAGTTACAAGCATTACTTTTCCTACTAAGGATAATTAAGGAAATAAATTTGACCCAGAAGATTTACCTATTAAGAAATTACCCTTTAATTTATTTTAGATTTATATGCTACTACAGTGAGAACTAGCAGCTTCATGTTTTTTATCAAAGACGAGCAAGTGGAAATGATATTTAATGATCCAAAATGAAAACAGAAAATAAGGAAAATTAGCTGATTCAAAATCTGGCTTTCAAGAAGTTTACATAAAGAAATTACCCTTTCACACAGGATACTTTCTACAAAGAGATAAAATGGAGAACAAAGGAAACAATAGACGTTTTTTACATTTGACATTTTATACAGAAATGTTTCTTCTTTGGTAGACATTTACTTTGATATTTGTTTGCATCCTCAATATAGTTGCTTATTTTTTTTGTATTAAAAACTTCACACTAAAGTCCTTCAAGAATTTTTAGAATTTTCATCACTGTCCACTGTGAATTATTACTATATTATTATTGTTATAAGAGGTCTCTAAGTTTTTAAAATTATGAACCTATGGGTTTTTAACTTTCCTCAGTATATTGGTATTTAATTATAAATAGATGGTAAAATTTACTGTGCATCTTATAAAACATCTATCAATATAGAAATTAAGCAAATTATTACATATGGTATATATCTATATGTATCATATATATCTATGATACATATAGATATATATATGATACATATATATATATATATCTGATACATATATATATATATATATCTGAAATGCTAGTATTTAATCTCACTTGGGTGTGGATCATACATTTACAAACCAGAGAACAAATCTCATTCAGCTTCCATAGCCACCTCTAACCCTCACTTCTTTCCATATCCTCCCAGAGTTGCAGTTGGGGAAGAGTGATATTGGTGTTAAGCATTGGTTTTCAAACTTTATAAAATTCAGGACCCCTTTATAATATTAAAAATGGAAAAGACCCCCTTTGTTTATGTTGCTCCTATATTTGCTATACTAGAAATTAATTCTGAGTTTAAAATATTTTCATGCTATCACATTTAGAAATAACTTTAATAAACTACTACATTTTGAAATAAATAGTAACTTTAAGAAACTGACTATATTAACCCAATTTGAAAAACAGGGAGAAGAATGTCAGTTTTTAAACATTTTTTTTCAATTACTTTAATGTCTGCCAACATGAAGGACTAGTTTTTCTTTCTCTGTATTCAGTTTATTGGAGTATTTTGTACAGATTGAAGCATCTGATGAAAATCTGACTTCACCTGGGCATGTCACTGGAAACAAATGGACCCTTTGAAGGGATCTTTGGGATCTCCAGACATTCTGGGACCATAGTTGGAGAATTGTTGATGCAAAGTAAAATATAGTTACAACATGTGGAAAACAAACAAACAAAATACAAACAAACAAACAAACAAACCTGGTACCTATTATGTAGAAGGAAACCCAATATGTGTATAAACAAATGGATTATTATGTATATTAGTGACTTAATTCCTTTGGTTTATAGAGCACATTTTGTTTTCCTGTCATCTCTATACTTGTGTTTATAATGAGGATTCAGATAACAAGTCTTATACAATTCTGAGAAGGAAGAGTTCTACCCAATATTATCCATAAAATCTGTTAAACATTGATTGCATGCTCCATTTTGGAAAAGAGAATGTCCTTATTTATAAATCACTTCATAGGCATGCTCTCGTGGAGCAGTGTTTTCGTCAAAGTGCAGGCCACATATGTTCCAATGACTTTGAGCTATTTAGGGTTAGGTAGAAGAATGAAGAAGCCGCTCTGGTTAAGTTCCTTTAGAAAGATAAATAATATTTTGAAGAAAGGTTTTCTTTATTACTAAAATATATGTAATGTATACACAAAAATCCACACCCAAATAATGTCTTAGAAAAAAAAAATGTCCTCTTTAACTGACTTGGTAGTCTCCTTAGGGGAGTCATGCATATTGAGTATGTTTTAAGATTTAATTACAATTTAATATGGCTTAGCAGCTAATGGAGGCAGAGAAGAGAGAGAGAGAGAGAGAGAGAGAGAGAGAGAGTGTTATCCAAAAGAATAAATTTTTACGAATCCCTTGGAATACTCCTGGGGTTCCTGTACACTGATGGCATCTTGCTAATTCTGTGGTTGGACCTAACACTGCTTTGATGGAGCATAAGCTTTGCTTAGACATGTCAGATTTTATTTTATGCAGTAGGGAATGATGAAAGGTGTATTCTTTCCTTTAACTAGTTTTTGTCTTTATGAAATCACACCACGGTCACAACTAGTTTATTATTCTCCTAATTCTGTTATGATAAACTATTACAAAGTCATACTTAGTGGCTTAATACAAATTTATTATTTTGCTATTCTGTAGCTCAGAAGTCTGACATGGGTCTTCTCTCAGGGCTAAAATCTTGCAAGGTCTCAGTCTGATTTCCTTCATGAAGACTCAATATCCTTTTATTTTCTAGCTTCTAGAGGCTACTTGTGCTCCTTGACTTATATGTTCTTTCTTCATCTTCAAAGTCAAGACGTAATATCGCTTTGAGTCCTCTTCTGTCATCAAATCTCTTTCTGACCACAGCTGGGAAAGGTTTTTGGTTTTAAGGATTTATGAGATTAGATTGGGCTCACTCAATTAATCTAGGATAATCCCTCCATCTCAATTAAGTACCCTTACTCACATCTGCAACGTGTCTTTTGCAATGTAAGTTAACATCTTCACAGGTTCCAGAGACCAGAAATGGATATCTTTGGGCGTCATTATTCAGTCTAACACACCCAGCTTTCTCGTTGTCTTTAGTTTTGTTAACTATTCTTTTTAAATAATAAAAAACAAAATGAAGACACTGAGAGAGGGGTAGAAATATATAGAAAACTACTATTGATGTTGCCAGTTACAGTCTGGAAAATGCATAATTAAAAATATATTATCTCGCATAGATTTAAGTTAAAATAATAGAATTATGTAGTTATTCTGTTGATTATGGAATCAGTTTTACTCTAACAAAGACAGTGTTTGCACTTCACAGTCAGCTCCTTTATCATTTTATTTACTGGTTTTAATGGAGATCACCCATTTTTAGTAAATATTAGACAGCTATTGATCTACAGGAGATGATGTGATCTGCATATGCATGTGCTGAAATGTCTGTCCTTTATACTTTAAAATGTATTGTTTTATTTTATCTCTTTTAGGACTGCATTCTTATCTCTTTTTGTTTTATAGAACTTTTAAGATGTTCAGTTTATATATGTCTGCCTTCATATATCTGTATATATGTGTGTATCTACACATATTTATTACATATTAAGATAGACATAAGAAAAGGGAAATTCCATATGCTGCTTTTGTTCAGATTGTTGAAATTACTATAAAGATACATTTTTAGACAAATTTTAGTTAATTTAGTTAAATTTAGTTAGTTCATCTTAAGTGAATTTACATTATTTAAAGACTGTATGCAATCTGAAAAATACATACTTTGTTTTTCCAGCTTTATTTAAGTGCAGTTTAAAAAGGAAATCATAATATATTTAAAGTAGCTAATGTGATGTTGATTAGATATACATATACCTTGTGAAATGATTGACATAATCAAATTGACACACTTTGCTTATGTAGTCTTTTAATATTTTTATGAGAATGCTTAAATCTCTTCTCAGAAAATTTCAAGCATAAGATGTATTTCTAAATATAGTCACCAAATTGCATATCAAATTCTCAGAATTTATCTATTTTATAATTGAAATTTTACTCTTTCTCCAATATCTACCTATTTTCCCACTGCTGCTAATGCCATCTATTCTTTTCTAAGGCATCTTTTGTTTATTCCAACTATGTGATACTATGTGCTATTTTTATTTCTCCAAGTTCGTCTACATTGCTGCAATGGCAGAATTTCCTTCTTTTTCTTTTAAATATAGCATAATTTAATAGATTAGGCATTATATGTCGTTCATCAACTTAGAAATTGTAAAAATGCTTGCTGACATATCAGATATTAACCATGCAGAAATTATAAAACCATTATTATTTTGTAGTACATTATAGCAATGTATTCTTAGTTCAGAAATTTGGTTATTATCATATATGTTGAAGAATTTAAGCAAAAACAAGTTACATATATCCTATGAATATAATTGTATTAATTCATTATATTAAAAACACATGTTAAGCGAGTTTAGATAATAAGACAGTCATAGATCAGTGAAAGGGAAAGAATGAAACTGAATCCCAGCTATGCTATAAGATTTAAATGTTTCTGAACTCAGTTTCTCTGTTATGGTTTCTTTTCCTTTTATATGGGTTTAGATCTCTTATCTTACAGATTAGCTTCCTCGTGCTAGGATTCACTGTCTGCTCATTCCTAAATCTTACTACCTCTGATAATGAAGGATTCCAAAGGAATGATCTTTCAAATCAGTACTTGTTTGAAGAGATACAGGTATTTTCATGTTCATTTCAACATTACTTGCTACATCCAAGAGCTGGAAGCAATGTAAATGCTATGAGAGATGAGTGGGTAAAGAAGATGTGGTATATATAAATAATAGAACAATACGCAGCTATCAAAAAGGCAAATCCTGCAATTCATGGCAACATGGATGGATCTGGAGGGAATTATGCTTAGTGGAATAAACCAAAAGAAGAAAGACAGACATCTTATGATACAACTCATATATGGTATACAGAGATAGTAAGAAAGTGAATGAACTAAATTAAACAAAAACAGACTTAAAAATGAATGAAATCAAACAATAACAGACTTTAAGCCCAAAAAATTAAAAAAGCAAATCAGTGGATTCAGGAAAGAATGGGGGTGGTGGTGGTAGCAAATTGGGTAAAGGGGATTCATTGTACAGTGAAGGAAAAAAGGAAATAGTGGTGTACTGTATTTTACACTGATATAAAGTTGCTATCACATATACCTTAAACCTGATTAATGTTATAATGCATTATTCTTCCAATACCATCAATTAAGAAACAAAAATAAAAAAACAGCGAGAGATGGAATCTGGCTGGTTCTACTTGTTTTGAACTTGTTGCTTTTTGTAGATCACTCAACTGATAATTATTTAATGAGAGGGTGAAAGATAGATATATAGCAAGCTAGTTAACCAGCTACCTCTGAAATGATTATAGAAATGATGATGATTAAATATATGGGTGAAAATGGATACCTCAGAGGGCAGAACAGTTACGATGGGCACATTCCTTTCTGAGAACCGGAACATAGATTAATAAAGTAAGAATTAGCTGGAATACACTTTCCATATAGGTCTGCATGATTGTGAAATATGGCATATACTGAAAAATTCCTAAAAATGAATAAAAAGTTCCCTTTAAAATACAAAATTGGACTTTTGATCATCTGGGAGTTTTTTATCTATCCCTTTTGATCATACTCCCAATTAGAAGTTCCCCTTATATCGATATTTATTGCAATTACAACTGAGTCTTTTTTTTTGAAGTTTCAAGAATATTAAAAAAACTATTGAAGGAGCATTGTATAATAACATTATATAGGTTTGAAGTATGTATTGCTCTTCAGCAACATCAGTATTGAGTTTCAAGATTTATACATGAATCTTAAATACTGTATGTCACTTTTGCTTTCAAACTGAATGTGAATTCTTGCATGCTTTTCCTTTTTTGTACATTATTATTTTTGCAATATCTTCCCTAATAAGTTTAATTATTTATAGACATAATCTGTGACCTAAGTACATGGTGACTTCTTCAAAAAAGGACTTGATATGCTTTAAATATTATGTTGTTAATTGCTTGTTGTTCCTCTACTCCCTTTTATAGTATGAAAGATTTGGGGTCGTCTGTTTACTATTTAAACCTACTGTGTTCTCACCATGCCCAATGTATTTTGGTGGTTTATATATTTTGGCAATGAATACATGAAGAACTAGATTCTGCTTTTCAGGGGTTTTAAATCTTAATTCTTTCTATTGGCTAATTGTGTGTCAGAGCCTTGAAGTTATGCTTTATATTTCACCAAATATTGTTAGAAAAACATCATATGTTTGAGTTCACTTCTTAGATTTTTCATTTAAGGAAGCAGAGTCTGAGAGAAGATAAGGAATTTTTTAATTTAAATAAAAATTAAAAGTATTAGATAACATTTTCTTCTTTGAAAGTTTCCTTTTATGTATAAGATAATGAAATAATTGTTGAAAGATATTTTAAAATAATTTATATTAGAGGTTTTTAATGTGGGGTGCATGGATGGAATTGAGAGACCATAAAAATCCTAAAATTAACGTAAATATTAATAAATTGCCTGAATTTGAACTAAACATTTTCTCTCATACAGTCGGAGCTTTATCTCCCTTTCAAAGTGTTTGTGATTCTAAGAAGTCACCTCCAGACAAGATTCATGATGCAGCTGAATGCTGAAGATTTGCAATCCCACAGGTACTTTATTAATCACTGATATTAAGTCAAGACACTTGACCTTGGGAGTCAGAAAACAGACGTTTTCATAAAAATTTATTCAAATGAAGCTCTCTGTTGGTTTATATCCTTTCTCTTTGCTCTATTCTTTCTTTTGGGAAAGAAAAGGCTAACTGAAATTGCAGACTTTTGGAATCCATGATGTAAAGACTAGATGGAGGGGGAAGATGTTTGTCAAGCCCTTTGAAGTCTCATTTTATTGACCAGAGGTGGTGAGTTTGGATTAGAAGCCTTATGATATTTTATTTTTTTTTCAAATATCAGAGGTGAAAAGTTCCAGATTGTGTTTGTAAACATTTTCTGGCCTATTAACTCTGACAATGTTTGTTCTTTTTATTGTATAAGTAACAAATATATTTTATTTGTACTAAATCTTTCCAGCACAATTATGCCATCATGTCTAATATGTACCTTTAGATACCCTTACCTTACCACAGGTATTTCAAGACCCACAAATGCAATCAATAATAGGTTAAAGTTTCACTAGCACTGCATATTCACATTGATGTTGAGAGCCACTTATGGGGCAATAATAAAGCAAACAGTGTGGGATATGTGAAACATGAGCCTTTTATAAATTTTTTTTTCTAATGACAGTACACCAAATATAAGAGACATGATTTAATCCAACTCATTTTTACTCCAACTCATTTATTGTCTCCTTTTAAAAGGAATTTTTAATTTTAAAAACTGTATGAATCTATCCTTCCTACTGCATAATAGAGATTTTCATTTCTTGAGATAGAAAACACTGTTTGGCATGCATTTTATATGACTGAGGCACTAGCCCCAAAGCTAGCTGTCCATTCATTAATTATAAATTTTCTTATTCCTTGTTCCTTTTGTTCCAACCCTGATGACTGTACTAAAGGGGTTTCTTGGGTATTTCTACTGATACTTGGTCTTACTCTTGCAGTGATCCCTTACTTACATCCCTTTCACTTTGAGACCAGATTGTGATTTATCCAAAATAATCTATGGAATATTCCATGCTTTTAAAGCAGAACATACTTTATTTTACACTATAGCTTGTTGCTTACCATATATTACATGTCAGGAGCTATACTAGGCATTGTGATTGAAGAGGGCTTGTGCCCCTGTTCCAATAAGGACATACATTAAGAACTATGTAATTTCAGGGGATGACACAAGCTATGGGAGAAGAAAGGGAGGGACTGGTTTTGTTCCAGAGCATAGACTGTGCCAAGAACAGCACCTGAAGGAGATATTTTGGACTTTGAAAACTGAGAAATCATTTACAAGAAAAAAGAGGAAAAAGTTATTTCAGGTAGATAAAAATGTCCAATGTAAGAGCATATTCAGACAATAGTAAGGACTTCAGGGGAATGTGTATAGACAGCAGAAAACAGATTTAAAAGACATTTTAGAAACAAAATTCATAAAGCTTGCTATTCATTGAAATGTTAGAGTTGATAAAATGACATTACCAAAGATGACTTTGAAGTTTGGGTTTCCAGGTTCATCAAGATAGGGAATATTTTAGTTCTGAACATAGTGGGTTCTTGAGGTGATTATGCAAAACTTTTTGAAAGTATTGGCGTGTCTACTAAAATTTTAGTGTGAGTTTTAGGATGGGATTGGTAAAGAGATTTGGATTATTTCATATGATCATGGATCCCAATCTGGTCCTAGCTGTCATTGAATATCTAAGTGAAGTGATCCTGTGGGTCAAAGAGCATAACAGAATACTTTACTCTCCATTATTTTAGATTTCTAGGAATAGACTTTGTTTTGTTTTATTTTTTGCTTTGGAATTGTCATATTAAAGGTAAATCTTAGAGACAGAGAATATTATAGTATATGTATGCTCATTTGTTAAGTATAATTTAAATTGGAAAAAGAAATTTACATTAAAGTTCTTCAAAAGCAAGGAAAACAGAGAAATCAAAACAATTGGTTGCAGAGATGGTGGCATACAACCTGCATACTTTTCCCCCACTGAATTTTTATAAACTTCAATAAGTAAAGAAACTTTGAGGTAATTTAAGAATAATAGTAGTCGATTTCTGATTGTTGGAGGATTAAAAAATAGCAATCACTTGTAGTCCCTCAGAGAATACACAAAAAGAGATCTCCTTATTAACTACAGGGACCAACTTCTTTCTAGAATTTTAACTATTTACCTGATTTTATTTAAATTAGACTAGCCATAATTTTTTAAAGTTGAAAATAGGAACAAATAGTCTCACTAGGTTGGCGGTGGGGGTGTGTGTTTCAGGTGGTGAGAGAGGTGGGTTCAGGCATGTGATGGGATAGTGTAATACCCACACTGGGGAACTCTGCACCCCTGTCCAGTAATTTGGAGCTAGTTTGTTGGATGTGTGTTTGCCCAGATTAACTTTTAGCTAGCTCTGATTGAAAACAGGATAGAATTTCAAACCAGTGGAGACACTGGGACAACGTTGTTAAACAATGACAATCCTGGTCAAGACAGGATGTACATGAACCTTAATTTAAGCGAAGTTTCCCCATTTGTCAGTCTAGTGTCAAACTTATCAGCAATCGTATGCTTCAGGAAGTATAATGGGGGCTTCTGTGGTGCTGAATATGTTCTGTACTTGATCACAACTGTAGTCACTCTAAAATTATCAAGCCAGACAGTGAAGATTGTCAGTGTTTTGGGATGTGTGTTATATGTCAAAATGTTTACTTAAAAAAAAACAAACGAACAATGGTGCATGTTTTGGATGTACATAATGGGTTATTTCTTAAGCTTCTTTTTGGAAAGTTTTCTGCCATGAAATAATTTGATGAGAAATTTTATATACTGTTATTCATTTTTGTCTGTTAGATTTGCAAATATTTTCAGGTAACCATATAAAACTTGCATTATACTGAGCAAACTGGTTTAGAAAATACATAATGTACTCTATATATCAGGTGATTTCAGATTTTCCAAACAGTTTTCAGAAATTCCATTTATGTACCCAAATTACAAACTGAAACTTAGAAAAATGCTTCCCTGAGGTGAAATTAACTTTCCTGAGACAGAGACGTTTTTAAGGATGCCAGTTTACCCACTGTATGGCCCAAGTGTTTATTCAGCTGAGGTCTGGATGAAAGCCACCACATCAATGTCACATTCTCAGCACATGTGAGGGAAATACATGTGATACATAGCAAATTAGGTGTCATGCTCTGGGAAGGCAGAATGGGATTGATTTGCCACTTTTGCAGTGCTCTTTTACTGTCAGCTGTGACTTTGAGGAAAGCATTAGAGATTCTTGTCACAGATGTTTCTTTCGTATACTGTAGTCGGAGAATTACATTCTGCAAAAATGGTTTACTACTTTATTTCTTCTCTTGGGGAAACAAAGTACGTTCATGATTCTAGCCAAATGGACTCAAAGAGAGCTCTTCATTTATGTCACAATAGCATTAAGGATCATGACATTTGCAAAGTTGATTTTAGAACTTTGTTGGCAAATGCAGTGTGGTGAGGTATTTATTCAATGTATGTACCATTGAGGAGGTTTGTAGGACTGAGTATGGGGAAGGAAAGAAACTAGTCTACTTGGTTTTTAAAACTGAAATGAAAAAAATGTTTGCATACATTTTATTTAAAGGTTCACAATTGATTAAGGTATTTAATCTTTTTAGAATATTGTATTTCATTCAAACTATGAAATTATGAGCACTCAAGAAATCTTTTAGCTCAGCCATTTTTATTTATAATATGATGTTATTTATAAAGAACAAATGTTCACATAAAAACATGCTTGACAGAATTATTTGAGGAGATTTTTTAAATTAAGGGTCAATAACTTTCTCCATGGAGAATTTTAATTCATCATCTCCTTGGGGATAATTTTCACTGAGAATTTAGTGAGTAAATGTAAGCATTCTGTACATAATATCTCTTGCTGAACAAAAATACAGTTACTATAGCAACAGCAACATCACATGGAACTACGATAGGAAAAATATTTTGCAAAATGTGTGCTCTCGATGTGTCATATTAATGATTTTTTTATTATGTACAAACAATATTTTTCTTTGGTGCTCTGTAGATGTCCTGTGTTTAACCACTCATTAAAGTTTTTTTTCTTAAATGCTGTTTACCTACAGAAGTTTTTCTCTTTTTAAAATATATGTAGATATAAACTAGGGTAAAGAAAATGTCATTTGCTACTATAGATAGTGAAGGTTACATTAGGACAATTGCCAATATTTTAAAGTGTATTGATTATTTTTGAAATTTATTTGAAAAATAATGCACTGTATTATTTTGAAGACTTAAAAAAGCAAACAAAACCAGCAAAACCAGCCTTACAAAAAATCCTAAAGAGTTCTATAAAATTAAAGGAAATATTACTTAGAAGCAGTAAGATATTGAAAATATAAAATGTGAAGGAAGAGGAAAAAAGTAGGTAGAATATAAATATGCACTGTTAGAATGAGCTTGAAGTTAAATTATTTTCCAGTGAAAATGGTTATAAGCAAAGAAGTTTATATATAAACTCCAGGGTAAAATCAAAGCATACCTGTAGAAAAAAACAAGAAAAAAAATTGTAAAGAGAAATCAAACAATATAAGTTAGAGCTATTAATGCACTAGGGAAGAAATAAGAGATGAACAAAAAATACAGTGAAAGTCTACAAAAATGCTCCCAAATAATTACAAATGGCAAGTAGTTGCTTGTCAATACTTACCCTAAATGTTAACCAATCAAAAGTCACCAATCAAAAGACACAGTGTAGTTGAATGAGTTAAAAAACAATCAACATTTTGATGCATACATCGGAGTTCTAAAGAAAAATGAAAGATCAAAGTCAAATGTCAGAAGATAGTCCAACAATCATTTGGTAACCTAGTAAGTAATGGAGAACCATACTTATATCAGATAAAGTTAAAAGATAACAAGAAATAGGCATGGACTTCATATATGATCAGGGGTCAATTCAGTAAGAAGATATGACATTTATTAATATACATATACCAAACATAGAAGCATCAAAATACATTAAATAATAGACAATAAAAACAGTCTCATAAGGCAATAAAATAATAGTAGGTAGCTTTAGCATTCCATTTACCACAATAGATAGATCAACCAGGCAGAAACTAACAAGAAAATAATAGCCATAAATAATAAATAAGACCAAATGGATTTAAGAGACATTTACAGAACAGTCCCCCAAACAAGTCAGAATCAGCACTATTCTCAAGTACTTATGCAAAATTTTCAAGGACATACCATATGTTGGGACACAAAGCAAATGTTAACAAATTAACAAAGACTGAAATAATTTCAAGTATGTTCTTTAGTCAAGATGTCACGAAAGCAGAAATCAACCACAAAATGAAATATGGAAAAATCCTCAAATATGGAAGGCTGTATGACATAGTTTTGAATTAATATTGGAGAAAAGAGGAAATCAGAGGAGAAAGAATAAAAAGTACTTGGAAACAACTGAGATGAAGACATGAGCTATCAGAATCTATGCAATGTAGCAAACATCGTATTAAGAGGGAAATTCATAGCAATATAGGATTACATTAAGAAATATATCTCAGAAAATAATAATCTAACCCTATACCTAAGGAATAAGAAAAATAACAAATAAAGCTGGAGGACCATACGGTAAAGGAAATTAAAACTGAAACAGAAATACAGTAGCAATAAAAGATAATACAGATAAATGGATCCAGTTGTTTCCTTGAAAAGATAACAAATTGACAAACTTCTGAGTAGGCTGTTAATACAAAAGAGAAATGAAACTCTAATAGCTAAAACAAAAAAGAGAAGTTACAACAGGTAGCTCAGAAATACAAAACACTGAAGAGATTACTATGAACAACTATATGTCAATAAGTTGGACAAGCTAGAGGAAATAAGCAAATCTTGATCATAAGCTTACAAAGGCTGTATCAACAAGAATTAAAAAACCTGTCACAAGCGAGGAAATTAATGAATTAATCAAAGCATAACCCACCTGAAGCCTGGGAACAGAGGGCTTTACAAGTGTGTTTTATTAAATCTTCAGAGAAGAATAAAAACCTATTCTCAAACACTAGATAAAAATTGAAGTATGGAAAACATTTCCAAACATAGTCCATTTAGCCTTAGACCAAAAACTGACAGACATCATATACACAAAAAAAATCACAGAACAATATATCTAATGAATATGGATGTGAAAATCCCCAGCAAAATATTTGCAGAGCAAATTCAGCAATACATCAAAAGAGTCATAAATCATGACCAAGTGGGATTTATTCTGAGATGCAAGAATAGTTAAACATAAGCAAACTATTTATGTAAAGCATAGCATCAATAGAAGGATTAAAATTATATGATCATATTAATGATTACAGAGAAATCATTTGACAAGATTCAGCACCCATTTATGATAAAAACTCAATAAAATGAACATAGAAGGAATATTTTTCAACATAATAAAGGTCATATATTACAAATACATTATATGCAATGGTGAAAACCTGAGAGTTTGTCCTTTAAGATGTGGAAGAAAACAAAGATGTCCACTCTCACCATTACTTAATGTAGTATTGGAAGTCCTAGCCAGAGTAATTAGGCAAGAAGAATACAAATTGGAAAATAAGTATAACTATCACTATTGCAGATGACATGATAATACAGGTAGAAAACCCTGAAGACTCTACCAAAAAATGACTAGAACTGAAAAAATAATTATAGCAAAGTGACAATTTGCTAAATAAATATACAAAACTGTGTTACATTTTTATATACAAGATTCCAATGGCAGTTTTCAAAGAAACAGAACAAAAATTAAAGTTTATATGGAATCACAAGAGAGCCTGAATAGCTAAGAAATAATGAGAAGAAAAAAGAAAACAACAAAAGGAGGTATCTCCATCTAGGATTTCAAACTACTTTACTGATAGCAATCAAAACTGTACAGTATTGGAAAAAAAATAAACACACAGATCAGTGGACTCAAGATACAAACTCACACAAATATGGTAAATTAACTTATGACAAATGAGGCAAGAGAATACAATGGAGAAAATAAAATCTTTGCAATAAATTGTGTTGGGAAACTTGACAGCCATAGGCAAAAGAATGAAACTGTATCTCTAATGCCATACAGAATTATAATTCAAAATAGATTAGAGACTTTTGTGTAAGACCAGAAACCATTAAATACATAGAAGAAAAGAGGCAATACACTCTGTAACATTAGTCTTAGGTCTTTGAGGACTCAACTACATTGGCAAGGAAAATACAAGCAAAAATAAACAAATGGACTACATCAAATTAAAAACTTATGCATAGTAAAACAGACTTTCATTAGAATGAAATGACAAGCAAGTGAATGGGATACGATATCTATGTCTATATCTACAGCTCTATCTATACATGTTGTAAATATAAAAAAGGGTTAATATTCCAGATATATAAAGAAATCCTACAACTCAACAAGAACAAAAACAACAATCCAATAAAAAATGGGCAGAAGATCTGGAGATACTTCTCCAAGGAAGCCTTATAAATGGTCAGCAGGTACATGAAAAAATGCTCATCATCCCTTATTATTAGGGAAAATGCAAATCAAAACCATCATGAGATATCTCACACCTGTGAGAATGACCTATATCAGAAAGACTGAAAACATTGTCTTTAGGAAAACTAAAATATATTGATGAGGGTGTGGAGAAAGGGAACCCTTGTATACTGTTTGTGAGAATATAAACTGGCATAGTCACTTAGGAAAAATGTATGAAAGTTCCTTGAAATTTAAGAATGAAACTATCTATGATCAAACAGTTAGACTTCTAGTTATCTATCTGAAGAATATTGAAAACTCTAAATCAAAAAGATACATGCACACCTGTTTTTTTTAGAATTATTTAAAAGATCTAAGAAATGGCTATTTTAGATATTTAGACTTATTCTTCACCATGTAAGACACCATACCTAATAACAAATTTCTAATAGTCCTCCACTGCTGTCCATTGGACCATCTCGATTCCCCTTTGTTAAACTGAGTACTGTAGTCAATGTTCAAGGATTGATTTTATTTTATTTTGTCTTTTCATTTGCTTTACTTCTTTATATTCCACATAAAGTGAGATCATCTGATATTTGCTTTTCTGTCTCTGATTTATTTCACTTAACATAATCCCTTCTAGCTCTATCCATGTTGTTTCAAATTCCGGGATTTCATCTTTATAAGGCCTGTGTCATATTCCATTGTGTATATATACCACGTCTTTATTCAGTCATCTGATGATGAGCAGTTAGGTTGTTTCTATTTTTTGACTATTGTAAATAATGTTGCAATGAACATGGGTGGTTGGTTATATCTCAGTTACTGTTGTTGTGATTCTCAGGTAAATATCCAGAGGTGGGATTATGGGACATATGGAATTTCCATTTATAATTCTTTGAGGGACCTCCAAGCTCCTTTTCATGATGGTTACACCAATTCACATGTCCATCAGCAACAACAGTATATAATGGTTCCCTTTTCTTAACAGTCTAGTCAAGACTATTTGTTTCTAGACATTTTGGAGAACAGGCATGCTCACAGGTATGAGGTCATAGATCGTTGTTATTATGATTTGCATTTCCCTAATAACAAGAGAAAAAGAACATCTTTTCATGTGTCTGTTGGCTATCTGTATGTCTTTTTTGGAGAAATGTCTACTCAGATATTCTACCCAGTGTTTGGATTTTTTTGTCTTTCTGTTGTTTTATATATCTGCATATATATTTGTGTATATGTGTATATATGTGATATTAAGCCCTTGTCAGATGTGTAATGTGGGAATAACTTCTGCTGAGATTAGTATTATTTTTAAAGACACATAAGAATGAATTTATTAAAATGAATCGTTTTCTGATATTAAAAAACATAATATAATTTGAAAGCATTGTAAATAATAGTTTTCATATTTCAAATTACTTATGTTCAAAATAATAATCTTTATCTGTCACATATATTTTGTTTCCTTTTTAAAAAATACAGAGTGAAGCTTCAGGCCTCCGGTGTCCCTTAGGGAAAAGAGGAGAGGGTGGCTGCTGATTGTTACACACATCTCTGTAATCAGCTTCTAGGACAGGTGAAAACTGTGCCTGCGGCTTCTGGTCATGGCACACCTGCAATGTCTCTATCAAAGGGTAATGTTGGGATGGTTGGATTTCTAGGAGTCTTATTGTTCTGTCATCCTTTTAAGACTTTTATACAATCATGAACTCCAAAGAGACCAGGCTCTAGATTGATGAGATTACTCTCCAAAAAATGATCATGAAAAATGTGTTGGGAATTCTCTACACAAATGACAAGGGGACTAGATAGGAGCTATACATTTTTTTTGTTTCTTCAATAACATAGTATTACTAATTTTGCCTTTGGTATAACCATATGAAGATAGGACATATCTGCAAAATAGAGATGGGTTTCCCTTTAAAACACAATTTTAGTAATAAAATTTCTAATGAAAGACTCCAGCTGACATTAAATAGGGATAGAAACATTTTTGCAAATAACAATTGAATTTCCAACACAAAATATTTAGTTATGTAGATTTCTTTTTTAAGAGGAAAACTATATTTAAAATGGTTAAGAATTATTTCCTGACTAGAAAATAATTTTTTGGTTAATTTTGATGAACACAACAAAATACCTTCTGATAAACAAATAGGAGTGTCGAGAAGACATAAAATTAACAATGAAGACTGTAAATAACATTAAACTCAGTCTTTAATTTATCTAGTCTATAGTCTGGAGACATAAGCCATTCCATGTCAAAGCAGAAGCATTTTCTAGTCGACTTTCTTTTTTAACATGAATATAAGTATCAATCATAAGATACAATATAAAGTATCACATATTTGTGGAGGTGGCAGAAGTGGAGTATATAACAATTGCAGTCCTTGTAATTTTATTTATTCTTTCTAAAGAAAAGGTCCAGAGAGAAATTCAATAAAGATTTTCTTCCTCATCAAAATTTGGTCAGATTTTGGTGAAAAAAGACTTTCCCAGAGTGGAATGAGTAGCAAATCAAATTAAGTTATTTATCAAAACCTGATCCAATAAGATACATGAAACTATTTTCCAATGATTAATTTATTTCCATTAGCTCTTTCTTTGCCAATTTTGAGCAGCCTAAGTTCTTGAAGCATAGCTTCTACCTAGAAAAAATTGGTGGACTACATAGATTGTTGGTCTTATATATTATAAATCCTTATGACATGGCTATGCGAGAAATTAGTTTTCTAGAGTGTTATTCTGGGTAATGGGAAAGAAAACACTGAAAGGAAAAACTCCAGTTTACATAATATATAAATATATTCACTTGTGAATGGAATTAGTAGTGTCTATGGATAAAGTTATATTCTGCTACTTTTCAATGACATGCAGTATTGTTAATATTGTCTTTTTCTTAAAGTACAAACTTTTCACTTTGAATTAGGAAACTTTCAAATGGTTTAATTTGTTTTGTTTTTTTTCCAAATCTAAGGATAAATAAATAATATTTGTCAGATTTAATATCATGACACTTTTCAGTGATTTTTATTAAAAAGGTCAGATTCTGTTTGTTGGCTGGTTTATCTATGTATTTTTTGAATGACATTTAGCTTATTTTCACTTTTTGGCTGCTATGAATAATATGGATATGAATATCAAATTGTGTTGCTTGCACAACTCTGTAAATTGACTGCAAATCCTTGAATTATACACCTAAAATAAGTAAATGTAATGGTATCAAAATTCTCAAAACTATTTAAAAAACGCTTAGTTCTGAATATAGCTAAATTATACAGTTTTAGTTAATTATTTGCAAGATTATGAAAAGGACATTCTTGCCCTAGTATATCTTGCTCACTTACATTTATCAGTATTAGTTATTTCCATTAGAGAATTATTAATTGTGTTATGAACTTGACCATACTTAGAATTGTCATTGGGAGATAGAACACATAAAGCACACTTTGTTGTGGGAGGCACGAGTCATGGTTTGTGAATGAATTAAACATACAGAATTGGATATAGTCCAAGGGGCTACTTTGCAGCATGTTGATGAAAGCAGACTATGAAAGAGATATTATAAAGATCCAGAGCAGAAGAATTTCTCAGTAAGAGAAAATGAGATTGGGCACCACAGTGAATAGGGTAAATCAAGGTTGTAGAGAAGTCATTCAAAAATGGTGGTGAGAGGGTACTTTTTTCTCAGAACTTTGCCCTGTTTTTAATTTAATGTGAAATTTACCCTGGCTGTTAGAGTCCTAGTGCTTAAATACATAAGTATTTACAAAAGAATGACAGTTTTTCACAGTTAAAGAGTGGTCTCTGCAAGCCTGCTGGTGATGATCAGATTGCTAGAGCCAAAGAGTGGTAAATTAATTACAGTAACATTGTAAAGAAGGCGGTTTCTTGGGTAGTCCTGAAAGTTATAGAAAGTCCCAGTGAAGAAGAATATTTTAAGTATTATGCTGCAAGCTTAAATTACTAAGGGTTTCTCGTTGATTGGATATGGAACAAATATTCCAACAGTGCAATTATTTTGACTGTATAGTGAATTATATTCCAAGCAACAGTGTTTCTGATGATATCTTTCAATGCTGAAGATAGTGTTTTTTTAAGACTGAAATTTCTGTTCAGGATGGATCTACCCTGATGAAGTTTCATTTTCATGACCACCTGTTTTGCTAAGAAATGAATCTCTAAATACTTAGTCGAAAGCCTAAAGTTGTGTAACTCTTTCAAATCTTCTAAATTCAACATGTCTGGTTTTGATTAATAATTCTAAAACAAGCACAAGAGTTTGTAGTAGAGAATTACTTTTATGCAAGTTGTTCTGTTATTATTTCATTGGAGCTAAATAAGAATGAGGCCAGTGGATGAGTTATTCATGTAATGCAGTGAAGAAATGTCAATCTACTCCATGAACCCCTACAGAGTTCCACAGATCTTACCAAAATATTTTGTAGATTTCCATTTTTTTTAGCATAAAAACACAAAAGACTTGAATGAAATGGATAGGTCTCCTTCAAGAGTCAAAAAAATTCAATTTCATTTCTCAGCATGTAACATTTTTTCTCTATGTTTCAAATGATGTTGTGAAAGTACATCTCTATGTCTTTTTAATAAAAAAGCTTAGTATTGTACATTGAAGAAAATCATAAAGAGTTCAGCATGTATAATTGTGTTTTCACATTTAAATTTTTTAATGTTTTATTAGTAACATATTTTAAATTGATTTCATAAAGAAATTAACTTTTAAGGTGCTATTTGCTCCTTCACTATGAGGAATAAGGAATACATGCATATTTAGAGTAATTATATAATGGTCTATTTGATTCATACACCTAAGTTCATTTTTGCAGATAGTGCTTTCAGGACACTTTAAAAATTGAGGGACTTGCTGAAGTATTTTTTCTGATGCCTCATAGGAGCCTTATTGGAAAATAATAGCATGTGAGGAAGAAGATCCATAAAAACACTAATTTTATTTTTATATTCCTTTTTTAAATGGAACATCAGTTCCCTTTATTTTTAATTGTATTTTTTACTGACGTAACACTGTATTATGACCTTCACCATATACTTGACTGCTTTTACCCCAGTTAGGCCACTCCTTTCTCCCTTCCTTTCTGGTAGCCAATAACTGGATTTACAGCCTAAAAATTCATTTTGTTTTATTGAGTTAATTTTTTTTGCTTGGTTTCTTTATGTGCCATATGTGAGTGAACTCATATGGTATTTGCTTTTACTCTGTCACACTAAAAACACTAATTTTCTTTAGAGAATATTTCCAATAATACATTGCTCAGTGTATTGTACGTATAAAATAAATTATTTTACACTTGGTGATAGATGATATCTGATAAGAAGTCAAATTTATGGAGTGTAGGCAACCAGTTATTGTGTCCGTACATATCTAGAAAATGCTTTCAAGTCCTCATTGCCATAACTTATCAATAGAAATTCTGTTACACAAATAAAATTACTATAATCATAACTTTAATGAACAGTATGTTAAATAATTGCTAAAAGCAAAACAATTGGTATAATAGTTCAAGAATGTGAAAGGCTAATACAGTAGGTTTTATGTAATAGTAGTAATAATTGCCAGCATTATTGAACCTTTCCTATGTGACAGATCTGCGCAAAATATTTTGTATATTTTATAGTTAATACTAACAATGATTGAGTTAATACTAACAATGATTTTATAGTTAATACTAACAATGATTTTTTTTTTTTGCAGTTGAGACATTTGAGAAAGAATTCTGTAGCAAAATCTCTATAGAGTATTGATACTTCCAGATTCATGTGATAAACCACTACTCGTTTAAACGAGGTCAGGAAATTTTCTGAAAAGATTGGATAGTAAATATTTTAGGCTTTGTTGACCAGGCAATATATTTTGCATTTACTCAATATTGGTGTAGCATGAAAGCACCTATAGACTAAAAGGAATGTATTCCAATAAAATTTTATTTACAAAAATAGATAGTAAGGCAGCATTTGGCTGCCTGAAATAGAATTTAGTTTGCTGATTCTTGGTCTAAGCAATCCTGGTTATTCTATTTCTCAAATTTTCAGCCCCTTCTGGTGTGAACTCATCATATAATTCAGAAAAATGAAACCAAATTACAAATCTGATGGTATGGTGGTGCATCCTCCCCACATCCTTCTTTATCCCATCTTTAATGCTTCACTGGAACAAAAGTTGTCATTTTTGTGACCATAAAGCAATAAAGTAGTATACTAAGAATGGAGGAAGAAAGACAATGTACTCAAGCTTTTCCCTGACAAAATTGAGAGATGAACCATAGTTGCTGCTGTCTGTCTTTGGACTTGTTTGTCTAAAACATTTTGCCTTTATTGTTAGTTGCAAAAGAAAAGAATTATGATGTGGTTTCTCAAGAAACTTTAAATACATAATCATAAAGGGCTAAATTGTTCAATGTTGTAATTTTTCAAAATACAAGGCATTTTTATATTTAAAAATATTGCTCTGTATTCTGAGCACATGTGAACTGTAATGTCTAATGTGAGAGTGCATGAATTTATCCTTTAAGTATAAATTTTTCTTTTGCAGTCTTCCTGTAATTCACTTAAATCTCCTCCCTGATATTTTGTTTCTCTGGTGGTTCTTAAACTTTTAGGAGCATATAAATTATTGAGAGCTTGTTAAATGTTCAAATTCCTGAGTCCCGTTGTAAAAAATTCTGGTATAGAGGGGTTATATTTAAGTTTGCATTTTAAATTGTTACTCCCAGGGAATATAAAACAGGTGGCCTTGAGAAACACTGTTCTGGAGTTTAGATTAATTAGGTTGGGAAAGCAGGGTCAAAACAGTGGTAATTTTCATGACTAAATGTACTGAAAAAGTCATGACTCTGAGACTTCCTTCTTATTTTCCGCCATCAACCAAATATCTATCCCATAATAGTTTTTAAATGGAATTTGTTTAGTAGACTGGTAATTGATTTAGTCGAATGCTTGATTCTTTTTTGCTTTTGACTGAATATGTTCAATAATATCCAGTAGATTTAGTCATGACGCAGTCATGGATGTTAGGTTTCAAGATTGTGAGTGCATTTTTCTGGCTTTGGTTAGAAAGGTTGTATGACTGGCACTGTGTAATTTGAGCACAGTAGGTTATATATATATAAATATATATAGTAGTTTTTAAGGTAGAACTGGGTGGAATGTAGGCTTTACCAACATTTGATCTTAAATTTTTGTAGTTAAAAGCAACAAATCATCTGGCATGTAGGTCCAAGCAGGAACTGAGGTGTTTAGGACCATATACGCTGTATATACACTGAAGTCAGAAGCTCTAGGTTGAAATTTTGACTACCACCAAGGGACCTTGAGAAAATTAGTTAATTTCTCTGCAACTCATTTTTTTATCATAGTGAGAATGCTTTTCTTTTTCCCAGTTAACGGGGTTGTTGAGAGGATTGATGGAATTAATGTGTATATTAGTTACAGTAGTTTATAATAAATTCTTAATGTTAGCAAATATTTTATTAATATAAACACAGACACTGCATTCAGATGGTTGGTAGACTAAGTTTAGGTAAATAGCATGTTTATCAAAAGTTTGAATTAAATACCTTAGTGAATAATTGATTCATCTAGTTTTCCAAAGCCCCTGTCTTTTAGTTGTCTTTCTAACATTCACATATTTATATTAATTACCTGGTCACTGCAGACTAATATCTTTCATCTTTGCTCACAAATTATTATTCAAATATAATTAATTTTCAAAATATCGTAGAAACAACACATGCGCAGAGATATAGGCTTTCCCATGTTCAATGTAGCATTATTTACAATAGCCAAAAACTGGAAACAATCTAAATGCCGATTGACAGATGAGTGGATAAAGATGTGCCGTATATACACAATGGAATACTAAACAACCATAAAAAATGCAAAATCCTGTCATTTCTGGTAACATGAATAGAGAAGGAAGGAATTATGGTTAATGAGATAAACCAGAAGAAGAAAGACAGACAGCAGCATATCACTTATATGTGGTGTAGACAGATATTAAGCATAGGAATGAGTTCAATTAAATGAAAATAGACCTATAATGACTTAAATCAAACAACAATAGACTTCTAGTCAAAAAAGTGCACATCAGCGGTTGCTGTAAGAGGTAGGGGGCTGGGGGAAAGCTGGGTAAAGGGGATTATTTGTATAGTAAAGGAAAAAAATGAACAGTGGTAAACTTACTATATTATATACACAGATGAAGATTTACTATCATGTAAAATATACACATAGTTGATTTTATAATAAATTTGTTTTTCAATAAATCAATAAAAGAAAAAAATGGAATGACCTTCTTGCAGAAAGGGAGTAAATGAGAGTTAGGAATAAGTTAAAGTATTCAAAGCACAGGTAGTCCAGTAATGGGATATTGTGAAGAAAAATCTTAATGACAAAAATTGAGCCTGGTATTCCTACACAGAATAACTAAGGTTTATCTGAATTTAAGGAGAAAAAGCACTGGGGCCTACTGATAACTCTGGTTCTAGGTTTTTGAGTCTTACATACTATGTTCAGTTTAACTTTTTAGCACCTCTCTCCTGTATATAGCTTTTAGTTGACAGTTTTGGAGACCCAGATAATGAAAATGATATGACAATTATTTTATCTTATGGTACAATTGGTATTCATTTAAGTCTTACTCATTACCATGAGAGACTTAATTCTTTGGAACTGACTTGTATGATGTTGACAGGGAACATCTAATCAAATGGTCTTATACAAAAAGCCTATTGAAGTACTAACTTTTCTCATCCATTCTCTTGTAGGACTCAAAGAGTTCTTTAAAATTCGTTCTCTTTCTCTTTTTAGTTTGGATGGGTGCAGCTATGTTTTGATTGATTTTGCCTTTTGTTTTCTTCTTTGTTTTCTCCCTGGGTATGTATTTTGAGGTTACCCTGAACTTAATATTTACAGTTCTATGCTTACTACCTAATTTTATTTGAAAGCACATAGGTCTTCCACGTACTCTAACCATCCACATTTTTGTTTTCTCTTCCTCCCCACTTTTAATATCTGCTGTCATACTGTTTTTCTGTGTGATTTCTTTATACTTTATAGAGCATACTTTAATATTTTTTTTGAAAAGCTGGTTTTGCGATGATAAACTCCTTTAACTTCTGCTTTCAGAAAAGATTTTTTTCATTCCTTCAGTTCTGATTGATAATCTTGCCGGATATAGTATCCTAAGTTGAAAATTCTGTTTCTTTCAGCACTTTGAATATATTATGCCATTCCCTTCTGACTTCTAGAGTTTTATTTGAGAAGTCTGCTGACAATCTTATGGGGGCTCCTCTGTATGTGACATTTGTCTCAGGCTGCTTTTAATAGCCTTTCTTTATCTTGCATCCTGGACATTCTGCTGACAGTGTATCTAGGTGTATTTCTGTCTGGGTTTCTTTTACTAGGAACACTTTGAGCTTCCTGGATCTGGAGGCTTGCTTCATTTTCATATTGGGGAAGTTCTCATCTATTATTTCTTCAAATATGGTTTCTTCCCCCTTTTCTCTCTTCCTCTGGGACCTCTATTATGCGAATGTTTTTCCTTTTCATGTTATCCCAGAGGTTTAGAATGCTGTCTTCGATTCTTTGGATTTTTTTTTTTTTTATCTGTTTGCTGGTTTACTTGAGTTCCTCTGTCCTGTCTTCCAAATCACTGATTCCATTTAAAGCTTCATCTATCCTATTGCTGAGTCCTTCTATTGAGTTCTTTAATTCAGCTATTGTGTCTCTTACCTGTTTGATGTCTTGTTTAATTCTTCTCTTTGCTTCCTGACTTTCTCATTTACTGCCTCTACTGATTTCTGAATTCCATGAGTATTTTAGTCACTTTTATCCCATATTCCTCTTCAGGTAATTTACATGTCTGCTGTATTCATATTTTCCCCTGGGCTTTTGATTGTATCCATCGTTTCACGTATATTTCTCTGTGCCTTTGCTTTGTTTGGCATTCTGCTTATATTTCTGGGGGTTTGGTTTCCCTGGCGTTGCGTAGGTTTGACTTGCGCAGAATTTGCAATCAGGTTGCAGTTTTGCCTCTACCCACAGCTGGTGCTAGTGGGTATCATTGAGGTTCGGGACTGCCTCGTCACTGTAATCCAGAGAGGGTGTCCACCCAGTCAGTGAATGCGGTGGACAGTATTTCTGCTCAAGCTCTGGCGTGAAATGATTATGGGAGGGGTTTGAACTCTTTGGCTGATTTTCGGTTATGGTTGTACCCAGAGCAATTTCACCATCTGGGCTCCAGCTCAGCTCCTAGTTCACTGGCTCTTCTTTCTCCAAATCTGCCCTCTGTGGCTCCACATCAGTCCCTCTGGGTCTACCTCTGACTGCCTCTGCAGCCGGTGTGGAAATCCCTAGCCACCGCTCCACTGCACATCCGGAGAATCCGAATCAGCGATTTAGCTGAGAACTCCTCTTGGTGCTCTCACCTACCTTTAGTACTCAGCCAACCTGTCTCCAGCTGAAGTGCCAGTCATTTCTTGGTGTTTGCTCAGGAAAAGAGATTTCTTTTGGTGTCTGTGGGGAGCCACCCAGAAGTGTATCCTATTGAGTCACTATCTGGAAGTCGACCTCCACACGAATTTTTAGTTTTTCTTTTTTTACTTTGCACCGTTGTTTATCTTTTGGAAGAAGGTGAGTTTCCTGAATGCAGCATAAGGTTGGATTATCCTATTAATTCATTCAGCCATTCTGTGTTTCTTGAACAGTGTGCTCAGTCCATCAGTTTTTATGGTGATTATTGGTATGTAGCTGTTTGTTGCCATTTTGTAATTGGTCTTCTGTGAGTTATTTATGACGGTACCTTTGTTCTTCTCTTTCTCTTCTTGTTAGGGTTGGGTATAGTTATGTTTTGATTGGTTTCCTTTTTTGTTTTCTTCTTTGCCTTTTCCCTGGAGATGTGTTTTAGCTTACCCTGAGGTTAGCATTTAGAATTCTATGTTTATTCTCTATTTTATTTCAAAGCAGATTAGATTCATTTGAACCATCAACATTTTTATTCTCCTCTCCTTCTTTCCACTTTTTCTATTTTGCTCTCTTAAATGTTTTAAAATGGGGTTTCTTTACTTTATACAGCTCCTTTAGTATTTTTGTGTAGTTGTTTTTGTGTTGCTGAATTCCTTTAATTTTGTTTATTTGTAAAGCTCTGTATCATTCCTTCAGTTCTAAATGATAATCTCACAGGGTATAGTATCCTAGGTTGAAAATCCTTTTCTTTATTTGCATATATCATGCATTTTGAATATACCATGACATTCCCTTCTGGCCTATAAAGTTTCAGTTGAGAAATCAGCTGATAATCTTATGGGAACTCCTTTGTATGTAACTATTTTTTTTATCTAACTGCTTCTAAGGGTCTTTATTTATCTTTTTTTCTTGACATTTTTATGATAATATGTCTATATGTAGGTCTTTTGGGTTTCTTTTGCTTGGAACTCTTTGAGCTTCCGTGGTCTGGAGGTTTGTTTCACTTCTCAGGTTAGGGAAATTCTCAGCTATTATTTCTTAAAATACAGTTTCTGTTCGTATTTCTCTCTTCTCCTTCTGGGACCCCTATGATGTAACTTTCATTCCTTTTAATGTTATGCTATAGGACCCAAAAGCTGTCTTGATTTCTTTTCATTGTTTTTTTCTTTTGCTGGTTTGCTTGAATGCCATTCCTCTTCCATATATTCTAGTCCACTGATTCTATTGGCAGCTTTATCCATCCTACTCTCGAGTCCCTCTATAAGTTATTTAACTCAGCTCTTGTGTTCTTCATTTCTTTGATATTTTGTTTCATTTATTTCTTTTTGCTGTTTTCTTTTTCCTCCTATATTGTTTTCTTGATTTCCATGAGTATGTTTATCACTGTTGGTCTAAATTAATCCTAAGGTAGTTTGCATAAATCTCTTATATTCTCATTTTTCTTTGGGTTTTTGATTGGATCCATGACTTCACTTATATTTCTCTATGTTTTCACTCTATTTTACATTCTGCTTATGCTTCAGAGAGATAGGTTTCCCTGAAGTGATCATCTTGTGGAGCATATAGACTAGCACCAAATAATCCTGGATCATGGTTGAATACTGGGAATTCTTGAGTTTTGTAGCACCACCACTGGTTGCATTTGTTGAAGTTCTTAGGTAGACTTTAGGCTGGGGATCAAGGGTTAAGCCTGTGGGAATGGAGTTAGTGTGTGGCACGCAGTCTTCTCCCAGAGTCCTGGGTCCAAACAGTAATGACAACCTTGTTGGACCACAATCAGCAATCAGGTTTCTGTTCCTCCCCCACCCATTAGATGGTACTAGTCAATTGCATTGATGGTTCATTACTTATGGGAGCCTATCTTCTTCCTTTATGTCTGAGGGCACAATATCTTATGTGAAGGTCATGTAGCTCAGGTTAAATGTGGTGGGAGTGGGTGGGAGTGGGGAATTACCGTTAGTGCCTTCTGTTTATGGTGGGACCCACAGTAATTTCACCACGTATGCTCTAACTCAAACCACTGGGGCATTGGTACTCCTTTTGCCTTGTGCCAAGACCATCTCCTCTGTCTCCATGTTCCCGTTCCACTGGGCAGGCTCTCTACTGTTTTTATAGTGACTCTCCAAGAGGTCTGTTTCTTCCCAAAGTTCAACCCTTCCACCATGGCTCAAATCCCTAATCTGCAGTTCAACTCAAAACATTGTGGCTTTTGCCCACCCATTGTGGTCCTGGTGGCTGCTGCCTCTCCATAACCTCTGAGTCTGCTTTTCCTCAATATTCATGTATGGAAAATAGGTGAATTCTTAGTTGCTCTGTGGGGAGGAGGTGAGACTTGTTCTTACCAGGTTGTCATCTTGACCGCAATCATTTTGTTACCTTTTATAATATATTCATTTAGTGAAGTGCACATAAGCAAGCAGTTCGATAAACTTTCATGAGCTGGAAATGCCCACTATTCAATACCTCCAATCAAAAATAGAAAATGACAAGTCCAAATTTTAGCAGCCACTGTTGAGAACCACTGATTTTGCTGAAGACCTACAATGATATGAATGTTGAAAGAAAGGAGACATGCTTTCAGGATGAGATAGAGGGATGATGAGAAATTTTTTGCTTATTTCATGGAGGATGTAACATCTAAGATTGGAATCGGACTTGAAATATGGCAGAATTCAGAGTTGTGGACGTCAGGGCAGTATAAATAATTAAACTTTCATAAATTAAGGGAGATTTGCATGAAAATAATGTGATATGATTTTGAGGAATAAGAAATGGTTCAGTTAGGTTGCACAGGAGTTTGAAGTGAAGAAGAGCAAAAAGAGGGTGGAAAGTTGAGTACTTGTAAATGGAGCCCAGGTTAATATGACAAAGAACATCACACAGAACAGAGCATTAAATTGTTTTATTTATGGAGCAAATGCAAATTGCATCCTAGTTATGATTTTAGGGAATTGTTTTGTAATTCTATATTTAGCAGCTCAATGAAGAATTAATTAACATAAACTATATACATTGTGATAATATTTTATATGGCTGTAAAATTTTAATTTATTTACTCAGTCTGAATAATTTATATTAAGGAACTACTAAAAGCTTAAAAAAATTGATGTTAACTTTTTTTTCAAAGATAATCTGATGCTTGCACTATGGGTAATATTTTTAGATCTTTCAGTAGCAAACGGAAGTAAAAATCATTATCATAAGCAAAGATAATCTTTTATTTCAGGTGTAGGTGTATATGTACTCTGAATATAAAATTCATCATAATATAAATAATTAGCCTTGTCATTTAAAAATGATAATTATCTCATTTACATGTCTATGACTTTTAAAATGCATCATACTACTTCAATAAATTACATTCTGGATCAGATCAGTATCTCTTCAAGAAAATGAAGTTAAATCTTTTTTGTAACCAGCAGTTTCATTTTCATTAGGCTAGCCATTTGATAATTAGTCATGCACCATAAATCAAATCCCCAAGTCTTCTGGTTTCTTAATTGAAAATTATTGTTTCTTGGCTCTCTGGTTGAAAATGCAGCAAGTGTGAGTGTGATCGATGTGGAATCTGGCACAAGCAGTTTGAGACAGTCAGAATTGATAGATCATTGCCTGAAGGGGCTTGTAATAGTGGGTAGGCAGAAATCTCCAAATTAAAGATTTGCTTTTAAAATTGCAAGAGTAAAGATAGCTCTGGTATACCAAATCCATCTTGACATTTTGGCCACCTTTTTTTCCCTTTTTTTATTTTTCCCCTTTCTTTTTCTTTCTCTTTTTCTCTTTCCCTTCCTTCCTTCCTTCCGTCCTTCCTTCCTTCCTCCCTTTCTTCCTTCCTTCCTTCCTTTCTGTCAATTAGAATCTACTAATTTGCACTAATAACTATGGGAGATAATGTAAAATTATGGGGAAATTCGATTTCTTGTTTGAGATAAAAACATGAAAATATTCCTCATTAATGTCATGAACAAATATTGAATTTGTGAGTATTTCAAAGTAATTTGAAAGCATTGACTAAAAAACACTCTACTCATCTGACAGCTAATCGGAGAGAACAGATGGCTACCCAAGTATTGCCCCCAGTCATAAAATCATTTCAAATATGATACTGTTGAGGCTAAATAAAAGACTTTGCAAGTAATAAGGAAAATGTTGCCTCTTTGAATGACTGCGGCTTGTTACCATTTTTCTTCTGACAATCTAGGAGGATTTTCAGGGAACTTTGGGTCATGTTTGCAGCTCTTTAGTTAAGAACGGCCACGGGGTTTTCCAGCTTTCATTTCTTGTTTCCTAGTGGCCTGGCAGCCAGGACCTGACGAGGCCCACAGCAGGGAGCACTGTGAAATATACCATAAATTTCAATGTGTGAAGTCAAAAGAGCTAAAAAAAATCTGGGCACAAAAACCAGAGTTGGAGTTTGAAAACTACCTGGGCAAATGCACCATGAAATAAATACAGCATTTTACCAGTTCCACATATAAAATGTACTGGGTGGTTAACTGTCGGTGCCTCGCCAATAGTTCATAAAGATGAATGTTGATATTTTTAAGTCCAGAATAATCATACTATTGCCATATGGTTTTAGTTACATAACACCTAGCTGGCGTATTAATTTTGATTATTTTAGAGAAGTGATTTAAATAAAACATCTGGTAAATAATGGTTTGTATTAAAGTACAAATTAACTAGAAAGCCTGTGGAGATATGATACCTAGTCATTAATTATATATATATATATATATATATATATATATATATTTTTTTTTTTTTAAAGGAAAGGTGCAGGCAGGAACGATGGCGAGTAGGTAAGTAGGAGGCAAGAGATGAAAATAGTACTTTATTTTATTTAGTTATTCACATTATTATTACCCTGGCCTTAGGCCTTGAACCTTGCAACTTGAGATGTATGTTGGAGCTCCCAGGGTGTATTAAACCACTAAACCACCAGAGTGCACAGCATTAATTATGTCTTACAATTTAAGGATTCTTAGTACCCTTTGAAGAAAACTTAAAAATAATTACATTTGGATATTTTACTATCTTAAGACTTTTAAAAGGTTGTTAAACCTCTTTAGACATATACTATTTCATCTATAAAATAATAGTGCAAGCACTGAACTTCTAAATTCTTTTATTTTTTTCAATTCTAACATTCATTGATTTTGTAGAAAATTTGCACAGAAGCTTAATGCCACCTCTTGATTATATTGCATTTGTCTGGGGAAATGATTAAAATTCACTTATTTGCACAGAATTTCTATATTTTGAGGCATGTGTAGATAAGTTCACGTTAGTGATAGGTAGGACTGGTTCTAATATTAGATTGTTTTGTTTAATCAGCAGTGTTTTATAAAACTGAGATAGTTACTAACATCTTAAATCCTGATGTATCATATGGAATTCTGATTTCTGACTTCTTCTAAAAAAACAGAAAATAAAGAAATACATCTTTCTGGAGAAAATAGTCTTCTTAACTGAAAGCAGTTTCTTTCCTTTCTGTCTTGTATTGCAGCTTTCCCCTTCATAGTTTTCTTATCTATGTTGAGGTTGATGTATGTCATTGTCAGTGTTCTTGCTCTCTCACACACTTTGTGCTACATATTACCTTCATTCATTTCTGTTATATACTGTAGTGGTCATGACCAGGGTGCGCATAATAATATAAGTCTGGTGATAGTACAGATTATATTATATACAAGTGTAAATACTCTAAATATTTTCCTCCTGGAAATAAAGGTAAACCCTTTAGTGCTGACTGACTTCTCTTGCTCATCCTATCTCGGACGCTCCAAAAATGGAGATTGAGGTTCTAGGATTCTCTGAGCTGTCAGGCAAATGCCACTAAGTCTGTTAAAATGTAGGCATTTTGAGAATCCGGAAAGGCAATGGGAGATAAGTTTACTGAATGTACAGCCTTGATCTGATGATTATCCTTTGCTTTTCTTGTTTGCTCAATCAATGTAAAGTAAAATGAAAAAAAAATCAATAGAATCATTGTTTATGCCAGTCTTTGACATAGATCAGTCATTGCAGACTGGTTCAAATCACTTAGTTGGTTAGTGTTCTGGACACTATCTGCAATACTCTTCTTTGCTGATTTAGAGGTGCTCATAATTTTCTCCAGGCTTTTATACTTGTTTCTAAAAGAACCTAGAGCTATTGCCACTGCTAATTATAGCATTGTATGCAGTGACAAATACTTCAGGTCTTCATAAACAGTAAAGATTTATTTATTCCATTATTTTTCTAGAGATGAAAACATATAAACACCTTCTTAACTTCTGGAGACTTTCTGACTTTAATAAATAATAAAAAAAAAAGCAATGTTCACTTAGGCATGGCAAACTAAATACTAAATAAATATATTAGTATCATTCTCTTCTCAAATGCAATAAGACATATAAAACTTACAAACTCATAATTAAAAATGAGGAGAAGGTACAGATTTTTAGAAAGTGCACCCTGGTGTCCTAGCAGTTTAGTACACTGGGCGTAGTCCGCATACATACCAAAGTCCCCCGCTGAAGACCCAGCCCCAGGTGGAAAAACCAAGCTGAACAAAGTAAAATAAAATACTTCTTCCTCCTCTTTCTTCCTGCTTACTCTCCCTCATTCCTGCCTGTATATTTTCTTTAAAAATAAAAGAGAAGGCAAAAAGATCCTGGGTAAGTAATTACTGATTCAATAGAATGGAAAGAGTAGCAAACTAATGCTTGTAGAAGGTGATAACAATGGGAACAATCAATCCTCCTGCCATGCAGAGTACTGGAAGGCTCAAAATGTGCATGTACTAGATACTGCAAAGAAAAGAAAGAAAATGGATGTATTAAAGGTGTCAGGTCTGCAACAACAACAAAATAGTCTTTTCACTAATAATGAAACTTTTCCCACTCAGAGCTTTTAATCTACTTGTTTATGCAGTCCAAATATGAATGGAGAGCTAAGAATCTGTAGAGATTTGATAACAGACTCAATTATCATAATAGAGGTCAAAAGAAACAAATATAAAGTAAACTACAAAGAAATAAAGAGAATTCAGGGAATAGAAGCAAACAAAAACTAATAGATAACATCAGAGAGATAAAACAAGTTATTGCCTCCTTGAAACAAGAACAGACTATGACTTAAAATAAAATTAGGGAATGAAAAAGAGTTCTTGGGAATTAAAAACAAAATAACAAAATCAATGAGGGGCTGAGAGATTAAATGGAATAAATCTTTGAGAATGCAGAATAAAAAGATAAAAAACATACCTTAGGAAGTAAAAGAAAAGTAGAAGACTTTTTCCAGGAAGTCTAACAACAAGATGAATAAGAATTCTTGAAATAATAGAGAAAATAAAGATATATGACAAGAAAATTCCTCAAAGTGAAAGGCATGAGTCAACAGATTGAAAGGTTCTATCATATGCTTAGAACGTGAAATTTGATTATCGTAATTTCAACTTAAAAATCTATATGCAACCAAACTCTCTGTTCATCTAGGAGTAAAGACTTTTTCAGACATACAAGATTTCAGCATATTATCTTCCATATACATATTTTCAGTAAGATACTATTATTTTGCAAGAATAAAAGAAGCTGAGAAAGAGATGTCTGCTCTGTCATAGGGGAGAGGCCAAGAAAAGTTACCAGATAACAGCTCTGTGAAAAGCTTAGAAAGTGACTAAATCAAGAACCAACGAGAAAGATTTACAGGGGAAAATCATTTTAGTCTGGTTTGATTCATTTTGACCATGTGGAAAATATCACTGAAAAAAGCATCACAGTTATGTTGAAAATTTTAGAAGGAAATAGCTGCAGGTAAACGGTACAATAAGCAAAATAATATTCTAAGGTTTAAAAAGGCAAATATTGACTCTATGAAACATAAAAAGTAATGCAAGAAAGGAAAAAGTAATATTAGAATATTTGATGATCTTCTGATTCAGTGGAAAGTGATGTTTATGTAATCAAAACATAAATCTTGAAAGATGTGATCACAAAGCAAGGGGTTTGGGAAAGGTTTATGTAAGATGGTACTTAGAGAAAGTCAATACACAATGTGTAAGAATTAGATATCATGAAATTGAGTGTGATGCATTTATTCAGAAATACAGAGAACGATAAGGTAAAGAAAGTATTTCTTGAGGAGAGTCTAGCTGGTTAGGAGAAAAAGGAGACTTCTTAATACTTCTTTAATACTTCTTAATACTTTCAAGACTGAATACATTGATTTGATAAAAGAAAAGTATTTTAAAAATTGGTAAAAATTCAAACAGAATAAATGTTGCTCTTTCACTCTCTAGATAATCTCAAACATGCAAATGTGTATGATTACAGCTCTATTTCATACATGAGTAGTATTAAAGTATTCACTCTTGTGAAATTAAAAAAAATATTTTAAAGATTACCCATCTATCTATATATCTATCCATTTTTATTCCCTGAATTCCATTTTATAATGTAACCCATGGAAGCCCTTTTAAAAAATATGCATTACCTTATGTGATTATATATATAGGCATATATATGTGACTCATATATTTGCACTATATATGTAAATTTGTCTACAAGTTGTTTGTATGACATGAAATTTCAATACTCCAAAAGCATAAATGCTATTGAGATTAAATGAAATAATGTAAATAAATACACAGTATGTTAATTTCATTTGTAAATACTGATGAAAAATTTTAAATGATCTCACATATCCTTGTGTAAGTCAAATTTTTATTTCTAAAAAATGAATTTGTTTATAAGAAAATATTTGATTACATGTTTAATAAGGATCTTTATCGTGCTTAGTAAATATATAGAGCTCCAATTATGACATGAGAGAATTATGATGTTTTTACTTCTAATTGTAGTTAAGTTGGTAAAGGGGCATCTCCTTGAAAATTTTAGTAAATTAGTTTTTCAGCATCTTTTAACTATGAATAGTATAATAGAATATGCAAATACAATAAAAGATTTTTTTTGGAACGTAATTGCCTTAGTTACTAGTGATAGGCAAGCATGACATTCTGACTAGATGCTGATTCTTTAACAATAATCTATAAATTATAAAAAGTCCTAAAGTAATTCAGATGGGCCAATGTAGATTAAAAAATTTAGGAGGCAATAAAACTTACATGATTATAAGCTGTAGAGTAGAAGATAAGAAGAAAATTTGATACTTGAGCATATAGAGGTGTAGTTTGAATGAAGTGAGAATTCTTATACACAAAAGACATCAATATTTGTAACTAGATTCGATTGAACTCAACAATATTTATTGAGTATTTATTATGTGAGCAGAAAACAAAGTCATACTCTGTACTTACAAATATGATATAATAATGCTTTATTTTAAAAGTATGTATAAATTGAAGTGGGAACATAAATGTGGGTTTACATTTAAGTGGTCTTGAGGTCAAACACAATTTATTAAAATTGCATAAGTTTAAAAAAAGTAGCTTCAGTGGGACTGAAATTATTTATTATGGAAAAGAAAAAGCTAAGGCTGGTTTTGAAGTAATTTTCTCTTTAATATTTCTGCATTTGTGTCTATATCCTTATCCCTATTTCTAATCAATTTTATTCCAATTTACACAATATGTTCTTTATATACAATAATTTATGAAATTGAGACTGCTCTTTCTCACTTTGTTAGATATAGTACTTAATATATATAGTACTTATATATATAGAAATAGTACTTAACCAATGTAAAATATAATGAGTAATGGAATTGAAGTATTCTGTAACTTAGAATAGTATTGTCTTATTTCCATTGTACTTTCTGCAATGATGGAAATGTATTACAAATGAGCACTTCAATTTAATAGCCACTGGCCATGTGAGCACTTGCTATATAACTAATGCAATTGAGGAAGTGAATTTTTAATTTATTTTAATTTAAATAACTAGCCCTAGAATCTAGAAAAGTAGTCAGGGAGATGCAGGACAAGAAAAGGGAAAACTTAGGGAGAAAAGTTTGGAGGCAATACAAAAGATAGACTAATAATTGAATGTAGTTAGGAGAAAGAATATTTTTTCCAGTGTAAGAGGAGGAAAAAAGAAAGATGGATGCACACGGAGTAGATTAGTGAATGAGTGGGTACATGAAAGCATTGTCATGACAATGAATTGTGATGTGAAGGCACAATGAGGGATGGAGAGCGGGTGAATATTTCGGGGAGTGAGAGATATGGTGACTGACTGTATTTCTTGTATGTGCATAAAGACACTATAAAAGAACATACAAAATTATACATAGGTTATCTGATTAGATAATGGGGGAAGCTGCATGTGTAGAAGAAGAATCGCCACTTGCTCACATTATTTTATTCTTTCCTTCTTGTTAGTCTTTCCTCTGGGTTTTGAGCCCATGTAAATGCATTAGTCATTCAAAATATTAAATAATTAAAAGTTTAAATACTGGCTGAGAAGATTTAGAAATGAGTATCAGAAATGAATGAGGCTGCTAGGAAGTATTGAGGATTCTGCAGAAATGTCAGCATTCTGGGAACCAGTAACCACAACTTTTGTTTTACTTTCATTAAAAATTATTTTTAATAAATGTAATTATAGAAAATACTGATTTCATTTGAAGAACAAAAGAATTTTACCTGATAAGATATTCTTACTAAGTGATGCAGCCAACTAGATATTTAATAAATCTATTCTATAATATTCTATAAATATTTCTTTATATTTATATGTCAATAGATTTATATTGCGGGATCATTGATGAGAGTGAGGGTAGGATAGTGATTGTGGGTGGATCTAGTATCATGAGACTGTAAATAGATTATAGTTCTTTAGAAACTAGTTTTAAATAACTTGGGCCTAACAGTCAGGTCCTAATGTTATTAAATATAGAGTTACTGCAACAGTATGCTTTGTGTAAGTACACATTGCACATATACCAAGTTTTGAATGTGAGTATAAAAGCAGAGAATTTTATGTCATCATTCAGGTAAAATCTTAAAAGCAAATTTTTTCAATTTTCCAATTTCTTTATACTGACTGTATTTTGTTTTTCTATTTCTGAGGCCTCTTTCCTTCACTCACACTTTCTAACAGTAGGAACTCTGTGTCCTATGGCAAAATAGCCTTGGTGTGTGCTCCCCGATACATGGACTAGGACTTGGGAATCAAACTCTTTCAATAGCAAGATGGAAAACATGGGAAAGTGAAAAAAAACGAATTCTGCTTAAGTTATGCACATTTCTCCCCCTCCCCCCATTTTCAAGAGAGAGAAGCTATAGGCATCACTTTACCTTCTCATAGATACTTAGTCCACGAACCACTTTTGCTTCTTCTTTTCAACCTTCTGTAGAAGTAAAATCCAGTCAGTTCCACCACTATGTTTATCCATTGCAAGACTATGTAAAAAGGAAATATCTTAAATGCAAGAAAAACAAAGAAAATCAAATGCTTTGTGATCTTGATCTTGATTTTATGCTTATGTGCAGGATCTAAGAGTAAATATATATATTATATCAACATTTTTTTGTTCAATCTAGCCTTAAAGTGATCCTACTTTAAATTTTGTCCACAAAAACCTTTGTACTGAGCAATAAACATTACTTTTTAATGAAATACATTGCTTAACCTGTCATGGTGCAGTGATATTCTTCTGTAATGCTTTATGCATAGGCTTTCCTAGGAGTCAGTGGAAAAATGTGTAAAGAAAAATGCAGCAGCAGTGGTGTAAAATTTCAAAGAACATTTCATGATTGTTGTAGGATGTCTTTCCCCAAATTCAGTGAGAGATTATATTCATTTTTATTCACAACTCCTAAAAGCGATGACACGTTACCCTTTCACCTTCAGAACAAACTAAACATACTATATTGAAATAGTCATTACAAATAACATTGTTATGAGACAACACTTTGTCATTTAATATTCAACCTCCAAAAACACAAGGTATTAAGTAGATATTAGTGGTATTCTAAGCACTTGCACGGTACAGTAACTTAGTAGCAGAAGGGGCTCTCTCCCCTTCTCTAGGCTGTTGGCAGAGACACTTAAAATAAGATTGAGAATCAAAATGAAACCTAACACCAGTGTCTCTTCTGGCCACTCTATAATCTAATGTACTTAAACTCTTCATGCAAAAGCCTTCCGCTTTTTCGTTGTTGGATAGTCTGACCATTTTGAAACCTTGATATCTGAGGAGAGGAGAGACATGGAGGGGTTGTCATCTGATCTATGTTAGAAGGTAAAAGGAATAGCTGTCTCTCTAATAGCACTTCTTTCTGTTTAACAGTTGGTGGGAGATTAAAATGATCTAGGAGGAAAAAGACTGGTGAAAGGTCTAGGGACATCACGTTTTGGGGAGGACTTCTCATGTCAAAAAAAATAGGCAGTTTATTCCACCCCCCAGCCCTTCCTGCCACACATTGAATAATATTTATTTCTTATTTTTTCATTTTTATGATTTACTCCAAGTCTTGAAGGAGAATAAATTCCTGCTATGCCACTGTCCAGTCAGGATCATGGTAAGATGCTGACATCCTGAGTTCCAGCCATATTAATTGCTGGATAAAAGCTATAATCCTTCTCTCTTTGAAGCCCAAGGCTGATTTTTAGGCAACACTTCAAAAGCACAGCACAACTGAAGAGGCATATTTCCTACCAGCACTGAATTACCATGATTGACTCAGCTTGTGTTAGTCTACATGTGCCTTACATATTTGGTTACCCAGGCAAAGAATTTGATTTTGACATTAGAGAGCAAAGAAAATACCCCTTTTTATCTGAAAAGTATCTATAACTCCTGTGTAATATTTCGATGATTATTTAATCAACCTTATAAATGGAAACATCTAAATCATCCTTTTCTTACACTAGAAAACATCATACTTGAAACTGAAACTCAGCCTCCTTCCTTCCCCTCTCTCTCTCTCTCTCTCTCTCTCTCTCTCTCTCTCTCTCTCTCTCTCTCTCCCCTATGTTTTGGCACGATATCATATAAAGCCATCAGTACAATTCCACTATGATTAATGACAAAAGCTTATATAAATATAATATTTAGGACATTCTCAAATCCTTATAACTTTTGGAAGTCTTTTCAAGATAATTTTTTAACTTCAGCTATTTAAAATTCCACCCAATATAGGCAAAACAACTGTAACAACATTTAAAAAATACTTAAGTGTCAAGTATGAATATTCTGCAAAACACTAAATAAAAATGAACACAGCCACCACTACCAACAAAACAAAATTAAAAAAAAAAAAGACAAGACTCAAGGAAAATGGAAATTCATTAACAATATGAAGCTTTATATTGGTGTCTATTTCACTTACAGCTCATATGTCTCGGAATCTACTCTACAGGGACTTTCTTATACAGGATTTGCCAAGTATTCTTAGTGTGCTACGTTTTAGAAAGATTAACAGTGTTTCAGATCAAAGGAGGACCCTGCTGTATGGTCTTACGAGAGTGTCATTCACTGCCATTATGACTCATTTGCACAAGATTTTCATGTAATATGAGCCATTGTTTTGATGGCAGTGATGTGACATAAAGACAGGGCAGAACTGCATTGCAGAGTCTTCGTCAGTCAGGCTGGGGGGTATCTGGATCCCAAAGAAGTTGCCAATCATAAAAGGCACTCAGTTGTGGCTCAGTCATCCCCAACACTGTCCCCTACCCCCACTGCCTTTTTTTAAGGTGGAAAACTTCTTGAATGTGTATGGATACCATAAAAATCAGACAATGCCTACTTGTGCTCGATTAGATACAGTTTAACCAAAGTTTCAGATGCTCTATTCAAAAGAGCAAGTTATGAGCCATTTTACTGAAATGCTTTTTCTTCTTGCTTAAATAACTTCAGGTGGTAAAAATTTATGCCTGAGCTACATTCAGAACTTTCCCTTAAACTATATTTGTATTTTTCTAGTGATTTAGTTTGGTGCCTGTACATAGTCTATGTATTTACATACACTAGTCTGCTAACTTTCTTTATTTTTGCAAGTTAAAATGAAAAGAAACAGAAGTATTATTACTGATCCTCCAATAATGGCTGACAATATGAATAAAAACATATCTACTCAAAATCTGGATTATTTCAAATATAATTTAATTTGACTAAAAAGAATATGAACTCTTTGACATATTACAATATAAATACATTAGCTGTATTAAATATATAAATATGGAAAGAAAAATTTGAAGTGGTCTATTCAAGTATTAAATTGAATATAAAGAATTAAGAATAAAAATATTAGAATATAGTCTCCTTTTAGTGTTTGACTTGAGTTTACTACATTAATGCATTTAAAATCTGCAACTGTAACTATTAAACAACATTTTTCATTTCTGGCAGGTGTTTGCTGGTTTCATATAGCATTTAGTCCATCGATGCTTTCTATGCAAAGGCTCCAGATTTGTAGATTTTTATAATTTATTTTATAAGTTACAGCAATGTCTTGCCCAAAATTTATATTTACAACAAGATTGGCAATAATTTGTTTCAGATTTCGAACTCTTTTTAAATTCTTTACAGAAATCATAATCGGAACAAAAGAAGAGAGAGGTGAACTCACATGATTTCATGTTATTGGAGAAAGTGTTTATTCCATACTTATGTTTAAACATTTTTTAAAGATAGAAGCAAGTATGAAAGTAAACATTCCCCCCACCGCCGCTCAATCTCATTAATTAAAGAAATGGCATATTATCCTATAGTCAAGATAACCATATGTATTTTAGGACTATATGAAAAGCTAACCATAAAGAAGCTAGCATGCTCATAAACTATTTTAAATTATCTATCTACTTAGAAATATTATTAACAATAATAATCATAGGAATTAAATGTAAGAAAAGTAATAGGAATATTTTCCTCTAAATTATAGTTTAAAAAATTTCAAATATACAAAAAGTGGAAAACACATTACAGAAAAAAAACCCAATTAGCATGCCTCCTCAGAATCAACAATTAACATTTTGCCACATTTCCCCCTAAATTATTTGAAAGTAATGACACTTTCAGCAAGCATCTCCTAAACACAAGACCATTCTTTCACGTAACTATAATAATAGAAAATTGAAATGTTTCTATAAATTCTAGTTATCTGAATGTTTAAATAAGTAGACTGCTTAGAACTCAGATATAATTTAAAAAGTATATATATCCTTAATGACAAAAAACCTCTATTAATAATCTATTACATAAGCACTTTTTATGTTACTTTAAATTACATTCAACCTTTAGTGCTAATACTTCTATTGGAATTTATAGACAGATTTAAAAAACAAATACTAAATTATTAGCCGAGTGTGCTTTGCTTTATGCAACACTTTCAAAATACATGAACAACAGCGCCCTCTACATTTGGATAACCTATGTTGTAAATGATTTTACTGGTTGAGAAGGAGCATTTTAACAATAATCAGAGTGGGTTTGGGGACAAATGAAGTGATTTGTAATACATTACAAAATTACATGGTAATCTCTGATATGAGTTCATAGTATTTTAAACCATTGATTTAGCATAGGAAATCAAAAACTGGAAACAGTATTGCACCATTTAGCAAACAAACTGACAGAAATAATAGTCAAGAGGAAATAGAAGGCTCTCTAGGAAAATACATAAAACAGTTTAAAAAATAAACTTAATCATATTATTTAACAGGTTTTCAGAAATCAGCTGCAAGTAGTTAAAATTATATTATTTTTCTATCTTGCTTATATATACACAGGATATTGGAATGTTTTCAAAATGCTTTATAGTTCTCACTAACTATTGAAGAAAATACAGACTTAGAGGCTAACATTCATTTGCATGAAATCAAATTAACTTGTGTTTAAGTAGGTTCTTTTGAAAATTGTTTTTCACATTAAGTCATTATAAAGTTGATTATAAATTATAGACATGAAACAATGTCATCTTATATATAGACATCTGTGTCTGTAATTAATTAGCAAAACTATTCCACAAAATGTTAGACCATCATACCATAAAAGATTTAAAATAGAAAAATTATATACATATGACTTACATTTAAAATTATAGCACATTATTATTACATAGATAACCACTTTATGAAACAGAAATTTTAATTTCTCTCAATGATTGACTTAGAGAAACTAAAAATCCTTAGTGATATACTGTATTGGCATTTGAAATGTTTAGTTTATTTGCTTACTTTTTTAGGGACAATTTATACTTAAGATAAGAAATAATTTTAAAATAAAATTTTGCCTGCTGGTATTATTTTACACACAAGTTTGATATTGCTTCACTATTAAGTTTCGAGGGCAACTTAAATATGCTAAAGTGAAAACCTTTTAGGGAATTATTTATAAATTGTTCACTGACAAAGATCAGATTAAAGTTTTTTAAAAACTGTAAACATCTTGTATTATTTCTTGTCATTTTAATACAAGAGTTTCAATATCTAGCCACTTCATTTAAATGGAAAACAGTAAGACAAATGTTAGCAATTAATAATTAACAAACACATACTTTATGTTTTAAAGAGTTAAGAACTAAAATATTTAAAGTAAACACCCACAAACTGCTTTGTGCATTGAAAGTTATAGCAACACTGAATAATAACATAGCTGGTGAGGAGAAAAAGAAAAAGAAAAAGGAATGATCTTTGAAATTTCTTTCAGTCTTTTCCTTTGCTTTTACAGAGCCATGAAAAATCCTACAGCATGCTCTAAATTTATAAAGACAAAATACCAGTGACTCTGGGGATCATCTCGTTCATTTTAAGAGCAAATTAAAACAGCGAAAGAATAGTGCAAATAATTGTTTCATATGTTCTTTGCTTGTGACTGCTGTAATCATCGGGCCTGATTTACAAATGGAGACTTGAAGGTTTCTCAGCTTCCTGCCGGGTGGAAGACTGTTAGGTTGGCACTCACCCTCTCCCCCCTGTAATCACCACTCAAAACCGTGTCCTGGTACTTCCAATTCCCAGCCTCGTGATTGAACACCGCATTCTGTGCTAACAAGGTGTCCAAGGTATTTGAACAGGAGCTCCAGTCTGAAAATTGTTAATGCTTTTGCTCATTAAGAGTTGCTGCACAAGTTTTGGTAATTTGCTAACTGTTTAAATAACACGTGGATCCCTCCCGCTCACCCCCTTCAGTGTACAGAAGAATGCTAAATCTAATACAGTATCGGTATACTTCTGTTTCAAAATTGACAAGAGAACTTGAGTGCTGACGCTATTTTGCTGTAGTTCTTACAGAATTATTAAAATGATTGGAATCTCTAGGTTTAATCTCCAGTTATTTTCAAAATATGATTGAAGAGTAGCCAAATAAAGTTAAAGATAAATTTTCATGGAAGGCACCTATGAAATAGCCAAGGTTTCCCGAAAGTGTAAGAAATCAAGAGAAGCAACAAAGTGACTTCTTTAAAATCATGAGAAACAAATAGTTAAGATAATGGGTCTAAATAATTTGTTAAAGTAAAATTGATTAATTCTATTTTGACACCTAATGTATTTTAGATTTTCATAAGCATGTTTAAAAACAAATATAGCTTATTTTATTTTTAAAAATTATAATGTTCATTTACTTTATGAGTAGAATGACTTTTCAGGGTCATTACTTACAAAGTTCATTTTCATTTGAATAGAAACAATTTTAATCAATATCTTTCTATGCTGAATGTTGATTTAAAATAATCTCAAATCTGATTTGGATGCTTAAGATTGGTTTTTATAAATATACATACAAATTCTGAGAACATTTTGCATGAGCTAAGAGCATTTACCTCAATGGAAATGGCTCTGACAATATCAAATTATTTTATTTATATAGTCCAATTATTTATATTTCCATTCTTTATAAAATGTATATTTTCCAAGATTAATTTCGGAAAAATAACCAATGTTTATGGATTCTTTGGTTTAGTTTAAAACCTGTGATCTATTTTATCAAGTCAGATTTTAAAAAAGAATTCTGAAAGGAATTTTCACACACTCTCTTTGTTTCTTAATCACAGAGGCTTTACTAAGTTTGGCAAGCAATATTTCTAGGGATTGATTTTAAATAATTTTTAGCTATTTGATTTTTAGGTATTTGGGCAGTGGCCATTTTATCAGAGACATAAAATTCAGTCGAGGATGGAAGTTTCTCCCCGATACTGAGCAAAGGGCTATTTTAAAGTGATTTATGTGGCAGTTTTCTTCTGTGTCACTATTATGTCCCTTTTGCCCGCGTGTGACAACGCCATGCTAACATTTTGGTAATAATTTATTGGGATGAGATTTTCTTTTTTGCCTGGAGTTCAGCCTGCAATCCTTTTAACACTCTGCTAAGAGGCGTAAGTCCTCTGCAGGCTTATTTATTTTTCACTTTGGATCTGTGCACTCGCACAAAAAACTGCCTACATAAATCTGCAACTTTTCTTTTTGAATTGGAAGTTGAATACAGACCATGACTTGTGCATATAAAAAAAAATGCAGATATAATGCTCCCCTACTGTGTAAGTATTTTTGTTTTTCATGAATCAAGCCCAAAATTATTTAAATTAATTCTAGTCTCATCATGGTAATAGAATATCACTTTTTTTTACCTATTAAAAATACTAATACATGGATGTAATTTACTGGTTATTTGACCAAGTTTCTCATACATTTTTTAAATTCTGTAACACAAAGAAAATAAAGATTGCTACAGCTTCATGTTAATAGGCTTGAGTCAATCAACATGAAAATACAATTTTTGATGTTTACAAACCATTATGTTTTCAGTATATCTTAAAAAATCTGGAAAAAACAATTAATTTATTTGTTTTCCTCATGTGTTTTTACTGAAAGCTGTGTATCTCTAAAATTTTGCTTTTTGATGTGTTATGATTTAGAAATTCTATCACACATTGGCTTTAAAATAAAGGCCATGACTTTCCTATATGTTTGACAATAAACACAGGTAAATTAAAAATATGCTTTACTATGCTAGAACTAGCTTTGATTTTAAGTGAAAAATAAACGAGTTTTTTTTTAGTATTGATATCTTCAACAGCTAATCGGATTTATCTTTCTGGTTGTTTGTCAACATAAAGAGACATAGATATATGCCCATGAATATCTTTATGTTGATTTTCTTAGTGTTGTAGGAAGTAGTTGGAGGGGTTTTTGTTTGTTTTTTAACCTTGGAGGTAATTCAACAGATTTATACTTGGAAACTACCACTGACATTCGTAGTCATGTATCTGTGATTAGGATATGATCAAGTCATAAATTCAAATGATTAATATTAACTAATGGAGAACACAAGCTTCCAAAATTACTTTTGGAGTTTCCTATCGGCTCTGTGATTTTCTTGACAAAACTCTGTACTGTCACTTCAAAGAAGATAAAAGTGCTTTATAATAATTTGGTTAAATTATTGTCGATGTGTATAATTAGTTTAGGTAATTGTTTTTTATAGCTGGTCTTGGGAATAACTCAAAATTTAGTTCTAGTTACTGTACGGGCAAAATGATTACGGAATATAGTTAAAAAAATACCCAACTATCATTTAGCTAGTTTAAAAATGTTTGAATAGGTATTTTCACATTGGTTAGTACTTGAAATATGTTGACTGTATTTTAATAATCAGTGCCATCATAAAATAGGGTTGGATCCACAAAGAAAAAGTCAATTTTTTTATGTGAAAGTCTAATTTTGCATGTGGTTCAGTGCTTAATGTAGTATTTTTTTTTTAGTAAGAGCCACTACGTACTTTATTTTAGTTGTAAGAGTTGAGTTCATCAAGTCATATTTAAGTATGTGTGCTCATACATGTACATTTTTAGTAAGTATAGTCATCAACGCTAAATCATTCCACAACTTAGCGCATTTTTGGCCACAGTTCCATGAACTATCTAATTCTGTGTACCTGACCAGTTCTACCTACCAAAGTACTCTACATGGATATTCATTTCTTCGGTTTTTCTATTCTAAAAGTTCATGCTCACAATTTTGTTGATCAATTAATTGTGAGAGAAAAGTTTTAGAACTCTCATTCCAATGGGAGTGATGTTATTGTCTGAAGTTCTTGGTATATTTTTAAAGAGAGGTAAACACCTCACTGAGATATCAAGTAGTACATGGCAATTAGAATTATTCTTTTGTAAATAGCAATATTTATTATTTATTTTGTTCACAATGCTATATTCATTTCAAAATATTGAAATTGCATTTCAGTCTATATTTCACAGCACACTCACCACCAGTGTTCCAGTATCCCTTACTGACACCTTTTCCTCTCTACTCTACCTCTGTACGCCATAACTTACAGTCCTATGTCCTGTTTTTGTTGGAATTTGTGTCATCATTTGTTTTATTTCATTATATTCCACAATGAGAGAAACCATCCTGTATTTCAATTTTCTGTCTGGCTTATTTTGCCCAACATGATCCTTGCCAGTTCCATCCAGATTGTTTCAAAGGACACAATTTCATCTGTTTTAACTGTGGCATAGATTTCCATAGAGTATATATACCAGAGCTTCTTTATCCAGTCACCTACTGATGGCCATTTATGTTTTACCATGTCTTGGCAATTGTAATCTGTGCTACTATGAACATAGAGATGCAGATTTTTTTTCTTATTAGAGATTTTGTATCCTCTGGATATACGCCCAAGAGTGGAATTGCTGAATTCAAATAGCAGATACATCTTTCTTTCTTTGAGTTATCTCCATACTGTTTCCAAACAGATTCCACCAATTTAAATCCCTACCAACAATATAAGAAGATTCCCCTTTCCTTACACCTGCGCCAACCCTTGTTATTTCCAGTCTTTTGATATAGGTCATTCTCACTGGTATAAGGTGGTATCTCATGGTAGTTTTTATTTGCATTTCCCTGGTGATATGTAAAATATAGAACATTTTTTCAGGAGTCCATAGGCCATCCATCTGTCTTCTCTAGGTATGTGATTATTCAGTTCTTTTGTCCATTTTTTAGTGGGTCATTTGTTTTACAATTGTTGAGGTGTATAAGCTCTTTGTATATCTTGGAGATTTAGTTCTTATCTGATGTATGTCGTATAAATATCTTTTCTAATAGCAAGCTCACAGTCAACACTCTAATTTCCATAAGAAGATAACATTCATTAATTTAAAGTCTAGTATCTCATAGAAAGTGGACAGTGAGTTTGGAGATGTTCATTTTAATCAGCTTTGTTTATGTTACTGCAAATAATACAGTTATTGTTCAGTCATCTTAGGTCTTAAGTCCTGATGTATAGTAAGAAATCTAATCCTATCAGAGAGGCAAGAATTTCATTTTGACGTAATAGTATTAAGAATTGTTTTGATTAAAATATGATGAATTCTAGTCCTATAAACATTTTGTATAGAATGAATTTATTTTAGTGTTTAAGAAAGTTAGCTTCATATTGATATTCTGAAGAATTCACATTTGCTTTATGTCATTTGTCAGTTATTCAAAGTAAAAATTGGTGTCATTGTTGGATGGGATGTTCAAGGTTAATTTACAAAAGGGCAAAGAGATACAGCATTAAGGTAAATTTGCACATAATTTTATTTATAGATATTTCCTTTCTTTCAAAATCAGAAGGGATTTTTTAAAAGTATTAATTTTATAGTGTCATCTTATTTTATTACTATTTTAATTAATTAATGCATTAATTTTATTGAGGTAACATTGTTTTATATAAAATCATGCATTGAAAAGATAAATATTAACCAATGGCTATCCCAAGCTTCTAAAATTACTTTTGGAGTTTCCTATCAGCTCTGTGATTTTCTTGACAAAACTATACACTGTTACTTTAAAGAAGATAAAATTGCTTTTCAGTGCTTTGGGTAAATAATGCCAATATGTGTAGTCAGTTTAGGTAATTTATATAAGCTTTAGATATGCAGGTTCACTCTTTTTCAAATATATGCGACCATAAGTGAGTCATTTTAAAGATGAGGTAGTTGAAGCCAGGAGTTCAGAACTTTTCCCCAAATTCCCATAGCTAGTTAACAGTCACAGGGCAGAATCTGGGTTCCCATCTTTCAAGACCAGTATTCTCTCTATTATAACTCACTCAGTCACAACAAAATTATTTCCTTGAATGGTTGTATTGATGGAAAAATTATATTTGTGCTACTTTGGAGTGACTGAGTGATTGAAGAAGTCATGATTTTACACCTTGTGTGTTAGTTGCTTGTTAAAATACATTAAAATCACTCTTACATAATAACTCATGGTACCAATATCAGAACAGGATCATAAGATGAAATTTTATTAAAATTACTAGCAAATTTAGAAAGCAAATAACTTGTGTCTTTTATTGAATTTATCTTGAATGTAGGAAATAATGAAGGAAGAAAGACATTTTTTATAGATGACAGTAGATTGGTTTTTGTGGTATTTTTATTCCATTGGAGATAACATATATTTTAGAAGAAAGATCTACGGGTGTGTGTGTGTGTGTGTGTGTGTGTGTAGTCAAACAGGGGATATAATATTTATATATTACTCAGTAGGCTACTATCTACTATACCACCTTTAATTAGGGAGTAAGTAAAATGGTTGTGGGAAACAAATTTCTGAGATACAGCCAAGAAATGAGAGCTGTTATATGAATATGTTACCTGGTGTTATTCTCTAAGACTAGGGAATAAAGATAAGAGATAAGGAAACAGAATACCATAAAAGATGACCATGGATCACAGGAGGTTTTAAAAACCTTCAAGGATAAATTGGAGGATATACTAGCAAAGAATATAAAGTTATAATGGGAACTCACCACAATCTCTAGTCTGGTAGATATATCCTACAAGGATAATTTCTGTGTTTTGAATATACAATGTGATTTCACATCTCTGCATTTTCTTATGTTCCTTCTTCTACCTAAAAATACACTCATTTTTTCAGTCTACCTAGAACATGCTTATTCATCCTTCAAAACCTGATTGGAATCATAATACAGCTCTCTAACTTCTCTGGATTTGTTTTTTTGCCTCAAACACAAAATTAAATGCTCTCTAAACTACTGTATGTCAGTTGGATTATAAACTGCAAGAGTAATAAATGGTAGTTTAGAAAATAAGCATTCAGTATCCTACCATCAGATAAGTGATGTTAATATTTTGACGCTTTTTTTCACAGATATATACACACATATGCACATTCTATGCATATATTACATATCTTATAATCTTAACAGTCAAAATTATACTATCCAGTTTAAACAATTTTAAATGCTTTTTTCACTTAATATAATTTATGAACATTTGCCCTTAGATTATATCTTTTAGTAACTCTGAAAATCTTTTTTGATTTGAACAGATGTGGGATTGAGAAAGAACACTGGAAGTGGTGAGGAAGATAGATTAGAGGGAAATCAATCATTAGTGTCCCAGGGAAGTGTTGATAAAGAATGGAACCTGGGCAAAGGGAATGAGGAGCAGACATGGGTAAAAGCTTAGTCACAATGAATGTGTGAAGAGAGGTTAAGTGGGGTAAGAGATACTCCTGAACATATCAGTTAGTAAATTGTTAGTTATATTGCTGAGGATAATATGGGAAAAATAAACGGCATGAGAAATCTGGCTTGAATAAAGGAGTAAATGAAAGATGAGAAGTTAGAGCCTATCACATGCTTTCTTTGCCAATAATTGTGGCAGAAGGGAAAGGAGTTTGAAAAGGAAGCAGGGATCACAGAAGTCTTTGTTATTATTGCTTTTAAAGAAGGCAATCAATACATTTGGGTTCAATGTGGGAGAACAGTGAAAGGAGAAGAAATAGATGCAAAGGAAATAGAAGGAAATATGTAGACTAACACATCAAGGACACAAGAGGGATAGACCACAGCGAATTTGCTCACTTTGCAACCCAGCTATTTACTTTTATTTGATTATGAATAAGGACCATGTGGTTTTGTTGAGCAGTTTCATCTCTTTATCATTTGGAGCTAGTTTATACTTTTTAAGCCTTTCTTTTTTTAGTTATTTCATTTGTCACAACAGCTTTAAAGTAGCCTGTGTCTCTATCCCCATCTTATAGATAAGAAAATTGAAGTATAGAGAGATTAAATTACATACCCTTACCTTAAAATGTAAAATATGAATTCAAATCCAGAGAATTTGATGCCTCAAGTCTGATGTCAGATAACTATATTATCTCCAGGGCTTCCAACCTAGTATGTGCAGGAAGAGTCTAGGACGATATTTGATCTAGTAACTTTGATGACTTCTGGATTTGGAATTATTATTTTTTTTTTAGCCTTTGACTTTGGGATTTGTAGTATGGCTTGAGTCATTTTAAAAAGTATACTTCTTTTTCTAAAATGAAATAAAAATTCATTATTCTAAAATGCTAATTTAACAAAATTTTACAAAATGATTTGTACATCTCTTCTAGTTTGGTCTCGTTATACCCTGTGTGCCATTTTAAATTGTGGTGCTAAGCTTCCGACTGGGTCCTGGATTGCAAATCCTGAAATCAAATTGCTTTCTTTGAATGTCCAGCCCTGTGAGACTTAATGTCTCTAAACTTCATTTTTATTATCTATAAACTGAGAAATGATAACACCTATCTTTTAAGAGGGTTTTTTAAAACTCAGTGAGGTAATCCATAGAAAGAGTTTACACAATGCCTGACAAACCATAGATTCTCAACACTCTTCCAAATTCTTTCCATTTTGCTGGAATGCTGTAGTGGATTTTTCAGGGAAGTCTACCACGGGGTGTTGGCACTCATTACTATATCCACCAGTGCATTATTTTTATCCCTTGAATCTAGTGTAGTGCTGTAAACCTTAGGAGGGTAATATATTCTATAAAGTATTATCATCCAGAGTCTGAAATTAAAAATATAATTACACATGGATTATTTAAATTTTGATGCAAAGGGTAGCATATAAAACTAATGGCACTTGGTAAAATATCAGAAAAAAAATCTCACAAAAACCTGGTTAGAGACATAAAAGAAGAGTAAAGAATTAACAGGGCTGCATCCTGCGGTTTAGTCAGACTAATTTTCTCATCCCATGTCATGCAGCAGGTTTTCATTTGTCATCTGTGATTTTTCAGTTGTGTGACCTTAATATAACTTTGAACCTCTGGTGGCTGAATCCTCTTATATAAAATAGAACAATATCAATATTACAGAACAATTTAAAGTGTAATATGAAATCATTCATATTAATCACTCAAAGAAGAAAAAACTTAAAATCATCTCCAAAGATATCAAAAGACATGAATCCAAATTTAACATTCATTCTTGATACTAATCTTAGTAAAACAGAAATAGATGGATGCTTTTTTATACATGATAAAATATATTTCAAGACTTAAGTGTAGTGGTGCAACAGACATTATACTTCCACCATTATTATTAACTTTTTTTCCTAGACTTGATGAGCAATACAATAAGAAAGACAAGGTTAATATCTGGCCTACAGACAATAAAATAGATTAAAAAACTCTAGATGATAAAATAAAAACAATTAGAAAAATAAGAAAAAGTCATATCATTTTTTTTATTAAAATACATATGCTTAAGTTCAAGAATGTTTTTCACTGTTAATGTTTATTTATACCACCATTCCTACCAAGGATGACTCATCTATTTAAAATTGCATTTTACATAAAATAAGAAATTGTTTAGCCCCAGTGCATGAAGGAGAGAGGAAAGAATCTTGGGTAATAGTTAGTGGAGTAGGTTAAAAAATAAAAGAGGAATCTATCCAGTTGAGAGAGAAGAAATAATAATCAGAAGAATGGAAAGAGACTCATAGAATTTAGGGCTATGGAAAACTAAAAGAAATTTGAAGAAAGACAGCAAGATCAATAGACAAAAATAGTGTGAAAAAAGACAAACAAAAAATAAAAACTGGGGAGGGTTTTAGATGTGGCATGTAGATCAGTGCTCATGATTGATAGAATAATTTCAGTGGAATAAAAAGACTGAAAATAGATTATGTTAGTTTTATGTTAAGAAAATCAAGGCTGAAAGAGAGCTGATGACAAGATTGATGGACATACATATATATATATATTTGCTTACATTGGGGATCTTTGTGGGTAGAAAGTAGGAAGAGATTTTTTTAAGATGATGCAATATCTTGCATAAAATAAATTGTACAGTCAATTGTAAAAATAGATGAGTTGATCTTGATAACACTGAGTTGTCTTTTGGGGAATGGTCTCAAGAAGGTGATGAAACAAAGATATGGTTTGAAGCAGGAGACCATAGTTGTATGACCATACCGTTCACTATATTGGGGACAATACTTAAGGAAAGTGAAGAAAGTTTATTAAACTTTTACAAATAATTTCAAAAGATAGCAAATATAAGAAAGATTAATGAGTTTTGAACAGGTAAGAACTCAGTAGAGGCTAAAAAAGAATTCAATAATATGAAATGGTCCTATTCAGCTCCTAATGGATACCAAAAAAAGTTAGTCAAAATAATTAAATCTCCCCTTTTTGTTTCATCATATACGTTTGGACATCAACAATGATTTCTTGAATCACTATTGGTACACTTACTTCCATTTTTCAGCCAGTTCTAATTTGGTTTAAAAAAGGTAAGAAAAAAGTTTACTAGCTAAAAATAATTTTCATTTTCTCTCTGGAAATTTTCTTCTCCCGTTCCTACCATTGTCCTGATTAAAATATGTTTAGATTCTAGAATATTTTTCCCCCCATTAATTTTTATGTATACCATTTTCTTTACCAAGGATTTATGACTCCTCCATTTAAAACTACATTTTACATAAAATTCTCTTTATCCTGAATATGTCATTGTTTGGTGCTCCTTTCAGGCTAATTTGGTTCCATCTATTATGGCCTTTAAAGGATTTATTTTGACATAAAACTCAAGATAATCTAAGGTTTTCCTATTGCTTTGAACATGGAAAGGACAATCTTCTACTAACCTCTGGACAGACTCTACTCATTTTTCACTGAGGATTCCAAGTTCTTAGTAATATAGTAGGGAGTAATGGTTAAGAAAGAACATATCTGGTTCTATCACTGACTATCTGGGTGACTCTGGAACAATCATTTAACTTTTCTGTGTCTCAGTTGGTGTTCTTCCTAGCCTGAAACTACGCTTTGTTTTTCACTCATAAAGTCTAACAGAGACCTATATTAATTTCTATTGCTACTGTAACAAATTACACAAACAACTCAAAAATACTATCCTACAATTCTAAAAGTCAGAAGATAGAAATGGGTTTCACTGTGCTAATACCAAGGTTTCAGCAGTGTGTCACTTCTTCAAGAAGTTCTAGGGGAGAATTTGTTTCCTTGTTTTTTTCAACTTCTAGATGCCACTCTCTTTCACTTGTGGTCTCCATCCATCTTGAAGGTCATCAATTACATCACTCTGACATCTTCAGTTGCCAAGCCTTCTCTCTGACCTCTCTTACTTACTTATAATACCCTGTGATTGCATTTGGATCCACCCAGGTAATCTAGGATTGTCACCAACTTTCTTCATTTCGCAGCTCTAGACCATTTTTCCAGGTAAGGTAGTATATTCACAGAAATAGGGATTGGAATGCGGACATCTTTTTTGGAGGTTGAAGGTGGGTCAGAAGAGAAGGCATTCTTCTGTCCTTCACAAGGCCAGAAAGAATATTCTCTAGAATGTCCTTCCACTGTACCCCATCACCACCAAGGAAGACTATCAGCCTTCCGACAATTGTTCACAGTGGTGACAAAACCTTGTTTTCTTTCTGAGTTTATTTGTATATGGCATTACCCTTCTAAAAATACCAATGTGTAAGGACTTTACCGGTATGCTTGAACAATAATTGACAGGGACACTTGTTCGTATTTCATTTGACTTGCATAGGTTTTGTCCATCAATAACTAAACTGTAGAGTTTGTGACTCTTCCTCTGTAATATCTCATTTTTATTATTTACCTATGTATGGCTGGCTCCATGCTAACCAAAAGATCTGATGTTATAATTATTTATGCTAATCTCAATTTGTTTTTGTGCTGTCGACAGTACAAATAAAACTGCGGCAACTGATTACATATCACTGACAACAGAAGGTACATACAGTTTCATCAATGAAAAAACTGAGTCATCTAATAGCTCAGTAGTATGTTCAACCTCATGAGATTGACAATCAAAACCAGGTCGTGATGATATGAATATTTATTGCGGACCTCATCCTGCCTGGTAATTTCAACAGTCTAAAAACTAAGTTTAAAGGGAAGCATTTCTATTTTTATTGAATAATTTAAAAATATATTTTATTCATATTGGAGTTTTAAATATTCTTATATTGCTTTTCAGTTTTATTATTCTGTAGTCATTTGATTTGGCCTTGAAAAGAATAAATATAATAATTAAATATCTATATTCATAAACATTTTTGTATCTGAGGTCCATTGTCACGTTAATTGGATACTGTTTTAGATAAAATAAATGTTTATAAAATTGCTTCACTAAAATAATTTTTAAAACTTTAAATAAATTATTGAAAGAATAGAAATATAATGCATAATTTTCAAACTGATAGAGTATAAGGAAAAGGAGAATAAAGAAAATTTTTCAGTAAAAGGATGGAAATGAAGGAGAAAGAGGAAAAATAGGTCAAATATTCAGCAAACATTTAATGAGCATTAGTTGTAGATCAGGAATTTTTCCTCTGAAATGTTATCCAAGCAAATTGTTAAGCATAGTAAGTATAAGTAGATTAACCTCTTCTATTAAATGTCAAAAACGTTCAGGTTGGATAAATTGATTTGTTTTAAAAAACACTGGATATATATATATATATACAAGTGACATGCCTAAATCAAAATGCTCAGAAAGACACACCAAAGGAATGGGATATATATATGTACATATATATATATACATATATATATGTACATATATATACATATATATAACAAAAACATTTCTTGTCCAATGACATAACTTTAAGGTATGTAAAGCTGCTATACCTGGTGGAATAGTGGTTGGGTCTGCTGCCTCCCACTGAGTGCAGCCCACATATATCTCAAGGACCCAGGTTTTCATTTGGACCTGGGGGGAACAATCAAGATGAACAACTAAATAAAAATTTAGAAAAGAAGTTTCTCCCTCATCTCTCTTGTTGCCTGTTTGCCTACTCAATTTCATGTCTACCTGCATCTGTTCTTTATATGTATATACATAAAGCCATAGATATGGAACTGCAAGCAAAACCAACAAATGTACAATCATAGTGTTTGGCTTTGTTTGTTTTACATATCTCAGAAATCAATCAATTAAATTTGTAAAGGACAAAAATCCCTAATATATAGACTAAATTTAAAAAATTAGAGGTTACTAACTTATTCCACACCTCAGTCTGTGTTGTGCATTTCATAACCACATCCACCTCCAGACAGTTTGAATGCCTTTACCACCACCTTGTCAATCCTTCCTTCCCTTGTTTTCTGCCCCTTTCCCCAACTCTTGGTAGCCACAATCTTGTTTCCTGTGAACTTTGTTGAGATTTTTCTGTTCATTTGTTTTCTTTCTTTATATTCCACATATGAATGAGATGATCCAGTGTTTCTCTTTTTGGCTTATTTTGCTGAGTATAATCACCTCCAGTTCCATCCAGATTTTTGTGAAAGGCACAATTTCATCTTTTTTAACTCCTAAAAATCATACAGCAAATGTAAACAACAACAAAAAATTATAAAACCAAACAAACCCATCATTCCACTTTGGGGTATTTACCCCCCAAAATATAACAACACTAATTTGCAAAGATAAATGCACCCCCAGGTTTATGACAGAATTTTTTGCATATACAGGAATTGCATTCTACCAAAGTTCCTATTATCAGAATCATCCAATGAATAGAGAAAGAAAAATGTAAAAGACACACACACACACACACACACACACACACACAGTGGAATACTACACAACAGAATATGAAATTCTGTCATGTGTTACAACATGGATGGACCTAGGTGGGTGTATGTTAAATGTAAAAAGTGTGAAGGAGAAGGACAAATACCAGATGCTTTTACTCATGTGGAATCTAAATAAACAAAACAAATGAACAAACGAAACAAAAATTAACCCTTGACCATTGACAATAGAACTGAGGTTACCACCGGGGAATTGTGTGGTGGGCTGGAACAAGTGGTGATGGCTTCTAATGGACAATGGTTGAAGACTTTTGGTTATTTGGTGGTCGGCAGGGTATGTTGTAATATATTTGAAGAATGGTGAGCTTTTACATATGTGTTTATATTATTTTATAAATCGAAGTTTAATAAATAAATATTAAATTAAAAAATAACAATGAAACAATAAATATGACTAACAAGGCACATCATTTTTGTTTCTGGTTGTCATTGATATATTGTCAGTCCATCTGATCAGTCTATTACATTACAGTAAAAATCTTAATTATTGGGTCTTCTGACTCTGAAGTCAAAATGCTGTGTTAATGTGGCTTTCTGCCTCCCTTGTTTTTCCAGTCAAAAGTTACCACTGAGTATTAAATCCAGTCCTCAAGGAAAGGAGGACACAGATGAGCAAGTATCTACTTACTAAAGTATCTTCTCTGAGTGGAGGAAACCACATCACTGTGTCTAATTCTGTAGGAGATAGATATCCTTTGCATCTTTTAACACACTCAGGTTGCTGAAACAAATGAGAAAATAACATAAAAGTTTTGAATTCTACAACTATGCATTCCAGTTGCCAAAAAGAAAATTACAAGATGTGGGCATTCTAAATTTATTTTGGTAAGTAATTATAATGAGGAAATCTTGTTAATAATAAATAAAATGAGATGCAATATGAAAAAATTATGATATTCAAACTGTATTTGGCTGTTTAAATTGGGCTACATTATTTTGTTCTGAAGCTTGGTAGATAATGTGGTACTATGTCATTTGGATTCCTTTTTAGTGAAACACAGACTGGATATTTAAGCACAAAGAATACCTACCACACTCAGTTATATCATGTTTTCTTGACTCAAGGATATGGTTATTTTAGGTATGATACCCAGCGAATGCAGTCAGCCTATATCAGAATGAAATTAAATAGTAACCTAATGTTCACCTTATATCAAAGCACGGGATCCTCCTTTCAGATGAGAATAATAAAATTGAGCAGATAATCAGAAAAAATAGATCTATGAAATTAACATTTCAAAGTATTTTTTATTTGCTTTATGTTATTTTATTTTACTTTACTATTTTGGGTGTTTGTTCTACATTGTATTACTTATTAACTTGTTCTTATGGCTGTTACATGTTTACCTGAAAAGTATTAGCAATAGTATGTAGAAAATAAGATACAGTCTTAGTCTGTGTTAAACAAAGAATTTGTTTTTTTTGGTTTTACAGGATTGTTCTTCATTATACACCCTACACATGAACACATTTTGCTAGTTTCAGGAGTTTTAACATTTTTTTTGAGATATCTGTTTATTCTACAATAAGATAGATCAAACTGCTCACAAATGAAGAAGTGTTTCTTTGGATAATTCCAAAACTACTGACAACCTAAGTTTAAGAAGACAAAAACAGCATTAGAATCTCTTGTGGTCTAGAGATTTGTTATTCTTTAATTTTTAACATTATTATAAAGGATAAAGACTATTCTTTAATATTTTTATTCTTATTTGTTATTCAAATTTTTATTAATATATTTTTAAAACTTAAAACACATTGACTATTGATTTTTTCAGAGTTTCTTTCACTCAATAAGATTGTTTTGTTATGTGTGATTACATAGTTGATATAAAATAAAAGTTAAACTCAATCACAGGTAGGGTGAGAAATAAGGAAACTAAATAAATCATACTACTACTTTTATTATCATCATGAATTATTTTGGTTAAAAATAACCTCTTCCTTTAACTGATTAAACCAGTTTAAATTTGGATCTTTCAATTTTAGCTAGCTGAATAAACAACCTCAATTTTAGTTGAAAATGTCATATAATTTTTATCACTAAAAATCAATTTCACAATGGCAGATTTTTAAGCTAAAACATATATTCTCTATTAAAATATTTTCTTGACAAACAATATAACTAAATTTAAATAAAATATTCAATATAATGTTAACTCTTAAACTCTCTTAATGCAAATATTTCTTACTGCTAATGTCTTAAGTTATTGAAATGGATAGTCTATAAAATTGCTTTTTTCTCTTGGAACATTTGTGTTTTTTATGTCTATGATTTTTTACATATACTTTATGTACTAGAACTGGAGCTATAGTTTTCTTTTTGTGCTATATAAATAAAATTGAAAATTTATAAGTTTAGTATAAATTTATTACAAATTTTCACACTTCAATGCAACTTGGAAGAAAATAGCACTGTGGTAGAAAATGACACTAATGAATCGACAATTAGGAAAACCTAGGCTGCCTTAAATAAAATAAGTCCCTAGAATCAAAGAGGTTATACCCCAATTCTACCTTACATGCTCATATTATTGCATTCATATATGGTCTACAATAAAAGGATTGTGGAAGCAATAGTTGTGAGGCAACAGGATTAAAAAAATTTAGGCATCAGGGCACATGAAGAACCATTGGAAAGACAGAATAAAATGAAGATTCTGGGATTATTTGAAAATAATCTTTAATGATTGCTGAATTTAAAAAGGGATTTAACATTTTTCTACATACTATAAAGAACAGGTTTAGGATTAAAATATAACATTATCTGGAAGTAAATAAAAGAAGGTAAGTAGGCAGACAGACAGGAGAAAAGTGGAGGGAGAAACATTTGATTTACTTTTTCATGAATATTCCTTTAAGGGAGGTGTTTACAAATCACTTTGGTATAGTTGAAGAACTTAAGTTTAGATTACTTCTAAGATTTCTCTCAAACTCTAAATTCAATTTCGCTAAATTTATATACATAAAGTAGAGGAAATTCTCTACCAAAATTCATTCTAAACTTGTGAAGTATTTATCTCCTGTTCATTGTATTCTTATTATAATTTATCTATCATTAGTATTATCACTTCCCTTTTATAGAAGAAAACTGATGTGAAGCTCAGAAACTTGTACAGTCTCAGAACTATTGAATCGTGAATTGGAATTGGATTTGATTCCTCACCCTGAGCTCTCTCTGCGGATATTTTGCTACTGATTTATGAAAAAAGAGGTTAAATCGTCAATGTTATCTCAAATCTTTAGAAGTTCATTGCATTTACAGAAGAAGAAAATAAGAGATTAGGTGTTTTGAGATTTCTTATGTCAAAATTTTACAGAGCATAATAATGATGATAGTGAAATAAACAATTGAACTTCTTCCTGAAAATATTAGTGCTATCTTAATTTATTAGGCTTTAGGATAGCCCAGGTAACTTGTAACTATTTTTGGGTAGTACCTCATTTAACTATTAAAGCAGTAATTCTTGTGGGATAAGTGTAACCATTTCTGATTTACAGATGAAGCTGAGGTCCAAAGTTGAGTTCCAAAGTAAATATGCAAGAAATGAGATGTATTATGGAGAAAAATTATTTTTATTCACTCAGTTTAGTTATTTATTCTATAGAGAATAATGATCTCACTGGAAGGTTCTCCAAGTGCAAAAGCAAAATGTGAATATCTTCATACCAGAATAGTAGGTTACTCTTTTATGCTCATTTTAACAACTGTTTATAAACAAAGGATTCCTATAGTCTATAGAAAATAGTCTATCGATCTATCAGTTACTAAATCAGCCAGAAATCAAGGAGCTACATATACTGAAGAATACCATAATAACCCCTGCTGTCAATGATCTTACACCATAACTGAGGAATCATTAAAACAGATAAACCTAAACAGTTAATTATCAAAGAAGGTCAAGTGATTAATTAATACAAGCAGTAAAATATTTTTGCAGTAGGGGAAATATATCGTGGACTTGAATGCTAAGTAAAGCTTCATGGGATTTATCCTAGTGTAGATGGATGACTGATTCAGATGACCAGAGAGGATCAAAGAGAACATCTGATGTAGAAAGGAGTAAAATGAATAGTCTTAATAATAATTTTTTGAGTTAAAATTGGGACCAATTGGAGTGTCATCAGGTAGGATGGGGTGGTGGTGTCTAGGTGCAGGATGGTGTGTATGCATGCTCATACAAGCTTGAGCTATGGGTGGGATCAGTGTTATAACCCCCACCCCCATTGGGGAAACTTGTACCCCTGCCAAATCAGTTTGGAATTAGCTGTTGTGTTTTTGTCCAAATTAACGTTTAGTAAACTGTTATTGAAACCGAGAGAGAATTTCAAACTGATAGGATACTAGACAATGTGGCTAAACTAGAATTATCCTGGTCAATCTAGACATATGGTAACCCTAAGAATGAAAACTATTTGTAGTATATAAGATATATTGAGCTCCAAAAACTAGAGTATGGGGGTTTTAGTCTATCTTTGTAATTTTGTATTGTCCTTTATTTTAGCAGTAATTAAAAAAAAAATTCATTAGGAAAAAGTGCAAATTTCAATAGCAATAGATTTTCATTGGGAAGCATATAAGATATAAAGATCAACTAGTACAAGGTTGATAGGTTGACCTCCCAGAAAAAAAAAAAAGGTATCCTGCAAAGTTTAAAAATATGTTTGTATTCCCATGGTTAAATCATTTACAAATGTGGCTCAAATCTTTAAAAGGTTTCCCCTCAGGGGATGGGGTCTAGGCTCTAATTTGGGTGAACCCATGACTGCTTTTACTAATAGAATAGAACAGGTGTGACACCATGGGTCTTCCAAGGTTGAATCATTAAAAAGTCATGTAATATTGTCTTTGTTTCTTTAAACTTTGGAGTCCTGAACCACCAGGCAAAATGTCTGTCAATGTGGAGACTACTGCTCTCTTCATGAGGCCATATTCGGGTATTCTTGTTCATGCAATAAGTCTTCCAATTATCTTTGCCTAGAGACCAGAAAAGTGTATGAAGTCATTTTAAAACCTCCAGATCAGCTCATTCTCCAGATGAGTATTAGTCAAGCTTTGTCAATGCCACATTAAATAGATGAATCACATAGCTGACACTTGCCTGAATTCCTAACTCATGAAATCATAAGATATAATAAAATATACAGTAAGTTTTGGGTTTGCTTGTTAAATGCAGTGATAGATAGCTAAAATACTTGGTCAACTCTAAAGCATTGATTCCGGTCTCCGACCACCCACCCCAGTCATAAGCTAGTCATGAAGCTCGTGCTTCTAAAGTTAGAAATCTTGATATGAGAAATAACTTCACTATCTTTCACTGCACCAGAATGCAGTAGGCATGGAGGTCCTGTTGTGTTTTTCCTGATGAATATTGCCTTAGCAAACCTACAGTGTGTACTGCTCAACCCCCAGCCCTAGTTTGCACAACACATGGATTTTTCAGTGTTCCATGATGCATGATGAGATTACATTAGATAATCTAGAAGCAAAGTGAGTACAAAAGCACTAGAGCAAAAGATATTCCAATGCAGAATACAGATCACATTGTACTATGATGAATTTTTTTTAGGACTGCCCTGATTCTAAATTTTTTATCTCTATTACCAAAACTTATTAAAACATTTTAGCATTTTCTAAATTTTTGTTGTCTGACTTATTTTTTTTATTTTACCAAGGGAGGTACAGAATCTTTTGTCAGACTATATGTCCCAGTTCTGTGTTTAAGAAAATAGGTCAATGTACTTTTAACTCAAAGTTACAATGCAACAAATCTGATACCTTTCAAAACAATATAGAGGCACACAAAAAAACAGGGAAAGTAGAAGAAAAACAGTTGCTGTATGAAGTCTATATAATGTTCAGATATGTAGATATACTGAAAAATGTAATGACACCCATTTTTTTTAATAGTTGAAGTGGCCATTACAAATCAATCTTGTTGGTGTATATTTCTCGACAATATTTTCTTGTGGATTTTAAAGATGCATTTTTAATAACGTAAGAGAAAAAATTTCTATCTGAACAACAGGTGAAATTCTTTAACCTATTTTTGTCTTTTTTTCTAGTGATTTACCAAACTTAAAATTATGGGAGAATATAATCATAGCTGTCATTAAAATTGGCCCTTCGTATTCTAATACTACGAATGATAGAGGAAAGTATATAAAATTCCTACAGCTCTTAACTCAAATGGATTCTGACCATTTTTGCAAGGATGTTTTGGGGGCTAATACCACTGTGATATGTAATCGTTAACCATTCAGAGTTAAACTTGCATGAGACACCTCCTCACTGGAGCTGGACAACTGTGGCTTTAGTTTCTAGTCTGTGTAATGATATTCAAGACTAAAAGAGAACTAGATCAGCAGAAACACTGCTGCCAACTCAGTTCTTGTCCTCTCTTCTAGGATGATAAAATGATCCAAGTAATGCCAACATTGTTGGTATACATAATTAAGAAAAAAACAAATTATAGACTTTTACAGTCTTCTAATTCTCATGTTTCTAATTTTATCTCTAATACATCATAAATTCTGCAACTATGTTATTCTGCTATCTTCTAATCCATGATTATATTTTCTTAAATTTATTTTCATTATCGCCATAAATTTGGATTATATTTTTAATCAGGAGTGTGTATGAGATGAGAAGATATCTGTAGCCTTTCCTATAAAAAATGATGTCATAATGGTAAAGAGACATGACAATCCTTAGGTAAAATTTCAGTGTTACAGAATGAAACTACATAGTAGATTTTAGAACTTTCTTGGGAAGTATTTATTCTCCTTAAACAGTTAAAAATTTTAAAACAATATATTTTTTAAAGGGAATGACTAGGAAATAAGAAATGGTGTCAGATCAATATAGATAATAAAAATATAAAATTTGGTCAAAGAGTGATTCAAGTAAACAAATGAGGAAAAGGGAGAGCTAATTAAATAAACCTATTTAGTTCCCGATTGAAAGTGCATCATAGTTTTGAACAAAAATTTCCATTGATTAGATACAAATTATTTCACTCTTTCTCCCTGGTTTTTATGCTGATGGAGAAAAATAATCTAAAACTGAGAAGGTGCTAAAGAGAGACAGTTTGAAGCCTATCTCTATTAGCAAAGCAGCTCTTGTTCAAGAGCCTCACTGCTTAATTAAAGCTAAGTGCTGGGACTGAAGAAGTTCAGCTGTCAGTGATTCTAAATTAAAGCATAATGTTGGAGAAACTACTCTAAGGACTTTGGTAGTTCAAGCTGCAGGTGGCTTGCCTGAAGTCAAGACCATAAGGTATTTCAATTTTTGAACTCCTTGTTGAAAACAAAAGTATACCAAGGATGGAAGGGTGTCTGATATTTAGCTAAAAACTGATACATTGACAGCTTAGTGTGGTAAAATTTTATATGCAAGCATTTGTAGTTTTTAGTTCCATTCTCAGGCTTGCTTTAAATGAAAAGGAAGGAGTAGGAAAAGCAATTATTTTTTGTTGTTGTTTTTTTTCAGTACTTACTGTATGCCAGGAAAGATGGCAGACACTTGCTTCTATTCCGGAGATGTTTGTGAGTTGGTTCTCTTGCCCTCATTTTATAGGTGAAGAAATTGAACTTCAAAAGGTAATTTGTCCAAGTTTGTATGGTGGTGGCTTACTCATTTTGGGTGAGTCTGAGATGTATGTCTTTAAAGAGCATGCTCTCTCCATTGAATCAGCTACCTAATGAAACCATGTGATTGAACTCATTTCATACATGTGTCTTAGAAATGTAGACAAAGGAGGGGAAAAAAAAAATCTGTTCATGGTTATTAATGGAAAGATCTAGTAAATGAGAGTTAACAACACTAATGCAAGGTGGGTCTTTAATTCCTCTAATATTTTTTCATGGATGTTTCAGGGGCCAATAATCTTACTCCCTTCTCCTTCTGTTCCTAAATATTTGATATTTGTTAAATAGTTTTAAATTTGAGTTGCTGTGTCAACTGTTTCAACAAGATTTTCAATTTTACTATTATTTTTGAGAATTGTAATAATTTTGAAGTTAAAATATCTTAGGCTCTCAGTAAAAAAATAAAATTGTGTGTCTGTTTATACATAATTTCCCTAAACCTGACAATGACCCATGAAGTAATTTACAGTGATCATTATATCCTATAGATATTGAAATAAAGACTTGAAAGATTTCTGAACTTTATATAACTGGAAACCAGTGGAATGTGGATACCTGATGCCAAAACCTTTGCTCCAGGGCTGTTCTGTCAGATGCCTAGAGGCAGTCAGTAACAATGGTTGCATGGCCAGGAAATGTGGAAACATAGTAGCAATGGGAAACTTCCTGGGGCTCTTGAAAATATTTACCTACTTTTGACTCTCAGAGGTGGTCATATAATTCTCTCTCTCTCTCACACACATACACTCAACAATATTTAAAGAAAAAGCAATTTAGCTAAATGACTTCTAGAACACATTTTGTGAAAGAATTTTCAGGACTGATTAAATATAAGTTAAATATTTCCATTTCTACTTGAGGTATTGTTTCTGAAACAATACCGTAAATTTAAAACTAACTTTGGGTTTCAGTGAACACAGATGAAAAACTACGTATAGTGAAGAGAATGCAATGTCTGTTAACTCAGAGTGATGCCATGCATTTGAAGGGGCATTTCTGAATTCAAAATTCAATGGGATATCTGGATTTTCTCACCAAAGTCTGGCTACTAAGATCCATCCACACTCTAGGAGAAACTCAGATACAATTTTTATTTTTGTTTCACGGAACATCTGGTATTTATTGGCAGAAAGCATTAGCAATGATTCTTTAGTAAAACTGAAGCCAAAATTTTGATCTTTCATCTTGTTTATGACATTCTGTGTCAAAGCCAAAGCCCAAATATTGTTGCCTAAATATTGTGGCATCTGAAAACATAAAAACATGGCCATAGAATTTTAGAGACTTCCACTAAAGATTATACAAAGTGTCAAGATGAAATTGCAGACCAATAATTTAGCAATAGTAACATACTATATTGTTAAATATATTTATATTTAATATATTTATAAATATATTTGTGAAATGACCACAAAATATGCTTTTTTTCTTTTTTCATATTCAATCTAGTTGACTTTTCATATTTTACATAGCTGAAAAAAGACATATCCTAATTCCATCTCTCAAACACAAGTGCATTCCCTCATGGACCAATCTCTCCTCTCTGGCTAATTTAGATGAAAACATGAAAAAGAGATAAAGAGATGTCTGAATGAATCCCCCAACTTTGTGCCTCAAGAATTAGAATTGTGAGCCTCTTGGAGTTGCATGCAATTCTGAGGCAGTTGGAGTCTCTGAACAGCTGTCTGGTGGTAGTCTCAACACAGCTCATTAGCACAACTCCTGGTCAGGGTCATACTAACTGGATCCCTCTACTGTCGTCACCACACTCCCTGTTATCTTGTCCCTCCATTATCACTTGTCTTTCTCCCCAGATTGCTCTTTAACAGTTCTACTCACATGAGAGAAGAAAGAATTCTCAGTATTTCTCTCTCTCTCTCTCTCTCTCTCTCTCTCTCTCTCTCTCTCTCTCTCTCTCTCTCTCTCTCTCTCTCTCTCTCCCCCTCTCTCTCCTCTCTCTCTCACTGCTACCCCAGCCTCAGAAAAATTATTTCTCACCTCTCCCAATTTTCCCCTCCATCTGATGCTGCCTCTATCCCTTTCTCCCTTTTCTTTTGCTGTATCTCACAAACCAGTGTCCCTTGTTGCATCAAGACCGATGCCTTTAATCCCAGTGAAGAAAGGAGGAAGTGAACAAATGGTTAAGAACATAGTCTTTGAAATTAGACTAGAACATGACAAATCTCAGTTCCTAGTGCTGTTGAATGATGTGCACATTACCTAATCTCCCTTAACTCCCATTTCCATATCTGTTAAATGGGGATGATAGTATCTTCCTAGTGTTAAGTATAAGGATTAAAAAAAGCAATTATTATTGAAACAAGGAACTAGAGAAACTTCATTTTTGCTGGCCTACTCATGTAACCACTTACGTTTAGGGTGTGACCGCTTCTTATGTAAACCATTTATGTTTAGTGTGTGACATGTTATTAATACCCTGCACTATTTGGGTTTGGGCTGTATGATTTGGGTCTGTTTTCCCTTTACAGCCGCTGGCTAATAAACTCCTCCTAAATTTTCTTTAACTCTGGTATGTCTCTTTGATCTCATTGGTTACTTTGGAACATTATCAATGCACTACACACAGTAATTCCAACAGAAATAACAGACAATAAGGAATTACTCCTGTTGTTTATTTAAGATATCCAGTGATCAGAGAGGACTGCTCTCAAGTTTTGGGATTTGCAAAATTCTCTTTGAGTCTTCTCAGTTTGAAATTCTGGCCTGTCCACCTGCAGTTTCATCTATATTCACTTGTTCATTCAGGAGCTTCCTTAGAGGCTTTGCTGTGCTCTATCCCCAGGTACTTTCTGTCATTCTGTCATGGTCACAAAATTATCCCCTGCTAAATTATTGATAGATTTTGAGGCATTAATCTTTCCAGCTATTTAGAGTTGGAGGAAGGGGAAGTTAGGAAAAGAGAAGGGGAGGATGGAACGGAGTCTCTTGAATCTCCAGAAAGTCTTCCATTGCAGCAGAATTCCTGGTGATCTCAAATGGGGGTGGAAGAGAGTTAATCTTGAGATTCTCTACTGATCTCTGACAAACTTATTTCTAATATCTCATTTACTTCTTGACTGAAAATAACTACACTTTTGTTGTGTGCAGGTATGTGTTGTGAATGTATTAGGTGAGTTGGGTATTGAAAAATGTATATAATGCTGGAACCATCTAAATATATTAAATTCTTTGTAATTTCATTTGATTCTCACAACATTTCTGGAAAGCACTTTTATCCCCATTTTATAGAGGAGAAACTTGATCTTCAGGGAGGCTAAATAGCTGGATTTAATCACTCAGCTCTTACATAGTCAATGGAGGTCTCTCTGATGCTTAAACTCTGGGTCTCTTTGCTACATTGCCTGTCAGTTGAGAAATTCTGAAACATGACAACTCGTTACATTTTTCTCCCTAAATAACATTTAATTTATATTCAGAGATGGAGATAGTTTAAAGTACCAGATAAACTGACTTCTTAAGGAGTTCATATGAACCACTTTTCCTCACTATGGGAGAAGCAAACTTTCAGGAAGGAGTTAGTTTTCCCCTACACTGAATTCTGATGATAGCCAGGAAGATTATGTCACCTGTATGGGCAGTATTGATCTTTATATAATACATTTAAGTTTAACACTGGCAGTCCAATTCTATCTTTCATCATATAACTGACCACTTTAACCAATTTGCCAACAACTCTAGACCAGAGCTTATAGCAGAGGTAAAATAAACACCCATTTATGTTCCCATAGGATAATATACACATGTTGAACATTTAAAAGTTGGTCGTGGGCAGGGTACATTGACTTATTTTTGAGGAATTCAGAACCTGCATGTATGGGTTTATATTATTTTACAAAGTAAATTTACCTCAATGAATATTAAATTTAAAAAATAGGTTAGGGAACGAATCTATTATGCTCTGCAACCTTAAAACAATATGCTGTTAAGTGTGGCCATAAGAATACCTATTATTTTAATTTCTGTAAGTATTTGTCACACCTAATCACATCAGGGCATAAAATTCCACAACATTTTGTATCATTGTGAGCTGATAAAATTACAAAGGTCATAAAATATTCATTCTTTTACTTGCATAATCTATAATCTAAAGAGAAAGCACAGGTTCATGCCTCGTCAGAAAAGAAAGAATATTTTAAGTCAGAGGTTGCAAACTATAGGACTTCGAAGTTGAATTTTACTAACACACATAGATGAGTTAGTTTTCCAAGTGTTCTGGTTCTGCTTTTTACTTGAATTAATTGCCACATTTAAAGTCAATAGATTCCACATACAAATCCAGATATCTAGTATTATTTGACACTCAAAGACATTGTAGGATTGGGCATTGGAGTAGTAACTGGTTTATTTGGGGCATACACTCTCTTAACAGTCTTTCATTGAATGATTTATGTTATTTTCTTAGATCCTATAAGCAACTAAGATTTTGATTCAGGCTTAAGGAATCATTTTCAGATTATATTTCAAACATATTAACTTTTGATCTGCTTCTAGTTTGCCTCCTTATTTCCCAGCACTTCTACTTATCGTCAGGAAAGATACTCAACTGATGTCACTAGTGCACAAACTGGCTTTCCACCTCCAGACACCACTGCATGGACTGGAGGTCCTCTGCTGTGCCTTGCTTCAATCCTTTTGTTTCTCCCTGAGGAGACGGAGGAGGGACTTTAGCAACCCAGGTGAAGTAAGCATTCCAGTATGGACATGCTTCACCATTAAAACAAATAGAGAACTGCAGTGCTGGTGCCTAATCTTGAGGATCATCCCTGCTTATATTTGAGGCGAAGCAGACAGTGTCTTTGCCCTTAAACTTACCCTCTGCTACTCTCCCTGTAACTCTGCTTTTGACATGCATTTTTTCATTGTCGTCTGCATGCGCATCTGTATGTGTGTATGTGTGCGTTAGTGTGTGAGTGAGTATGGTTTAGATTTTACAAGGGATTGTACCTTTACAAAGGTAGCATAATACCTTGCACAATATAGATAGTCCATAAATGTATTTCAAATGGAATGGGCTGAATTGTTTATTTATTCCACCAACTTTGTATTGTTCATGGCCATATGATAAATGAAACTACATTTGGTTTCCTTATGTATGTTTGATATTAATACATTTATATTTCATACCAAGAAGAAATTTAATTATCACTGTCATATGGAAACATCTTGGATCAACATGTAAAGCATCTTAAATAAGCTAACATTTAACCTTTAAAATTGAAATAGAGAGAGAAGGAGAATTTGTGGATTTGCTAATGGTTTTATCCTGCTGTGTACTTTAGCAGACATTCTGTCTTTAACAACTACCATGAATGCATGCAATAATAAATGCAAAGTCTGGGAAATTGAGTCTAAAAGTAGAAGGCCAGTTTTAGATTGTTAGATATTAATAATGGCTTTTATTTCATCCTCTAATTTAAACTTTGAAAAAAATTAATACAGATAGAAAAAACGGGAAGAAAAAATGCTGGAAGAAATATTTCTATTAAAGTGATGCATTAGGAAGAAGGTAAATTTTTTTCAGGCTGAATACAAATTTTCCATGTATAATGACAGAAAGGTCTTAAAATAATAGTAAAGGTTATTCTAATAGAATCTATTAAATGATTGTGTATTTGATATGGAAGATTTGGCTCAAGTATTCCCTGTGTAATAGCATATAATACTTCTTAATGAAAACTTTTCAAAGAGCCTGTCATTGAATCAAGGGACTTCTTTCTGTTTAGACAGTATAGTGAATAATAATTTATACTTACCATAGTTTAAGACACTATTTTTCCCTGAAACAATGAATTTTCCTTTTAACTCCACTGCTGTCTTGTAAAAAGATGTCTTTGAAGATATTGGTGATATTCACACAACTACATAATTGACTTTATTAAATCAATATGCTCACTATTTAATGACCCTCAGAAGTTTACATGCATTCTAAAATTTGATGATTTGAAAATTAATTTTAAAAGAAAATGCAAAATATATGCATATTTTTCAAAATAAGAAATATTTTGTCTCTGGGTAACTGTATACTTGGACTTATTTGATGGTAATATACATAGGATTCTTGCAGTTGTCACAAAAAAAGTGATCTATAATTTTAAAATCTAAATTAGATTTAAAATGCACATTTAAGTTATTTTAAAAATAACTGTATTGTGTACAAACAATTCCTAACCAAATCAGAATTGTATCCACGAAGGGTAGGCTGGTGCTCTGGCAGCATGGCCTGGTTTGGCTGCCTCTACTCAGCATCCCCTCCAGAATATTGGGCTGAGTCCAAGGTCTGCAGCCAGCAGAACCAATCTTGGTTAGCTTAGTGAAGAGCCGTCAGCACCAACCAAGGTGATGGCAGCAGAGCTGAAACCAGAGGCTCGCTACAAGCTGAGTCACACAGCAGGAAACACTGGAGTCCCTGGCAGAGAGCCTGAAGGGGTGGGTGACTTGAGAATCTGTTGGGGCAGCTTTTCTTTGAAGACCTCTGAACAAGCCGCTGAGGTTATGGCTTTGACCAGCCTTAAAGGTGCAGCATTTGAAAACTGAGGTCTGCCAAACAATACTAGAAATACGGGCTTTTTCTCTTCAGTGGAAGATAAAAATATTTCTACTTCTTATAATGTACCTTGAAAGCTGAGTTTGCCACAAAAAAATCTCATGAACTTTCTTGGTCACACTTGTTGAGTATAGCCATCTTTAGTTTAGTAAAATTTCTGGGTTAAACTGACACAACTGAGTTTTCTGAAAAAGAAAAAGTTGTTTGTTTTTTTTTAACACTTTTATTTTAAAGGAAAGGTGCATGCAGGAATGAGGGAGAGCAGAGGCAGATGGGCAGGAAGAGAGCTTGCAGTAAAGAAGCACTTTGTTTCATTTAGTTGTTCATTTTGGTTGTTCCCCTCACCAGTCCTGAGACATTAACCTGGGTCCTTATGTGTGTGGATTGTACCAGCCAAGTGCTGTTGAACAAACTGCTGCTCCAGCAGGGTGCGCCAAGTTTTCTAAAATTTTAAAGGGTCATTTTAAGACCAGTGAGTCTTCAATTCATCCCCTTAAATCTCCTTGAGTTAGTGTCAAAATGTGTTATCAGTTGAAAAGTCATTGTCTATGCTGTAAATCTAAACCCTAGAGATGCAATTTAGATAACTCATGGGGTGCCAACATGCAAATCAGCCTAGTTTTTCAGAGAGGGCCAAGTTGTTTGATATGAATGAAAGATTTTTACTGGCAGACTCGGTATAAAACTGGTAAAAGCAACATAGAGCTCGGGCAATCTGGGAACATTTCTTCTATTGGTTACTTGAGCTTTGAACCTCAGTTTCATTGAAATACTTCTTACCTTAAAAGCTTGTAGTAAGAATTAGTTATAAACTGAATGCCTAGGGGAAAACTTTACATATAATAAAATAGTATACAAATGTAAAATAATATTTTTAAAATGCTTCCTCTAAAGGTTCAATCAGATGTTGATGAGCAGCTGGACCTCATGCCCTTCAAGAACATGTACTGCCCTTTTTACATTGCTGTTCTAAAATTGAAATTCTAACTGTATGAAATATGTTTACTTTCTTAAGAGTTCAAACTGTAGGCACAATGAAAGTGGATATATTTGCAATATAAATAATTTATCTCCTCGTTCTTCATGAGCCTCTATGCCATTATTTCTCTTTCTTCACCTGGATTCTTTTCCTCTTTTTTTATTCTTTCTGTTCTCTTGGTTCTTTACTTTTGTCTTATTATTACTTTGTCATATTTCCTGGACTTAACAGCCATTTTTATGCCCCATAGTTTTCAATCTACATTTTCACATGAGAAATATTTTCCTGAACTATAGAGCAATGCACCCCCCAGGTATTCACAGATGTCTGAGTTGTACTTTGCCTAATTGCAAGCACCTAAACTGGTCCTTTTTTCTATATTCCATCCCCTGGACACACTCCACTCAAATCTTTTCCCCACTGGAGTCAACTTTATCCTCTTAAATGTAAATTTGATCATCTTTATTATGTCACATTTTTTAAACTTCTCTAAGTGTTTACCATTACCTTTAAAATTCAGATCTGTTTCTCTTACCAAAGTCAACTCCCACTGTTCTTCATCTCTCAGAATTGCCTTCTGGCTCCCAAATGTGTTGGGCAGATTCTTCCCTTTGAATTTCTGCTCATGCTCTCTCCCTCTGTCTGGAATTGTCTTTCTGATCTTGTCTGCTTACTGAATTACTAACATTCAGACAGTCAAAATATCTTCTGAACTGTCACAATATCCTCTAAGAAATCTCAATATCCTCTAAGAAATCTGCCCTACTTGTTGTCTCCTTTACATAGGGTTAATTACTTCTAATATTGTGCTATGTACAGTGTTTATGATTATTTTATTTATTTATTTATTTATTTATTTATTTATTTATTTATTTATTTATATCTTTCTCCCTTTCTAGACTCCTAGTAATTAAACTATAAGATCCATGCTTTATTAACCTTTGTGTGTTCCATATATATGATAGATACTTAATATGTGCCGACATTAGTTCACTGGAGACTGAAACGTTACATAATTGATTTCCGGGTTTGTTTCACTTTATCTGACCAGTGCAGTGGGGGATGTGGAGGTAGAGAGGATACTACTTTTGTCTCTTCTCTTCAAGTGTTTTCCTTGGGAATTTAAGGACTCTGTTAAGAAGACTTTTTTCTGAATATTGACTCTTTTTAAGTCAATACTGTCAATGGATTTTTTAATATTAGGAAGGAATAGTTAGAAAAATACTCATTAGATATAATTTACAAAGAAAACATTCATTCATTCAGTACAGGTTCTCTGAACACTTACGATCTGCCAGACACTGTTCTGACTACTGAGACTGTAGCAGCAAGCTACTTTAAATTCATTTTATTAATTGTAAGGATAAAATTGTTGACAAATGTGAAACTATTCTGTATATGTCCAAGTACAGGCAGATTTATGATGAGTTTTGCAGGATAAAGAGTTAGGTTGAAATATAGCGGTCTCTTGTTCAATTTGCAGTCACAGTCTTGGGGAGAGAAGAAAAAATTAGTATACTTTATTAACAGAGAGAAAATGCTTTATACTTAATACTTTATTTTTCTATAGATTTTTTAATCATGTTTTCTTCTCCTAAAACTTTCTTTCTCATCTCCCTGCTTTCTTACTTTAAACTACTTTACAGACTTGAGAGCAAAAGCAAAGAAAAATGTAATATTCTTTTAAGGTCTGACTTAGAAGTCATGACAACTTATAGGGACTGGAGACTCTATATATACTCTATAGAAAGGATGAGAAAAGATGGCCATTTTTTTTAAGCTTAATTGCTTTGCCAAAAACACAGATGCCTAGGTACAAAATAAAGATAGTCCTCCTAACCTAACATGTGTAAAAGAAAGTTTGGTTAAAGAAAATTAAAAAAAAAATATTTTGCTAAATTATCTCCTTGTCTCCTCAGGCAGAATGAATATGTATGTATGGTTTTCATAAACATAGTTTTGCAAAGTGAAGCTAGTCTGATACTGTAAGAAATAACATAAGCAAATGGCCCATTTTCAGGTCAGAAAAGTCTGGGCTTGAATGAAACATTACTGCTCACTAAACTTGCACAACTACTTACTGGTGTGGCAACCTCCAAGGTCAGGCACCTGGAGACAGGATATGGAGAAGTAGTTAACTAACAAACAACTGGGGGGAGGGGTGGGGCGGGGGGCTTGATGAAAATGAGAAAGTTAGCAAGAAGGAAGTACATGGACCCTGTGTATGTGCAAGAAAGTCTGTAGCCTGGAGGATCTTCCCACCAAAGAGAAAACAAAGGGAGGTGGAACTGACTGAAGCCTGTGTCCAGACCTGACCAATCCAAAAGCTGCACATTTCAAACTAGCCCAACCAGAAGCAAGGTTGCCTTAAACGAAAATGTTAAAACCTAGATGATGTCCCAGAAAGATTATATACCCATAGTACTCAGCCAATTAGAAACTGGGGGAGGAAACTGTGCTGTAGGGAATAAAACACCTACAGTAACCGCTTTGGGTGTGCCTGCTTACCAGACACCAGATCATGCAAGACTGATATTAAAGTCTCATTTTCACTGTGCTTTGTGCCTCCAAGTTCATTCTTGGAATTTGGACAGGTGAGCATGTTTCTCACCGACACTTACATGGCTCTAGTGTGTGCTTGAATGATTGTTCACTCAAGTGGACAGTATGTAATATTCCAGCCATCCCAGACAGTCATAACTGGTACTCTCCACTTTTTGGTGATTCTATAGAAGTGTTTTGATGAATATGAATATCATATGAAATGAAGAGCTATCTGCCCGTTTTCCATCTTTCCAATCAGACATAGTTTAGTTGCTTATTACTAAAGAGTTTATGTGCATAATATCAGAGAATAGAAACAGATTTTAATGGACGTCAAACAAGAAAAGCAGCATATACCTAGGGAAAACTGCTATACACTCCTCTTGAGTATTGATAGCACTATTTACATGGATGTGAGTCAACTCTTTCTCCTTGGCTAAAAGGCAGTTTTTAATAGTGTATGTCAGGGGTACAAGGCTAAGTTTTCTATGTCTATGCACAGAAGAGTTTTACATTCCTTAAGTAATTAATAATTAATAAAGTTTATGCTAAAGAATTTTAGTCATGTGAATTATGTTTTCCCCTTCATTTATTCACAGTTTTTCTTATTTCCCTTTATGACCAATTCCTGACTTTGGAAACTAGGCAGGCACTTAGGCAAAAGCACAAGAACAATAGTTCTGGAAAATGTAGGCCAATGTTACTGAGAGCCCTTGCCAGAAACTAATTTTAGTTAAAGGAATTCAACAATTTTCAAGCCATTCATTTTCCATTCTTCTTACCAACCCTGGAGCAATACCAATGAAAGAGCCTCATGGAGATGGGAATTTGTGCCTGTAACAAGTATAAAGAGTTCTTCAAACTTTCATCATTTCACACCAAACTTAAGAGTTATGCTGGTTCAGGGATAGGTGACCTTTGTCATGAACACTGAAATAGACTGATATGAGGGTCATATCTTAGGTATGTTCCTACTTTCTGACAACTCTCCTTTCTTCTCCATATCCCTCTTCTCTCCAGGAGGGCTGCACACTCACCAAACCCTGAATCAGTTTCTTTAACTTAGTTTCTTTTGCTAAAGTGTTAACTGATAGACAAAACGAGTGAATTTAGGGCAACTCCTCCCAAACCATTTGCATTTAGAAGGAAACACTAGGAGCCTTAAGGCATCTTTGTTGCAGGAAGAGGAGAGAAGCAGGGAGTATTATTTTTAGACCTGACAGCTAGGCTGTTTACTTCCTACACCAGCCCCTGAGCTGTAGCAAGATTGTAAGTAAATAGTTAACAAATACCATTCTTAAATTCAAACTCCGTTTTTAAAACTAATCTCTTTCCTTTGAAGGGCCTAAACAGATTACCTCAAACCTCTCAAAACTGATCTCCTGAGCCAAGGACAATGAAGAACAAACTTGGAGGCAAAAATCGAAACTCCTGTCTTTCTCCAACTCTTTTGTCCTTCCCTTAATCAAAGAAGTCTTCACCACTCCCTAGCCTTTCACTCTTCCCCTGATTAAGAAATGGCCATTATTCTTTTATACCCTAGAAGAATGTAGAAAAAGAATTTAAACCTGTCTTTAGGAATAAAGATAAGTCATCCATCCTTGACAAATGAAGACCCTTTCCCCTCTCTCTGACATCCCAGCCCCCTTTTTCCTTGCCTTAGCACGGGGTATAAGTCTTTTCTTTGACCCTGTGTTATGCTGGTGTTCACATTCTGGCAGAGTAATGCTCTGCCTAGTAGATAGTCCTGAAAAACTACAGAAGACACAAGCAGCAAGGACATGGATGGCCTTTATTGTACTTACTAGAAGGAGTTCCAATGGCTGTGCTTTAGGAAAGTTACCATGCCACTGGTGAGGAGATGGGCTTTTTTACTGGGGGTATCAGAAGAAAGTTGGTAGTGAGATGACAGTAACAGCTAAGTGGGCAAGAAGAAAAAATAGTCAAGTAGGCAAGGACAGCAGAATTCCAGGGCAGGACATCTCCTGTATAGTCCATGCAGGTGGGAGTCAGTTACCATCTCAAAATATCCATCTGTTACATTCAAGTCCGTGTTTAGCATTGGCCAGTTGCTGAGCTCACTTTCACATCTGGGCATGAGTCATGTTCTTATGCTACCATACACCCTGTTACCTCAACATTTACAATCATGCAAATTCTCTATATGTATGTTATTAAATTTAGATTTAAGACTAGCTTCTAATGTTAATTTGTTTTTTTGGTTTGTAAAGTTTCTCAGAAGAATTGGGGAACTTCTCCTTGATCTCCTCATATTTACAGTTTCAGTGAAAAGAATCTTAGATATAATTTATAAGCATCAAAATTTTATGTCATTCTTCAGATATCTTATTTTTCATTTCAAAAAATTTTGATTCTTATTAAGATCATTTTATAGTAACCAAATAATAATTTTTTGAACACTGCCAGTGTTCTCTTCTGAATTGTCTCCAAGTCATCATTTGTCTTTTAACCATGACATCAATGATCAAAGGTATCTCTAATTAATATCCAACATGTAGAGAAGTCTGAAGTAAAATTTTCCTACAGATAATGCTTTTTTCTGTTTTAAATTCTTTTTATTCATTGCTAGGATAAAATTATGGATGAATTTTAAGTTATTTCATTGTATATGTCCAAGTTCATTTAGCATTATTATTACTCCAGTTACTTTTGGAGGCTAAAAAACTAGGTTGAAATATAGTTGTCTCTTGTTCAGTTTGCAGAACCAATCTGAGTATTAAACTTTTACATTTCATTCAAAACAATAAATAGCACATTTCGTCATTTAAATACTTTAAAATTGTATCATCCCATGTATGTTTCTTGAGATTACTCAACCTTTCCCAAATTACTTAGATTTTTCTTGAATTTTAATAAAATTTTCCAAAGGATAAGCAACATCTCTTTCCTGGATTTCATCCTTAAAATGAATAAATGGGATTTTCCTTTCAACCTTGAAGTCATGGATAAAATGTGTAAAAGTCTTTGACTTCAGTACCATCTGGTTTGGAGCACATCCAAGCAGTCCTTTGTAACTGGTATCCTGGAATGTATAAATAAGAAATATTTCTCTAATATGTGACCACAGCCAGTACAGTCTGGGAAATGAACACTGAATTTCCAACTTGTTTGCTGAATTTGAACATTTCACTTTACTGAGATAGAGTCTGGTAAGAAGAGCACAGATTACCCTTAGCAATGCTATAATGATACATTGGAACATTTTTATCCAGTAAGGTGATGTGAGCATGGGTTGGGCAAGGACAAATTCCTGAAGGGCAAGCACCTTTTTCCATATAAAATGAACTCGATTAATTGGTGCATTATTTCATGCTACATTTGAAGAATAATTCAAAAATAATTTATAAAATTATATATTATATAGGTATATAATGCTGTTTATTCTTTGCAAATTTTATTGAAGTAACACAGGATTACAATTATATGTAGATTTCAGGTATGTAGCACTATAACTTTATATCTGCATGTGTTTAACTGTGATCTCAACCAAAGGCTTAGGTTCCGTCCACCACCATACAATTAACCCTTTTACCTGATTTGTATACTCCCTACATCTTTCCCATAATAACTACCATTCTGTTGTCAGAATCTAAAGGTTCTATTTTGGTTTTGTTTTAATGCTTATTTGCTTTGTTTCTTTACCTCCATATGTGAATGAAAATATATAATATTGGGTTTTGTCCTCCTGACTTACTTCATTAATTCCTTGCTTATTTCCTTTCTTCTCTCTTCCTTTAAGGTTTGATGATTTTGTTTTTTTCTCAAATAATTTCTATTTATTGAAAGACTTCACAAAATTGAAGATCCAAAGAAAGGGAAAAGATAACTTATACAATGACCCACATCTGAACTATACAGATATACATTACAAGCAAATTTTAAAAAGACAGACAGCAAAATAGAAATTTTGAAAACACTAACACACACAGGGAAAGGTCAACAGAGTCAATAAATAAGCAGGGAAGAACAAATTAAACTTACGTTGAGACACAAAAGGAAATATGTGATTAGCAAAATATCAGTGAGGGTGGAGACTAAATGGAACTTTTATTCACTCTATTTGCTCAATTAAATTTATGAAATCACTGTTAAAACTTGTTGGGCAGTGTATACTGATATTGAACATATATGCATAATATGTAATTCAGTAATTTCAAACTATGTATAAAACCAATTGAATTGCATAACTTTATCTAAAACATGTACATAAAGGTTAATATCAATGTCTTTCATATTAGCTTAAAGAAAGGAAATAATAAATTAGTAATTTGAGTTAAATAAAATCAAAACAACAATGAAAAAGGGATGAATCAAACTATGTAATTTAATGTGTGAATCTCAGGTATAATATTAATTGAAGTAAACATAAAATACACACATTAGTTCTTGTATATAAAATTAAGAAATAAGAAAAATATTTCATTTCTGAAAGTGTTTTCTTGGTCTTTCTAGCTTCCAGTGCACTGTTGTTGCATAATAGAATTGTGTGCCTCTAGGAAGGAGGACAATGACTGGGAGAGGGAGGAGGGACACCTGCTATTGCTGATCACATTGACTATTTTGATTCTTATGTTTCCTAGCGTAAAGTTTAAGCAAAAGGAAAAACTTTTTTTCTTGACTTAAAGCCATAAATTCTTAAAAAATATATTTTCAGAATGTCTATTAAATGCTGAGTAATTAATACATAAAATTAATTCTAAGTAAAGAAATTACTTCGGTGAGAATCAGCAAGCAGTAATTTAATCTTTAGTGGTTCATTTAGATTTTTAAAAAATTTCTTTCATGTATCTTCTATAAATTTTTGCTTTGTGGTTACCATAAAGTTTAGATACAATGTTCGATATGCACGGGTTTCTGTTTTAGGTTGAAGCTACTTACATTTCCAAAACATATTTCAAAACATACCAGAATATATACACAACCCATTATCACCACTGGTGAAAGGTGAAATGGGACTAGAACCCACATTTATGAAATCCTAGGCCAGTGAACTTTCCAAAACATCTTTATCCATGTTATAACTTTCCTTATCACTGTCAGTTTAGCAGTGTCTTTCACAATAGCTGAAATGCATCTATGTGAATCATTTATCTTCATAATTAATTACAACTTCTGCTATTATTCAATAAAAATTTTATTTAGATTATCAATCTATTTCTGTTGATTTCATTGGTTAACTTTCTTTCCTGTTTCATCAATTTTTATCTGATTTTCTGTTTTTTCTTAAATACACTTAAAGAAGAAAAAAGGTATCCTTCATATACACCCTAGTAAGTCTATTAATTTTCAGTTATTGAACTAAAACCTTTTAAAACATTTTAATTTTGCAATTAAATGTTGCATTTAAATTTTGCAATTAAAATGTTGAATCCCAGCTTTAAAAATACAGTATTTCCATTAAGAAAGGAAAAAACAATGTGACAGCAGTCTTCCTTTACAGTTTTCCCGAGTGTGAAAAGTTGCCTTTCTAAATTAAGCACCCATTTAAAAATAGTATGATATGTTTATAATTATATAACATCAGATATCATGCATGTTCCTTGAGAAAAGTATTTTGGACTTTACTGGGTGTCAAATTTATTTTAATTCTCTGATGATAATTTTCATGGCTGTTAATTGGAGGAAATTTTCACAGAGTAACTTCTGACTCTTTTTTTTTTTTTTTTTTTACCACAACCCAAGTACTTCCTGTACTGGGCACCACAGGGTATGTTCAGATCACAATATCACCTCTGACCCTGCACTTTAATGTCATTGTGCTAAGTCAGCACAGCGGGCAGTTGAGATATTTATAGAAGCATTTCCTAAATGTGTATGGCTAACAATAACTTGGTTATACATGGAAGGAACTGCAAACCTCATAAAAATATCCCACTACGTCAAAGTAAATGTATCTACAGTTCAGCTTCCTCTTAGCAAGATCTTAAATATGCTTGCAGTTTTACAATGGTGTTGGGCAAGTGCCTAACCACTAGTTCCCTAGGACAAAATATCAATATCTATACAGTGGCTCCCCTTTTATCCAGTGATATTTTCCAAGATCCTCAGTGGATGTCTGAAACAGCAGATAGTGCCAAATCTTCCATGTTTTTGTTTTCCTATACCTACATATTGATTATAAAGTATAATTTATAAATTAATCAATGTACAAGATTAGCACCAGTAATTAATAATAAACTAGAAAATTATAATAATTTGTTGAATACAAGTTATGTGAATGTAGCTCACGCGCTCTGTATGTCTCTATCAAAATAACATGTTTTTGTACATAATATCTTGTAGGTAATATATTTGGGCCATTATTGACCACAGATAACTGAAAGGAGGGAAAGTAAAACCATGAATAAGGGCAGTCACTATACATGTGCTTATTGTAGATTGTACTTACATGAAGGATGTGTAGCATGATTTACACATAACAATAAAATATACAGTACTTTACTGCAAATTCCTAATATAGCCCATTGATTCTCACAGAAAGTATATGGACATTTCCTGGTGGCAAGCCTATGGTTTTGAATTCAACCATTATTTGAAAAGTGCAGTTGTATTTCTTTTATTGTTAAAAGCGTGAGTGGAAAACAATGGAAACAAAAGCAAAAACCAAGAACAACGTTTTAGCAGAAATGAATGTCAGTCTTTGAGTCCTCACCCTCATTCCCCTGCCTCCTTTTCCCGATCCAGAAGCAGTCCCTGATAGTTTCCTTCCAGGCATTTTTAATGGAAACAGCATGCTATGGTGAAGAGACTGGCTGCCAAGGATCCAATTCTGTCTCTGTCATCCATTCTGTGTGACCACAGGCAAGTTCTCAGTTTCTTCATGTGAAATGAAGGCTAATAATTACAGGTGATTGTAATTAGGACATCATAATATATGTGTGAAGATTAAATTAGTTAATATGTAGACTTTTTTGCTATTTAACAGTTTACTAGGACTAAAAGAATTTGCCTATATATTTTAGCACTTAGCATAGGAAAGAGAGAAAGGGAGAGATTACAAAGATGAAAAAAGGCGTAAGTTTTACATGTAAATAAATTTACACACTGAAAAAAGCAAACTAATTTGGACTTTGGAAACATACTTTTATTATAATAATAATTTGATGTCATCATCACCTTAGCTTTCAGTCATTGATTAATACAAAATACAGTTAGCAAGTGTTTTTTTTAAAGCCGACATGAGTATAATATACTATACTAAGTATCATGAATATATTTAAGGATGAATAATTTTATTCTAGTCAAGAAGCTTGGAGTATAGTAGTCAAAACTATACATATAGATATATACATGCAAACACATACAGAAGCAGAAATATTAAAGAACTATGGCATCTCAAGTATATCCACAGATGCAATTTATCTGTGAGGCTAGAGATGATAGAAATAGCTTCTAATTAACATGATCTAGGAAAGGAAGCATTCTGGTAGAGCATTTGGCCTGATCCATTGAAGCAGGTGGTACAAATTGATAATTCAAAGACTATTTGTCATTACTCTAAAATTATGCAGAGTATCTTAAATTTTGTTTTTATTGTAGGTTTTTTTTTTGTGGGGGTAATTATTTTCTAGTATTTTGTTTAACTTGAACGCTTTCTCATAAATTCTTGTATTTTTGTCTTTCCTTGAAAAAGGAAATTCTGGTGACAATGTTTAATCTTAGTTCAAGCACTGTTAATATCATTTGGAGGCAAGTTGTCTGAATTTGTTCAGGCTGCTATAAAAAATACCATAGACTGGATGGCTTATAAACAACAGAAATTTACTTCTCACAGTTTTGAAAGCTGTAAAGTTCAAAATCAATAGGTTCACAGATTCATTGGAGATACCCTGCTTCTGATGCATAGATGACATTCTTCTTTCTGTGTCCTCACAAGTCAGAACAGCAGAGAGGAAAAGCAAGTTCTCCCATATTCTTGAGGGCACCCAATCCATTCAGAGGGCTCCACCTTCCTGAGCTCATATATTTTGAATTATCTCCTATATGTTCCACTACATAATACTATCACATTGTCGAGTAGGGTTTCAACATAATAATTGGGGGAGGTGGGCCGCAGCAATTCAGTCCAAACATAACTAATGGTTACTGACTAGCCCTTCAGGAGGGGCCTCCACTCTTTCTGTTGCTGTGGCAGAAATAGCCATATACTCAAACCTGTGAATAGGATTCCAAACCTCAGTAGGGAAGAATCAGTGGTAAATGATTAAAGATTTCAGTTCCAGGTTTGTTTTATCATGCTTGCCAGTCAGAGTCTATCTTCCACCTGTTTGACTTTGTTGAGAGACAAACAATAACATGTCATATAATTGAACTTACTAGGCCTCTCCACCTCTCCACGTGTAGATCAGTTGTATTTTACATTGTTACAAGTACTTTTTCAAGTTCTGTTCCATGTCAGGGGAGGGTTCAAGCCCAAAGTAGCAAGGCCACCTCTGAAAAATTTCACCTTTTTCTCTTTTGTCCCTTTCTTTATAGCCATACATTGTTTTTGCTTTCTCTTTTTCTACAACATTTATATAACATAAAATTTACTATTTTAGCCAAGTATACAATTCAGTGGTATTAAGTACATTTGCTTTGTTGTTCAAACATCATCATTATCCAGACCTCATTTCATCTTGCAAAACTGAAACTAGCAAACAAGAACTCAATATTTTGTCCTCTTTTTAATCCCTAATATACTCCATTCTATTTCCTAGATATTTCTGGTTCTAGGAATTTAGTAATTCTAGGGCCCTCATATCAATGGAATCATACAATATTTGTCTTGTGGCTTATTTCACTTACTATAATATCTTTAAAGTTCAACCTTATTGTTAGAATTTCCTTTCCTTTTAAGGCTAACTTCCATTTATGTATAGATGACATTTTGTTTATCCATTTATCCATCAGTGGACATTTGGATTGCTTCTTCCTTTTAGATATTGTGAATAATGCTTCTACAAACATGGATGTGCAAATATCTGTTTGAGTATCTACTTTCAATTATTCTGGGTATATACCCAGAAGTGAAGTTATTGAATCATATGGTAACTCTTCATTTAATATTTTTTTAGGAAGTAGTATATGATTTTCCACAGTGGCCGCACCTTTTTACATCCCTATAAGCAATGTGCAGGTATTCCAAATTTTGCATTTAGTCATGTATTTTTGTAGCTCATCTCTACTCCCTCCAGTAGAAACACACTTTTCTGTGGCAAATTTGAGGTCTATATCCAGAGAGGATGTGACCAAAGAAAAATATTAAGACAGGTGTCAAGAGTGATATTCAACTAGAAAATTTCCACAGGTTTAAGAAAAGATCGATGTAGTATATGCTTTTGCTAGGCACATGGAAACAGCTATCGTCCTCTCTTCCAAAGAGAAGTTTGATCCCTTCTAGCTGGGGAAATTTAATAGGCGTTAAAATGATTGAGACTTGAGCTTGAATAATGACCGAATTTTAATCCTCCCATAAAACATCCAACACAAATGTACTTAAAAATTCTATACAACACAGGAGGAGGAGATTTGGAATAAAAACCCAACTGAAACGAATCCCTTGTATAGTTTTAAAAGGAAGTTGGCTATGTTTGCCAAATTATACAGTAAATATGTTAATGTGAATGATTATATATTTATATAGTTTTTAGAGATAGAATTTAGTTCATATTCACTTGCATGTATAGTTTAAAAACTAGGGAATCTGTATATATTTGGAGGATGTGACTACTCTTGGAAAAGAAAGGATTTGGAGACATCATAATCCACTCAACTCAAGAAATTGACAAATGGGGAACATGGTTTTATAAAACTGTCACTAAGTGTCTAGCTAAAATTTGAATATAACCAAGTATTTTGGAGATAAGAGAAATTGTATTGCATTTAGGAGTAGGTTTATGGCAAAAAAATTCTGAACTAAGGTAGGATAGAGTGGAATTAATTCTCTCTCTCTAGCTTAGGCAAATTGGCCTAAAATGTCAGGATATTTATAAGTATTCCACCTAATCTACCAGGGAGTTCGATCAATGCTCATGTACTAATATAGAAAGAGTGAATGCTCTGGGTTTAAGTTCCCACCTCATGGAATTGTTGACCTCCCTTCATGGTGGGACCAACACTAGCAAGAGGTGAGGTACTTTTCTGACTGGGAGTTACTCATTCTAACAAACCTCACCCCCTGGACTCATTTATCTCTCTGCTCCAAGAAGAGGGAGAATGTTGGTTTTTAAGATCCTCTAGCATCTTACAGAGGCCCAAGTCCGGGTCACTTTATGGTTATTATTTGTTTTGTCATGCTACGTTTAGATTATGATGCTTTGACTTATCACAATCATTTTATATTTATTTATTCTAGTTAAATCTTTACATATCTTATCAGTCCCTCCCCCCCACCCCTGCCATGGGAAGCTTCAGTACAAATTTCTTTTCCTAAAACTTGATGGATTTAAGTACTGTTACGTCACCACTTTCATTTATCTTTTGTACATTTTTTTGGAGGTAGCACCACCTAGTTTAGTTGTAAGATAAAGTAACCTTAATTTAAAGTGACGATTAATTTTGTGAACTCTCATAATACCTGTTATTTAACTAGAGAAATTAACCTTTGGAACAATGTGTGTTCTTCTCTTTGATCAGCAGGTCCTGTTAGTGTCCCCACCCCACATATGTGCTGTGCTTTAAAAACAGATTAGAACTGACAACAATTAGTTACAGGTCTGAATTTCTGACAGAAAATAAAAATGAACTCCTGTGCAGAGAACGTCCAAAATTCATCTCTTTTCGCCTAAGGATCCCTTTCCTCAATATCAGTTATCATTTTAATATAATATTGTTGACTTAACAATGATGTATTTCAAGCTGAAGGCAGAAATGAATTTTGCATTAATAAATTGTTTTGAGATGGATTCAAAGAGTATTTTATTATATAAGAAGGGCAGCTATAAAACATGTTTGGTGGTCTTTCTGTCATTACTACCTGTGGCCCATTTGTGGAGATGACATTTATCAGTGTGACAGGGAATATTAAGCAAGTGATAGACAGTTATTAGCTGAAGCCCTGATCTATTTACACCATGGGAAAATGCACTCGGTATTTTCTTTTTGGCAACTGGTCCGCTGTTCATAATTTGATGGAAAATTGATTAATCACACATTTAACTCAATGCAAGATCTTCTGCACTGTAATAAATTATGGCCATTAATCAATAAGTACAAAGTAATTCCAAGAGTCTGGAGACATGCTGGTTTCTAATAGAAAAACTTGCACTTAGGCCTTCCTGCCAGTGACCACTTCATCTGAGGTATTTTGCACCTGCTTCAATCCAATTAGATGACATAATTAATGAACCTCAATGCTCTTGATAATTTGTTATACAAAGAAAGAATGGTTTGGCACATCCATTAAAACCTGATGTACAACACTTTGCAGAAAGGGGAAAAACATTGGTGAGCCAATGCAACAGAGGGGCTTACACTGGGAATCTTGGAGTTCAAGTGTAAATGTGGGAAGCCACATTCTTACTGCATGTTGGGTGAAGATTCAGTGTATTTTTAAAAGAATCCAGTGGGTTGTTTTTTTTTTTTTTTTTTCCATTCGAAAAGTGAACGCTGAGTACAAAGTTTCCTGGCATCTTGTTCCTTTTATGACAAATTAAATGGTACGATTAGAATAAGTATTCAGGAAGTATTGTTTCAGAAGCAATCTGATAAATGTTTCCTTGGTTAAGTATCAGTTACAGTTTTACGTCTCACAGCCATTCTGCACCTGTTTTATGCAGCTAACAATAGGTCTCTCAGTAGATTTTAGTGAGAGAAAGCCTGGGAAGATGAAAAGAAAACCAGTTTGCAGCTAATTCTGTCACTAGGAAACGCCAGGAGTAGATTGTGTTTAGAGACTTTGAAAAACAATTAGCTATGGATTATAGGACTAAAAGGCCTTTCCTAACTGTACCTGGAAAATACTTTGCCCGTTTAATGCCTTCTAAGCTGTCACTGAGCTTGAACTTCAGTCCCAGTGATTAATGAAAAGCTGCAGGGCACAGCTAGGAGCTAAAGTCTCAATTATGAAAAAGCAGTAACTAGTTTAATGTGCTGATGCTTTTATACTTAAAGTGACAGCTATGAAAAATGGCAATATTTCCAATCATGCTTTAATAATTTATCATTCATTTATTGGCATGTCCAATGTACTTTACTCTTACTGTTCTTTTTCTCTTTCTGGACTCCTGGTGTTATAGCACTGAGGAACATAATATGGTCTGATTCCTTAAAAAGCAGACCTTTCTTTTTGGAAATTGAATCCTATAGCCATAATAGTCTTTTCTTAAATATTTTCATTTCTATTTTATCTATTCTATCTATCATCTCAATCACCTATCACCTATCATATCTCTATCACCTATGGTAGTTTCCATTTCATGCCATAATGCAGCAATAAAGTTTTTGAAAAGTACGTAACCTAATGACCCCTGTTTTCTTCCAAGTCACTAATTGTTACCTTAAATCCTGAAAGACACCTTGAATGACACACTTTTGTCATTTTGACAAGATTTGGAAGAGCAATTGGTCTGTCTACCTGTGTAAGGCAAAAGCAATTAAGATTTTCAGACAGTGGGCAAGAATAAGCATAGTGTGAAGCAGTAAATGAGGTAAGAAGAATACAGACTACTCTTTTTAGGATAGTGGTACCAAGATGTCTTGTACAATTATTTAGATTTAATTTACATTAAAAATTTCAGCAATAAATTACTTGGTCAGCATGTATAGTCATTTTATTGAAGTAGTTTTATTATATTATATTAGATTTTGTTTACTGTAGCTATGTGTTTGGTCCAGTACAAGGAAACAAGTGAATAAAACAAATTAATAAGTGAAACTGGGCTGCTTATTTAATTTTAGTAAATTTATCAAGTATTGTCTGATATCCAGTGTAAACAACATGATAGCACAAAATGAATGAGGCTTCAGTGACATTGTAAACCACAAGTATTAAATATTTCATATTGAGGGAACACAATATAATAAAGTTTTATATAGGGTCTAGATTGATTTAGAGAAAATAATATTTCATTAAATTTAAATGGAATAAAGGCATAAATAAGTATATTTACTAGTTCTTAAATGGCAGCTAGCTAGGATTTTGCTGAATTAGACTTTAAAAAATAGGTGATCAGTGATCCTAGAATGGTAATAAATAGTATACATAGTATTTTTAAGTTGCCTTAGTTTCATTTGTTATCTGCATGTTTTTCTTTCCTTTAATAGTTTTTATAGTTCAGTTGCATTTTTGCCTATTTTAAAGTAAAAAAATACATAAATATCAAGAGTCTATGTAATACTTCTATAAAATAATGGAAACTATTTTGGGGTCAAGAAGAAAAGGTCTATTTAAGATATATTTATTAATTGTACTGTTAATGGCAACCTTTATGTTCTACATATAGATACTGATATACAATGATAACACTTTAAATCTATAATTTATAATACAATATTACTTCATTGAAACACAGTTATAATCTGAGTGGGCAACTTATTTTATTTTCTTTAATTGCTATACCTAGTGGTGGTAAGTACCAGGCCTCCGAGGACTCAGGCCATAAATTGGGAAATGAATATATCTATGAAGAGATCATAAAACTCAAATTTCAAAGCAAGTGGAAGTTTGCTAGTAAAATTTTCAAGGAACCATGTTTAACTAAAAAAGGCTTAAGGTATTTCCTACTTGCTTCTCTTAAAAGGTCAATTTTTATCCATATAGCAGCAGTACTGTTCACCAGACAATATGAATCTTGGATTTTGATGAGCTACCAGGACATTATTTGAGCTCAGCGATAGGAGAGGGACACATTGTCATTTGTTTGGTAAGTAGAAGTGTGTTTGATCTGCCTCAATAAATAAGCTGACAGATGACAACTTTTGACAAGAGTCTATGAAACTGTAAAACTGGAGGCTGGGTTAAAATCCAGTTTTAAGTCCAGGAGACTGTATCTTTTTATTTAGATAAAAAGATCCACTCAAATTTTTTATTTGGGGATGCAGATATTCAATCATTTTGAAAAAAATGAAACAATTATAAAGAAAAATGATTTTCTTTACAAGTGATTTTATTTAGTCAAATTGAGAATAATAACATGACTAATTGAATAATATTGACTAATTTTCTTTCTGATGCTTTTTTTTTCTCTGTGAAAGTTTAGCTAAGATCATATAGGCTGGAGTTTTTTATCATTGATTACTTAACTCCAAGTCTATGCTAGCAATTTGTTGTAAGAATATCTTTACTTTATATGCCATTATAGCTTAGACAATGCATTTTCATACTCAGCTTTTCATACTTAGGCATGCTACTGTGAATTTTTCCGTTTTTATTACGTGCTTTTCATGTTATTTAAATTATCGAACAACTTTTTAAATGGCTTCAAATCACTTCTAAACATTATTCTGAAGCTTAGGCTGATACTCTTTAGACTTTACTTAGATAAATCCCTTGAGTGCTTTTTGGTAGGGGTTGTGGCCATATTTTTCTACCCTTTCTCCAAACATCTCTGAACTTGCTTGCACACGTTGAACTGTACTGTAAGTACGGTTCTATTGTTTTCTGTAGACATTAATCCAAGCATCTGTGCACAATATTTTCATACTCACAGATTGGGTGCATAGACACACGTGCGCATACAGCACTGACACACATGTATACAAACACATTCCACTCATGCATACATAATACATATAAAACCTATGCTGTTTTGGATATGAATAGAATTTTAGTTCTTTAATTTATTATATTAAACCTTTTTCCCCCAGCAGTTTTCTCCAGTCCTACTCAGAATTTAATGCACAAGAAAAAAATAATTTATGTTTATCTAAATAGCTATATTGCTTCTCTTTTGAGAGAAGGGAAGACAGAGAAGTTTAAATTCTGTTGTTTGGAGCATGATGAAGGAAATAATATCCCTGTGTAAAAATAACTTGAGGTACGTGGGGGAGGGTGAAGTGATCTCATCATAGAATTTTAGGAAGTTTTGGAATTTTCAATTAAATTGCTTTATCTTGGGACTTCTCCCCAAAGCTATGGGGGCAGCTTTCTCCGATCTTTTTTGCACCAGGTCAGACAAGGTTAAACTGTAGGAGCAGTGCCAGAAGCTTGGGCTATTAAGTCCAGCTGTAAGATTTGATCTTTTGCATCTGTCTTGTGAGGTCACTTAGCCAACCCTTTATTTCGATAGCTCCTAACATAGCAGACAATTTTCCTCTGGGGACTATCTAAACAATCATCATAGTTTTCCATTTTAACTGACATCCTTTCAACATTTTAGGTAGTTATATGAAAATTTATGATCTTCTTTCCATAGTAATTTAACCATAATAATGATGATGATATTATGATTATATTGATTAAATTTATTATCTTTTCCAAAATATTTGTATGTATTAACTTATTAAATAGTATATTAATTTGTTAAACACACCCTATATATTCTTTATTGTTATTCCCATTATGTAGATGGGGAAATGGTGCATAAAGAACTTAAATATCTTGCCTGAGTTTACATGGCTGGTAAATGAGCTGAGATTTACCCACAGGCAGTCTTACTCCAGCGTGCACTAATTGCTGCACTATATTTATTCTAAGTACCATCAATAGTTTTCTGCTTTATAGCATAAGGGAAACATAGATGAAATGAGGCCATTATAAAGTAAATGCTATGATAAGGTCTCTAGCAACAGAAAATTTTATATAAAATATTTATCATAATCTCTCCTTCCACACATAACCTGTTTTGAAGTGATTTTTGTCTTTTGATCCAAAATAATAAGATGAGGAGAAGTAATTCATCAAGAACTCCAAGATGATGTCTCTCAGTAGCTGGGGAATGCTGCTCAGACTCTGTCGACAACTACGTTTTCCTTTCTGTGTCGACCATTGAATTCCACACACTCTTGTTTATCTTGTTTCTATCTTATCTCAAACTCTATCAAAATTACCAGTATAATTTTTTGGAAATTAGCTGTTATACCATTACAAACACATCTAACTTTCAGGATATTTCTCATGCGTTTGAGTTTTATTTATTGATTCTGGGATAAGATTTATTCTTGGTTCTGGGATAAGATTTTTTCTTACTACTTTCAGATCTCTGAACCAGGTGTCACATCCTCACAACTTCTTATCCTATAGTGCAGTTAATGCTTGCAACAAATTTCATTTTGTTGGTATCCTTTGAGTATTTTACAAAAATATCTCATCAGCCAATTTATATATATTCCTTTTAAAAAAACTTTCCTCACACCACTGTTTTAGTTTATTTTATTTGAGAAATTTAAGACTCGAACATCAAATAATGCTTTAATAATAGAGTTGTGGTGAAATAGCCTTGTTTCTATGAAATCCTATATTTTCCAAAATTTCAATCATCAGAATTATTTTTTGGAGGAAAAAGGTGCTAGGAAATTAAGAATTTTTGACCCATATATGAAGATCACATTTTCTGTATGATTTAGAATAGTAAAATAGTTCTTATAATTGAAAGCTAAAATAATAAATTAGAAATTTAAATTTAGAAACTCTAAGCGAATCTTGAAGTACATTTGGACCAGAACAAATTCTGTGAATTTATGTAGACCATTAAAACAAAGCAAATAGTTACACAAGTCACAAAGATCAATGTTAGGCCCAACAATGCAATGCTAAGAAGGTATCTACTAGAATAAAACCCAAGGTTATTGCTAAATTGGGGCAAAATAGCATAAAAAATTTTTCAGTACTATTTGCTGATTAAATTATGTTAATAATTGCTCTTCATCTTGTGTTTTACTGGTGTTGGTTTTCAGTAGTGTAATAGAGCCATAGTCTGTACTAGTTTGCAAGAGCTGATTGCTACATTTTCAGGAACACTGAGAAACAATAGTTAAATCTAGCCCTTATTAAAATGTAAATGATATAAACTAACAGATCAATTGAGTAACAGGTACTAAAAATTCACTACTTATTTTTTAACATATTCATTTATAAACTTGTTTGCTACATTTTACCATTACCTATGTCTTGAGATTATTTCTATTATATCTGTCTGTTAGAAATACCATATAATAGTGTGCTATTGCATATCTTTGTCCAATTCCATATTTAGTGATATTACATTGCCCAATGGAAAATGGCTAATGTAAGAGCATTTGCACCACAGAGATTGTAGAACTCTACAAATGAAGGCACCTTCCAACTCTTCCACCCAAAACAATCTAGAAATTGTTGTTGAATGGACCAGCACATCACTGACTAAAATACAAATCAAATTAATGTATTTAGATTTTGCCTCAGTATGACATTACTGTTTTCAGCATTCATAATAAATATTAACAGGTTAGCAGAACTCTATGGTCAATAATTTTTTTTAATTAAAAAATCAGAAACAATAATTAGAATTAAGATAAACTTAATGCTGATGTTCAATCAGTTGGACAATTAGCTAATCTTACTGAGCTCTGTGACATTGGCTATAGTGAAGAGAAATGGTTTGTAAATATCTACTTGTGTGATTTTTATTGGGGTATTATCCATCATATCACTAAAGAACCCATCTTGGAGGAGCAAATGGATCTTGAGAGATTTGTCTTGAACTTAATTTTCTGTCTTAGCTATTTCCTGTGTTATCTCACAGAAGCATACTTCGCAGCTGATTATGTCCCCACATTTGGTTAGACATTTATAAAGCTTAGAGAAAAAATATGCAATTAGCTTTAACAATTGCCCAGTACCTTCTGATCTTCATTTTGTTTATCAAGTTTGGCATTGACTTTATTTTATTATTCTATCTTTATTTGAAGTTTTGTATTTTTTATCTCTAGTGGCTATATGAGAAACTATCTGACTGGTATCCTTTAGGTGGAAATTTTCTTTTCCCCACAGCCTTATGGATCTACTTAACCTGACTGACATAACCTCACTTTTGGCCACAGGTGATTGGGCCCTGACCTAATCTGGGCCAAATGAGTCTTTGTTCATTGTTTTGAACTTGGGGCAAGTGAGGCAAGTCAATCTTTCTTCAGGGACCTCTAATAAAATTAAAACTTGGTGCCTTGGGTGACCCTGTACTATGTTGTGGACCAAGAACAAAGGAAAGCAATCAACAGTGAGAGAGCAGGATGGACAGATGGTGAACAAGACCACAGTTAAGAAATACTTATGGAATGTGCCTACCACATTTCTTTTGTGCTCATTTGGTCCTGCGGCAGAGCTGCATTCCTGTTCTTGAATTCTCTGAGCCATCCTTAAACGCTTATAATAAATTCACTTTTAGGTTGTTACTTCCAGTTGCTTTTTTTTTTCTTGCAAGCGAAATATTCCTGACAATCATTAAATTTTATTCCCTTTATGTGTTTTTGTTAGATAACTCTGTCTAATGGTAATGAAGTAGATGTAAATAAATAAAATATTTATAATCAGTTTTATATTATTCTAATATTTTATAGTAACAAAATTTTCTAAGTGATATTAAGAAAACTGCCTTATAAAGACAAACCTAGGTACTTCCCAATAATGTATATGGAACGTTTCTATATTCTGCTATTTACAATGAAAAAAATGGTTCTGTAATTTAGCTTTGTGGCTGAAAATGTCATTGTTTCCAATTCTGTTCTTCCTTTATATTTCCTCCTCCTCTTCCCTTTCCTCTTTGTATTCATCTTTCTTCTACCTTCATTTATTTTTGCTTCTAGTTGGTCATTAAAATTAAAATTAATTGTGAATTCTAGTGGCACATGTTTGATTCTTCCCTCATGTCTTATATGTTCTAGTTGGTCTATTGGTTTTCTATTGCTGTCATAATAAAATTGCTGCAAGCTTATTGTGTTGCATTAACACAATAATTATTTCAAGGTTATGTGGGTTAGAAATATGTTTTAGATCTCACTAAACTAAAATCAAAGTGTTGGCATGCTGTATTCCTTTGGAGGAATATCTATATGGGAATCTATTACCTGTTCATGAAAGTTTGTGGCAAAATTGGTTCACTGTGGATTTATGACTGAGGTCACAGTTTTCTTGCAGGCTGTTAGCTGAGGAGTATTCCCAACTGTGAGATGTCATCTGTGCCCTTAGCTTCTCTATCTTCAATGAAAGGTGGAGTCTTCGTACATCAAATCTATCAGACCAATTTTACCTTCCTCTTCCATTTTTAAATGTTTGTATAATCAGATTGAACCCACTGTAAATCTACCATCTCAAAGCCCTTAACCTTAATCATATGGATTAAATATCTGTCATTTAAGTCACATATTCATAGGTTTTGAGGATTTGGTTGTGGTCATCTTTTGGGGGTCATTATTATATCACACTTACCGGGTTTCTAAGTTCCCTTACTCTTGAGTGAGTTTTTGTATATGTGTGAGAGTCCCATGATATCTAAATTGACAATCTACTACCAATGTACTACATCACTTTGCAAAATAGAGCTAATTTAAGTAGTAGTAAACTTATTTTTATCTGTACTTTCCATATTTATTATCAGGGGTTATTAGCACTGAAATCTACCCAAGTCAACCTGGGGTTTGTCTTTGACTTCACTCTCACCAGTATTTACTATTTGAAAACTTGCTGTGTCCTTTTTTTCTTCATCACTGTCTTGTTCAATTTTGTTTCTTTCTCATCATGCTTTCTCAGTATCCACCTTCATTACCTCTCCCCTGAAATACCAACATTCAAAATAGTTCTCTTAGTCCCATGTTTCTTTCCCATTGTTCTCCAACATGTTCTTCTCTATTTTTCTTTACTACAATTTTATCATATTTCTTCCTCCTTGTGTGGTTTCATAGCTCTTTATAAATAGTGACTGTTGTCTATAACCTGACTCTTACCTGTTTCTTTATCTCTTTATCTTTTTTCCCTTTTTCGTACCCTCAACCCTTTTATACCCACTTTTTGAAGTTTCCTGTTCTGCCTGTGTAGTTTCTTTTTCTTCAAATGATCTTTTTTTTTCCTTCCTCTTTCTGAAAATTTTTAAGCTCTCTTGGTAAACTGTAATTTACATATTGAAATTTAATCAAGCTTCTTTATACTGTTGGACAGAGTGACTCATGTTCCCTGAGCCATCATTGTTTTTTTGGTACTTCTTTCCAGCATTCTTTACACTATAAGAGATATCGAGTGTGACATCTTTTACAAGTGTGATTCTCCTTTTGGATTTGATTAGTTCCCATGCTCTTTTCATCTTTGTAAACCACTGCCTTGCATACCATTGGCACAAAATAGTGTGCCAACTATTGTAAGTTCATTGTAAGAACTTACAAAAGTAACAAGATACAAAAAAAACACATTTTGGAAAAAGCATACTACACTACAAACATTTAGCTTAATCAGTGCCAGTCTGGAAAATAAAATAAACCAAAAGTTCAGATTTTCCTGAGAGTAGAACTTCAGCAATTGGAAACTTAGAATCTATTTTTTGGATAGGGTTTAAACTTCAAAAGATGTCAGGATTCCCAGTGATTTTTACATTACTGTATAAACAGGTTCCCACCAGTAGAAACTTTAGATACTCACAGGAAACCCATTTGGTAAACAAACTTATTGCTAGATAATTTTTAATGCTTTTTCATTATATCAGTGATAATTAAACTACTTCATATATGTAATTATGTGGCATAGTAATCGAGACAATATATTACGGAACTGTGTAAAACAAGTTCTACAGATTTGTACTTCTTCTGGCTTTGTTAGGATTTAATCTATTTCTGGCCACCCACTGAGCAGGCCTGGAAAAAGCTGCCTTTTGATCTCTTTTATGAGATGACCTTTCAGGGCAAAAATAGATGAGAATAAACCTTAAAAGGTTTGTTATAAATATTCTGTTTGGCATCATGTATCTTTCCAAAATGTCAGAATGAAACACATCTAAAAAGGGAAACTTTAATGTCTTTGACAAATAGAGCTAAACCCACCATTATAGGCTACTTAATGTTGCTGGTTAACAAATTTACCATAGAGTCTGCCTCAATGCCTCTGTCCACGGGTGAAGGACAGGGTAAGATGGAGAAACTCCATCCATGAGAACAATACTGGAACTGGTCTTTTATTATCTCAGCATCCCTTTTGCCTTACAATTCTCAATCTTTGCAGTCTGTGTAACCAGCCAATGCTCCCATCTGTCATTAGGAAGAACATATGTACTCAGACAAGAGGAACAGTTCATATTAATGATTCCAACCTGCTCTGTCCTTCTTTAATCTGAAAAGGCTCATTTAGAGCCCATGTAGAGGTTGCAGATATAAGCAGCTTATGACGGCCAAATGCAATGTGTTCTGCGACTGCTAAAAATACAGATTTTATTAACACTATATATAGAAGTAGTGAATGAGATGAAACAATGTTAGATTTCTCTTGAAAAAATGATTGAGGATGATCATGTTGGGATGAAGAAAGTCTTGTCAGACAGAATTTAATGTGATTTAAAGGAACAGTAAAGACTAGGGTGCTTTAAATGACTCTAGGCCTGAACAAGAAAGTCAGAGGGAAAATGGGGCCATAGAACAAATTAATAATTCAGAATTCAGAAGATAAATGGAAAGAGTAATTCTAAAGCAGAATGCTGATTTACAGAAATAATAAAGAGCAATTTAATACCCCATCTAAGAAAAGATAACTGCAACTCCAGGAAAAGTTTCACCACTCCCCCTTTCTTATGAATATAGCATTGTGAACAAAAGAAATAATAAATATTACAAACACATATTAAAATGTATTAAATACATTTAATTTAATATTTAATAAAATGTATTAAAATACATTTTAAAAAAGTGGGAGAAAGCTCATGTAATTGCAGGAGTGAAAAACCAATTAGAATAAAGATGGGCTGAAAATAGGGAGCAAGAAAGGATTTGAGAAACTAAAGTTCTGGTAGGCAAATGTAAAGATAAGGATAAAATTTCTTATTTAAAAAAGGTTAAAAGTTTGAAACTATCAAATATCATTGGATTACGTATCAAATAAGTCAATTATTTGGCCTATCCAAAAAAACTTTATAATTTCTTTTTAGAACACACACATACACTTAGAAGAAGCAAATTTGGAGAAAATCTTTTGAAAATTTATTTCATGTTTTTATTTTAAATGAACAAATGATAGTTTGCTAACTTTGAAAATGTTAGATTTGAAAAAGATATTTAGATACATTTTAAAACATGAAAGTTCTCATCTATAACAACACATTTAAAATTCTAAAAAAGAGGAAATAATCATGATTTTAATGTATTTAATAACATGGCATATGTTAAGTTAAATTCATTTATTTTTAAAATGATTGATATTATTTATTGAATATGTATTTGATGTTAGAGACCTCACCTGCTTGATTCTAGTAATAATCCATAATGTTATTATTCTGATATATATATTACTTGAATAAATTGAGTCACAAAATTCAATGACATATCTAACTTTAATTTTTTCTGGTAGTAGTCATATATTCTACAAAAGATTAAATTTTATCTTCAGCATTTATTTAGTTAATATATTTGATATATGGAAAGAAAGTAGTAGTAGAATTTTACCAAAAGTCAGTGGTTATAATTGCTTACTTAATTGTATTTCACAGCAATGATTATTGCTAGCATTTTTGTGCATATTATTTTTTAAATATGCATCTCTATATTTTTACTTTAAAAATGCTACAAGATATGAACAGTCTAGTAATTTGCTTTTCTACTTAGTATATCATAGGTATCTTTCAATATCAACAAATAAATAAATGCAAAATATATTCCATATTTATTAAAGTACTGATTACTGCTTAAATTACTAAATTGCTAAAGTCCTGATGTCATAATTACACCATTATAGTTTTATCAGTTTTCATCTCTTTAACCTCATCTTCTCCATGTACATACTTAGGCATTTGGATCAATATTATGTATGTTTAAAATTTAGTTATTATTATTGTTAAAAGTTGAACAAAGGATTATGCTACTTTAGGAACTCACAAGCAATACTGGAAAATTTAATTTTCTTAAACTTCGAACAATAGCAGTTATTTCCATTACTTTTGATGTTTGTCAATCTGTTTATGAAAAAGATTTTCCATTAAAATATCTAATTTTCATTTTTAACTTGTGGAGAAGCTAAATTATTTTTATTGGCTACTGTGTTGCTTCATTTTTTTTTTTTTGTCTCTTCAATTCTAGTTACCTTTTTTTTTTCTGGGATGCTATTCTCATTTTTGTTGATCGTGAGAGGCTTTATAGGTTAGCGATTTCATCTCTCTTATATATTTCCCCAGTTCAAACAAAAATATTCAAATCTTTGTTATTTAGTGACTAAAATAAAATCAGCCACAGGAAAAGAGAGAATTTATGTTCTCTTTTAAAATAGATTTCTGTAACTATTTGAATTATTTTATCATTTCCAAGATACAATATCCACTTGAAGGTGTTTGAAGCCTGTTTATAACTTAATCACTTGTGACATTGTGAGGAGTCACTTAAAATACTGACTATTTTGGAAGAATTAAAAACAAAGAATATAATGTAAATAACTAGAATTTAAACTTTTAAAGACTCACAATCTCTGACTATGATTTATGAGATTATGGATGCAGACTGAAAACCTTGATCCTTGGAGATCAACCCACAGGAAAAAGTAGCTACCAGTTGTCCCTTTCCCAGGGTACCAATAATCCATAAAATCATTGACATCTATGTGGGTCCTGTGCAAAATGTCTTTTACTTCTTTCAATGAACAGTCTTACCATTCTGCTTTTATTTGCTGACAGCAGAAAATATGTCTACAGTTCATTCACATAATGAATGGGGTGGGAAATTAATTCTATGGGAACTAAGATTGTTTGGTTTGTCATGAGACATACTCGACATTTACGACTTTTTCCCATTTGTGCTATTGCAGTGCACTGTTAAAAGATTGTGCCATAAATCTGAAAGCATGTTTTGCAAAGTTCATATCTGCATTTGCTACCTTTAATATTAATAGGAGTGTATCTTTAAAGTGAGTAAATTGAGAAAGTGGCTGAAACTATAGTTTATAAAAGAAGATTAGTGGGTTTAATATGCACTGGAGAGTAAAAGAAAAATCTTATTACTGTATGGAGAAATTACCTCATAAAGAAGCTAATACAGCAGCCTAGGGAGTCATTTTTAACAAGGTTTTTATGATGCGCAAGTGTAGGCAAGTTAATGAACTTATCTTTCTAGTTATTTTCAGATTGTAACGATGCTCTTCTTTTCTAGTTCTTGTGCTTTAAAAAGTAAAATACATTTAATCACCTACAATAAAACTAATTCATTACTTTAATAAATCAAGTACAATCTTATACTGTACACCTAAATGTTGTAATAATGCTAGAAACCAGATCAGGTGCTAAGGTTTAGTGTGGAATAGAGCAAAAGGTAACCACGGAGTTTATTTATTATTTAAATTAAATTGTCTCCATTTTGACAGTGCACAATCATTTTAGGAAGATTTGACTCCCTTTTCAGCTATTGGATACAAGAATTAGAGACAAAAGAATGAGAAAATACTTTGTTTTAATAATCACACACCTTTTTGCAGCATGACTATTTAATCTTTAAAATTCACATGAGCAATTCTGAAGAATCATATATTCAGTAGAAAAATAACTTAGGAGAATCAGTAAATCCAGGATGTCCATCTGGAGCACATTGCATGACACAGTTCAGAATTATTTAGAAAGGGCCTCTGTACTTTTCTACTGAGAGACAAAAGACAAATTGGTATTACTCTTCATGCTAATTTGATACTGAGAATGTGATATAAATGTAAAAATAAAAGAAAATTTAAACAGATAAAGGAATGGTGTGAAAATCAATACTTTGTAACATCTAACCAAATTATTGTATATAAAACACACGCGCATGCACACACACATACGAATACACCTTATTTTAATTTTCTTCAGTGTTGACATGAGTGACCATTAATAAAAGCCTTCATATGAATTACTTGAACTAGCACTAGATTTACACATAAAATTGTCTTAGAGAGAGTAGATGCACTGCTTCTCCTCATCGATACCAAGCTGATAATACAGGCCTTCATAGCACACTTTAGGGTCCTCATTCCCTGTAGCCAAACACTGGATTCTAGTATCACTTGTATTAACAGTGCTGAATATCACTCTATGGTGGACATTTTTAATCTCCCTTTATTACCCTACTGTTCTCTATCAATATTGTTCTTTATACACTGCATCACTTTCTCACTAAAACACAGTGAATTACACTGAATTTAAGTCATTCATGCTAAAGTGCTAGCCATCTGATAGATTACCATGTACAGATAGTAAAATGCCTATATTTTTTAAAGTACTCTTATCTGATAATAGTAAATTCAGGCATGGTAGCAGGCTAGTGGTGAAGATGGTGAAATTGCATTAAAATTATTTAAGGTAACTTTAAACCATTCCAACAAATAGCTGCCTACTCTGAGTTTTCGTGAGACTGGCTTTACCTGGTCACTAATGTTAGTAGGAAGATAAAACGTACCCATGTTTTAAAAAAATTGTTTGCTCTACACATAGTACTTTACAGTATAAATTGTATACTCGAATATATATTTCTAATAAGCATTGTATGCAGCTATCTCTAAAATAAACTTAGGACAAGAAGGAAGACCTAAGAATTCAGTGTATGTCCTGCTGGCCTAGCAGTTTAGTGCACTGGACATAGTCTGCATGCATCCCAAGGTCCCCAGTTCAAGATTTGGAGTCAGAAGGAATAATCAAGAAGAATAACTAAATAAAAAGTGAAATCTCCTCTCTTCTTGCCTGCCTGCCTCTACTACTCATCTTCATTCTTGCCTGCACATTTCCTAAAAAATAAATTTACAGCATGTGTTCTGCCTAGAGTTTGATCTCTGAGGATCTCTTAAAGGATACTAAAATAATGGATACTCAAACTACTCAGTTTTCAAATGTAATAAACTTACGCAAGTATAGAATTTCTTGACAACAAACTATTTTTGTTACAACGGAATAAGTACATACTGATGTATTTTTCCATATTGAATGTTTTACTCCCAAAGTAATTCTCTTTGTTGCAAAGAATTGGATAGATTTTATGTGCCTTCTCATTCCCTGGGGGGTGGGTGGTGGTGGCAAGAATCACAACAATGCGTGAGTTAGTCTGGAATGGGTGGTTTCAACTGGAGGTTTGTTTGAATGGGTGGATAGAATGCCACAATCAGTACTGAACTGAGTTGTTGGTATATAATGTTCATCTCTATGTTCTAAACTATTCATCTTGTCTCTTTGTCTCCCCAGGTTGTTCTTCAAACCAAAGATGACTGTCCTTCTTGTTGTTCTTATGTGTTAAGGAAATGGAAACTTTTGGGATGTCCTTTCTAAGGCAGGCCTGGAAAACCCCTATAAGAGATGTGTGCAATGGGACAATGGGAAGAAAGCAGACACAACACTGAAGAGTTAATAGGTGTGTGCCTAGCAATTGTGATGGTGCAATGAGGGTTGGCCTAGGATAGATAAGAGAACTGGGGGGTAACATTTGATAGGGAAAGTCTGTAGTCATGCTGGAGAAGAGGCACTGTTCAAATCTCCAGAAATCTGATGTGATCAGTTAGTTGGCAGATGTCCAAATGCTTTATGCAGTATTGAGATTTAGTTAGTCAAAAGTTTAATTCTTATATAAAATAATAACTTTCATTATATTTTTAAATTAATTCAAAATAAATCTATTTACTAATTTGGGGTGTTTAGGACTTAGTTTTTTTCCCTTTTGATTTTTTAATCTATGCCCTACCTTGCAGCTTTCTTACCTTTCACCCCTTTTTTCTATTATAAGCAGTAGCATATTGCTATTTAGAATAAATTCTAGCAATGTAATTGTTGAATCAAGGCACACTTTTAGAGTCAAAGACTTTTAATAATATTTCAAATAAATGTCCTTCACAGATATTCTACCACCTTGTTCTCACTTCAGTTATATATATATATGTCCTGTACCCCCATTCCTTCACCTATAGTGGATATTATCATTTAACTGTATTTTTTTAAATTTGATAAATATAAGCAGAATGTCCAAAATAGCACTCATCAAAACTCTTTATTTATCAGAAAATAGTCCAGAACTTTCCATGATGAATTACAGGAGGGACAATGATCTTTCTAAGGAATAATTTTATATTCTCTTTCTTTGAATTATCCCTTTATCCTGGGATAGTTCAGCAGGTTTCCCTTATGTAAGATTTGTGTGATTAAAAAAAAATCTCAGTATGATCATTTTAATGTGCTTCTTTTCTAGGCATCAAAACATTCCTAACCATGGTCCTACTTTGTTCTTAAAAGCAACTAATTGGTTTTAGAAATTTCTTTTATGCCTTTTCCTTGAACCATGGAGTCCTCAGAGGTCCGTCGATGGGCTGTCAATTTAAAAGTTGGTCACAAGTACAACTGGGTGTAAGGATTGTGGTCAGCTGAAGTTATCATTAGTGATTGTCCACAAAGAGAGCAAATAGCTCTGAGGAGACTGCTTGTAACAATGACATTCAGGGCCCAGCTGCATGCATGCATGTATGTGTATGCATGTTTTTGGAAAAGTTTGAGGTGGGGATGTGATGAAATAGTGAATAAAAGATCGTGCAAATAAAAGATTTAATGTGAAGTTTTCTTTTCCTTGAAAATTAGTGTTATTACTTTGTGAAATTAAGAAAAATAATAAGAAAAAACTCAAAGAAGAGAATTTTCATTCTTTGGAAATGAGATTTTAACAGATTCCATAATTTCCTCCTTCATTCCTACTTAACAAATGTTGTATTTGTTCTAAGTCTCTCCAACTTTTCAAAGTCCACTTCATGGTTTTCTTTTGTTTAGCTTTTTTTTTTGTCCAAAAATTCAGTTAAGATCCTGCAGAACATACCGACTCATGAACATGTGGTATATGTTACCTATCTTGTTTTGGTTAATGTATTTCACATGCCTTTGGCCCATTCAGTGAAATAATTTTCTTTATCTATTCTGTTTGTCTCTATTTCCTACTGTTCTGAATATAGCCATTCTCTTTCATGTCATTTGTCACTGAGAATATTTAATATAAATATTTTCCATTCATAAATTTACTTTACATATAAATAATGATGTTTTCAATATAGTTCAGACCACAGAGGGCTAATCCTCCCTAAACCATATAGTGTAAATATTTCAACTGTAAATATCAGCTTTAAAGAAAGGTATTTAATCTGAGGAGCAGTTTATTTAAAATCTGTTACTACCATAGACATCAAGTAGCATCAAATATTCTCATTTTCTATTAGCTATTTGTTATTTGCAAAACCTTTTACATGGATAATCAACCATGTAAGAATTACAAAGCACTTTACAAATCCATTTATTAAAGCAGATCTGCCTAGAGTGCACCTGGAAAGATGGCAAATGGAGAGTGGATATATTTATATAGAAACATGGAGGCAACAGTCCTTGAATATAATACAAACTGGAGCACACCTTTCACATGATAAAGGAATGACTCATGCTAATTCAAAGGCTCTGTTAATTAATTATCTTCCTTGAAGCATAATGCATCTCTTAAGATGTAAGGAGGGGAGAGGAAGGACTGAGCACTCTCTCTTCGTACCCTTCCTGAACTCTGAGGCGCACATCTAATTAGAGGCAAGAATCACTCAGCCAGAGCTGTCAGTCTACATGGTCACTGACTAAAGCAGCTTTCAGTGCTGCTGAGAAATCTGTCATTGAAGATGGAGCTGGAGAAAATCCATACACTGGCCTGGTTGGCTTTGCCATGTTCAGGATTGATCATGCAGTATGTTTGCATTTCTGTGTGGCTTTAATTTCCAGTGAATACCTGTTCATTTCCAATCCCTGTGGCCCACAGGATGACATAAAAAGAGTTTTGGCTTAGGAATTGAGGTTCAAGTATACTCTTGGACCTGCCATGAACTGAAGGTAACTCTACTCTTTTGTGTTCTGTAATAATGAAGTGGACAGTAATCCTTATCTTGCGTTATTCAAAAAAAGTATTGTGGTAATAAAATTAGGTATTAAATATAATATATTTAAGTAGTTTAAGTGTTCTACCACTTTGAACTATTTATTAACATTTTCTGCAATAAATATATAACATTTTTTATTCTATTTTTTAAAGTTATACCTATATATGGTATGAATAGTTTCTAGAGAGTGCTTACTGGGAAACATTGAAATAGCAATAAATATTAATGGTAGGAAAATCAACTTGATTACCAATATACATGGAAGAGAAACTCAGCATAAGTTGAATAGATTTAAGAAATTAATGGGTACGGATATATACTTTTTAAAATTCTGACTTGACACAATGCAGTGTTTGCCCATAATATAGATGTCTATCTTGTCTTCTTACCCCAGTGTAGGTGAGAAATCCATTGTAACAGTAAGACAGTTAGGAATTTGGAACCTAGAAGAGTTTCAGCAACTTCCTCCTTTATGAGAATAAATGCTTTCCCAAGCTGAGTAACAAGATCCTGGCACCTATGTAATTTAAGAGTTATTATATAGTTCTTGCTAAGGTCCATAAAAAGAGAACAGACAGAAAGAATGAGGTGTCTCTCTCTTTCAAGACCTTGAGTTCTAGCCCTATAAATAGTTAACCTCCTCCTTAGGTAATCTCCATCCTTCTCCTGGTCATCACAGAATCAGCCCTTGTGTTAAGTTGTCCAGGAGATGCTTTCATTTGCATGGCTTGCATTTATTATACTTAACATTTCCAAAGTCAAATAACTTTTACATCTGTAAATGAGATGTTCTTATTAGAAGTATAGACAATTATTGACATCCCAAGAGAAATGACAAGAAAAAGTGGCTCTTGGTAAGTACACATAGGAGAAGAAAGAACCTGTCATCTTCTGAACAAATGTGAGCCTATTTAAGTGACATGGTGGTTACATTTTTAATTGTATGTTAAATTGGCCTTAAGTAACTAGGTCACGAGGTCAGTAGAGGACACTGTTGGAGAAGTGTTTTGATTTTCCTGAAGTAAAAATCTCCTTCCTCCTCTAAAAAAAGCACTATGTACAGTCTGTAATTTTTTAAAATCTAGAATTTAAAAAGCTATATATTTTAGCCTCATTTTATATGGTAGTCTCTTAATTTTCACTCATGACTTCTTTGAATTCTTTTCATTTCTAAGGTTAAGACTGCCATAAGTCAAATCAGAATCCCCAGTGCCTAACCCTAAATTTGCTAGACCACCTGAAACAAAGTATCTAATACCTGTTCTCATTCCCTTCAATTCCTATGCACTATGGTTTTAAAGATTAGTATAATTTCTGATGTATATCTTTTTCCCTCTCTATAATCAGGTATCAAGTAGCTTTTTTTTCCTTTGAAATATATTTCTATCTATTCCTTATCTTTCACTGACAATGATAATTCACTCCAAACTAAACCCTATTTCACTTCAAATATCAATTACTGAAATATTACATTTGATTTAATAACCATGTGATAGTATAATATATTGACTGTTAGGCTGGCCCAGGGACAAAAGCAGGAGCGGCCATGCCCGGGAAAACGGCAGCCAAGCCCGGGAAAAAGGTGGATGACGTCAGAATAAGGGATGCGACCCCCACACCTGGATTCACAGGGCCAATCCCCAGTCGCGACATGGGAAGCCCGCGAAATTCCTCTGCTTAAAGAGCTGGTCCCCCTTTGTTCTGGCGCGCGACTTCCCAGCCCGCGACTTCCCGGCCCTCTGCGGACTTGGGAGTTTCGCCTGGGTGTGCCAACCCCAATAAAGCCCTGGCTATTCGACATTTTTTGTCTGATTGAGCTTTTCTCCTCGCGGAGCCCAGAAAAACCTTACAAAGACTATTGCTCTATCATAAAATAGAAATACCACAAATAATCACTGACAATAAAAATGTAATCGTGAGAGAGAAGGCAAAGCAAAGATAGAAATAAAAATATTTCAAAATTAGACTCCTTATTTCATCAACTGCAAGGTTTTCCAGTATATTATGGGCTAGCTTACAAAACTGTGACAGATGTCTTCAGGACAGTACAGCATTTTTTATTCAATTATGATAAATGTTTGTGAACAACATGGCTGAATTTGAACAGACCTGTGCTGTCCTGGTTATTCAGTTCACTTCATTGCTATAAATATCACTAATGCTACTGCTAATGCTAATAAAATAATGAAATTTTACTTTTTAAAGGCTGTAGTTTAGTTTCAGTTATCCCATCATCTCACTTTATGTCGCCTTAGTGTTGCTGTTTTGCCACTGGAGTGGAAGTATCAAGTGTGTGCATAATTTTTGGCAAGTATAGTATTTAGTTTTGTTTTTTCTCATGAGTATTAGAAAAAGATAAAATTGTGAAAAGATGAAGACATAAATAGCAAACGTAAGTTGAGGAGATGTTAGGTGAAATTTTTTGAAACTGAATATTGGTGATAACATTCAAAGAAGAGAAAACATTTGAAAATTATAAACTCTAAGTTTTCCTTTGCTTTTTATAAATATGTCTTCGCTCTAGTTAGTTATGCATCCATCTCTCCAGGATTATGTATTTGTAGAGATTAGATATGTTACAGGAGATACTCAAATAGAACAAATGCCAAATGGGATTATGCAACAAGACAACCACTCATTAACCAGATTATTGCCTTGAAACAGATTTTCCAAATTTATTATCCCATTTAGCATATCAAAAGCTCAGCCCTGAGATTCTGGAAGTTTTGGTATAGAAAATGTTCTTTTTGGGCTGCAGACAACCAAATCAGGAGGCTTGCCACTGCTGGATGAAAAAAGGCTAAGGTTTCAATTGGAATAACTTGTCCATCTTGCAAAAAGTGAGAAGGAAAAAAGAGTCAGGAAGTCATGAATATGGGACTTTGGCCCAGTAGAGAAAAGCATGTTAAAGAAGGCAAGACAAATTCAATGGCAGTAGTGTGCTGAGAAGATGCTCTTGGAAAAAGAAAAACCCCAGTTAGCGTTATGCAAAGAAAACATTCACATCATTTTTTCTTGTTTTTATCTATAGTACTGTATTGTATATTGTACTCAGATGTGTATATAGACTTTGGTCCCTAGTATATATGGTAGATACTCAAAAATGCTTGATGAAATAGACAATAATTAGGTAATGTCACATCAAGACAAATCTCCTTATATTTTACTGGAACTTAAGTTACCAAAGATAAAAAAAATATATATATATATTTTTTTTCCTATGTTGAGCTGATAGTATCTTGGGACAAAATAATGATAGCATTAAACACTATGATTATATCAGATCTGAAGAATAAAAGTGATGCAAATATGAGTTTTAAAAATAAATATTCTATAGGGAATTTCAAAAATTATTTTTTGGGACAAAATTCTTTCTTTTAAAATACAAGAAATATCTGAAAAGCCAATGTCCAACATTTTATTACTCTCTCCATTGCTGCCAATTTATAAGTTCAAGTATTATTCATATTAATGACAAAAGCTGTGAGAATGGTGAATTTCATGGTACCCAGAGGGTACTATACAAATATCTTCCGATCCCTTAATGACAGCCAGTTTCCCAAAGTGCAGGAAGAGAAAAGACCAAAGCAGAATTACAATAAAATTCCATGGTGTCATGTACTTGAAAAATAAAATTCAAAAATAAAATTAAGCAAAAATTGCATCCAGGAGATTTTCAGGAGTTTCACTTAATAATAGTTAGGAAACAGTCTTGGAAATACAGTTGCCCATTCTACACATGTGCTTTGTTTTTCTTCCATCCCTATTACCTTATTTCTTTTATCTCCTTCTAACGCAACAAGGCACAGGTGGCAACGGTGAAGGGGATGGCACTGCAGAGGGAAGTAAGGCTAGACAGGACAGAATTGTTAAGGATTTCTTTTAAAAATCTATTGGACATTCACACCCAAGTTTGCAAATCAATGACCAAGCAATACAGTACTTCAATTAGAGAAGTGAGGAAATGCATGAATGGGTGTCAGAAAACAAATGACTGAGACATCACCCTAGAGCCAACAGTCCTGTGAAATGGCAGAATTCAAGTGTGAAAGAGTTTTTGGATATTCATTATGTCTTCTCGTAAACATTTGCACTGAAAATTACTCTATATACAATATTCTGTCTCACTACCTATTGTTCAATGAATAACATGTTATTATAGTTATTAATTTATTATTATAATGTTTTGTGACAAATGTAGATACTACGATAAAGAAAATTTGGGGTTTTGATTGTTTTTAAGTTCAACACAGCATCCATAGCTGAAAAAGCAAATTATATTAGAATAAATGGGGTAAGATAAAGAATGTTAAATTTGAATTATGCATGTTTCCCATATATAAGAAAGAGAAATTGGAGGGAAAACTATGGGAAATGTGGATATCAAGTAAAATCCAGACCCTGTGAATCGTATGGTTTAATCTCTGCGTTTCTCCAACATTATCTCTTCCCATGTGGGGCTGACTTCCTTGACCTGTGATACAGGACTTCACATTTGATTAAATGTTATGTTGTTATCATTCTGAAATTCTGGTGTTTTTGGATTTGTGTTTTATAAGTGAAGGCCAGATAATAGTGGCCTAAGTGAATCAGATAAAATAGATCATGCTTAGGATAGAATGGAAAAAATGCATGCAATATGTGGGCCCATCTTGATGTCTCAGTTTATTCCTCCAAATAAGCACATTTCACTAGACTCTCTATTGTGTACTAGTTCAGTGAAAATCATTATAAAATAAGTGTTCTTTGTCTACAACTGATATGAGAGGATGCAGAGAGTCCCTAGAGGCCATATTTTCCTTTAAAACATAACATGCTTCCAGTGCAAAAAGAAGGTAATACTCTAAGAAACACAAAGAAAAGACCTAGGAATCCTAATATATATTTTTCACTCTATTTTCCTGCATTTTTCAGTCATACATCCCTGTATCCCTATCCCAATCATATCATGGAATGAGCTCATGTAGGTGGAAAGGGGAAAGATAGCCCAAAGTTCCTTTTCCATGTAGTCCTGCCTTCTTAGCTTACCAGACAAAGAAAGGACTACTGCCTGACACGTACATAAAGTCAGTACTATCGCAACAGGAAAAGAGATTTATTGAGAGGCCAGCTGGCAAGGGAACTGGGCCACAGCTCAAATTGCCTCCCTCACTTGAGTTTAGGGTGAGCTTTTAAAAGGCTTTGGAATGAGGAAGTCAAAAATAGAATATTTGGTGACTGGCTGTCTCTACTAAGTTGAGCGAGTTTCTTTGGTGAATTCAGCTTGGATCTATCTAAAGACTGACCCTTTATACTAGTTTCTGCTGCCTGTGCTGGTTGGGGCCATCAGGAGAACACCATGCTGCCATTAACAGTCATGTTCATGTGCAGAGAACAGTTTAAGAATGATTTGTTAGTTCTCTTTCAAACCAATTTTGGGCAGCTCTAATCTGTTGCTAAGCTCGGTCGCTTTCTGCAAGAACAAGCTTGAAAGGGAAGTTTAGTAAATCTTCCAGACTTCAGGAATAAAGATTATTTAGTTATGATTCACATATTTGTCAGTTAGCTGAAGGTCAACAGTATTTGCAGAATGTTTTTGTATTAAAAACTGAAATAAAAAAAATTTGTGCAGTATTTCCCACTGTCCTGATAAGAATGAAGTACATATATGTATGCAGGAGCAATAAAATAAAAATTGTGCAATTTCAGTGATTCTGCATATCAGGTAAATAAATATTTGCGTTTAAAAATGGCTTTGCCCAAAATAAAGGTAAATGGAAAAATTTATGCAAATGATTATTTTTACAACGGGCTCTAAAAAATTATGTAGTTGACTCTACTCCCATATTCCCCTTTGATGACTACATGGAATCATTCTTTTTTACAAACTCAGTATCTCTTTCCCATCTGCAGTTCTTTTACCAATTAATTATTCCTTCTGCCTGGAACACGTTTCTCCCTGCCCCTCATTTGGCTTGGTTTTCTTCATTTCTAAGTAAAATGTCACATTGTTCTCTTATCACTCTCTCTGCTTGTCTTCTTGTGGTTACTAGTTATATTTACTTAATATTTCTTTAATCTACTTTTCAAAAAAATTCATCATTCCATGAAATCGTATATGTTAATGAAATAAAGTGAGAAAAAAAAGAGAAATACAGGATGGTTTCACTCATATGTGTAATATAATGAAATGAAACAAATGAATATGCAAATGTGAACAAAATTTATAGGACACAGGATTGTGATTACCAGAAGCCTGGGGAGTGGGAGACGGGGGAATGGTGTTAGGGAAGGACACAGGACTCTGGTGGTAGGTGTGGTGTAAAATATAGACTGAGATGCAGTTTCAGGATCCTAAAATGAATATAACATTGTGAAGAAAGGAAATAATAAATATTGCTATTAAAATAAATTCACCTTCTCAATTACACTGTTAGCTCCCCAGGGAAAGGGACAATACTCTTTTAGTTCACAAAGGTATGACCAGAATAAGCAACCAATCAATATTCGTTAAATTAATCAGTTAATTAATGAACTTTGAATTGAAGAAATTTTGTACCCAGATAATGAGGAATATAATTATCATCTCAGAGAAATGCTATTTCACTGCTTAAATGTCTTTTAGGACTGATGGCAAATAAGGTACAGAATGCTCAGTTAAATATAAATTTTTATTTGCTAAATCCTGTATCTCATCTTGTGTTTTTATTAGTTCAATTTGGCAACCTTACTCTAGGAAAGAGTTGTAAAAAGATCTGAGCCTTTAAAGTGTGAGTATGATAATAGCACTATGTAGTATGGTAGTAGTTTGACCCCACTTAGGAATCTGGTAAAAGCTGTAAGTTATTTCTGGCAGGAAAATGCACATAACTATATGCATTTTTCTTTCTGGGGGAAAGATAACAGACTCTGAAGTGCATCCTTGATCCTTTCTGCCTTCACAGTCCCAAATCTAATTGATCTTCAAATTTCCTAAATATACTCAAATATATCCCTGTCCCTATTCCCAGGGCTACTTAGTTCAAGTCGTTATTTATCGTATTGTACTTCTCAACCAATCCTTCCTTTAGTCTTTTTCCCATTTAATATGCTTTCATACAGTCTCCAAACTAGAGTTTTGTCCCTGAAATATGTTTTGTCATAACTATCCTTTATTTAATATCTTTGCATTACCTGTGGAAAAATCTTTACAATGGCATAGCAACTTTGACTCCTCTACTTGATAACTCCTCCCCTTCTCCTGCATTAGTACTGGATTAGTTACGTTTTCCAAATTCTACAATGCTATCTCTTAATTTTATTTGGTATCTATTATTCTCCAGACCTACAATGTATTTGCACTCCACTGTCTATGTAGAGCAGAAAAAAAAAACTTTCCTTAACTCTTTTGGGTCTCTGGATGGGTCTGAAAACTTGACCGACAAAAACAGATTAACAGGAGAAAAGCATACACATTTAATATACTGTAAATTTTGCATGACATGAGAGACTTAATAAGGAAATGAAAACCCAAAGAAAAAGGACTAAGTATTTTCATGTTAGGTTTGATCAAGAGTGGGAATTTGCGTCTAGAATTTTGATAAGTTAAGGAGCATGAAGTCTATGTAGTCAACTGGGGACTCAGAAAACTGTTCATTGTCTGTTTATCTACAGAGATAAGGATATTTACTTAAAGAGAAGGCAACTTTTACATGAGGTTCTATGACTTGTTTCAGGAAGAAGACTGAGGAAGATCAAAGTGACCTTATAAGTTCTCCATTATCTCAAAATCCTTCATCTTAAAATATTCAGTATGCTAAGGTGTGATGTTTGAGGGAGCATGTCCTGAACCCCTCAGTCTGCCAAGCAGATATTCCTCTATTAAGCTTTGCCTGAACCTCATTCCTACCCTTATCTTCACCCAAGGCTGACTTTGTGACTCTCAGTTCTTTTGTTACTCATACCTTTGCACAATCAGAAGGAACTGTTTACTCATCAAGAGTGTCTATTGTTCCTGTAATCTTGGAATAGTGACTGTATTATTAAACTTTATATCTGTATTTCATGTACAGTGCTTGATAAATAATATGTACTCACCAAAGTTAGACAAGTGAATGTGTTTAATAATTTTCACATGTGTTAATAATTAATATCATGACATAGACATTCAATTTTTTTTGTCAAAAAATATGAAAACCAAGGGAAGATTACAGAGATATTTACTGTGAATCATGGAGACCAATAAGAATTTGTTTTAGTAAGAGATGTCACAACAAGAAAAATACAAGCAAATCTTAGTGCTTGACTAAGCACTGAGCTTATTAATATCTATAAAAATTTGACAGTTACGACCAGAATGAGTTTCTTGTGAGAAAATGAATAAGTAAATACATTTTAGGAAGCAAAGTGACAATTCGCATAGTATATAAAAAATAATTAGGCAAATGTTTCTTTTTCTTTTTTTTCTTCATGGAAAATTCTACAAGAAACATACTAATCTGCTAAAAATGGTTCTGTTTGTCTTACCACAAAAATAAATATAACTCAAACAAATTAGAATATATACGAAACCAGTTATTTTTATCCATAGCAGATTTTCATGAGCATGAATGTAATGACATCCTGTCAATATTGTCTGCCTTGCTCAAGGAGACTGTTCATTAAATAAAGCTATAAACTTTCTGTCATAATGCGATATGTGTTATTTTCTAATTAAAATTGTTTTTAGCACTCAAGTAATTTATGACTACATTCTTATTACAAAATTCAAGCAATACATGTGTACATAAAGTTAAATACGAGTCATCTCCCTTTGGTGGAATCCCCTCACACTTTCAATTTGTAATGCCCTCCCAAGGGGTAACCACTGCTAACATTATGCTGCCTAACTTGAAGTCTTTCTGTTTAGCATATACATACCTCTGTCTCTCCAAATATAGCTTGCCACACAAACAAAATTATACTCTGCACTTCTTACTGTAAAATTCTCAGTGAAATCTGAAATAGCACTTGTGGTGTTACACTCCGAGTATACTGTCTCCTTTTCTGGCTAAAGGTAATACAATTGCCAGCGAGAGAAAGCACTCCTCTTTCTTCCTCCTCTCCCATACTCTGGATAGGATAGGGTTGATCTTTCCTTCCTTGGTGGACTCTGATTGAGTAGTATAATCAGCATTTCCCTCCTCCAAGTCACAGTGAATATCTGTTAGATGAGCTCTAAACCCATCTGAATCAGTGACATGATTGGGATTGTGAAAAACTATAACAAGTGATTTACAAAATGAGGTGATGAGGACATCGTCCAGGTTGTGTCTGATTTTAATTTCTTTTAAAATAAGCAATGAAACAGACATTTCAGGGGATATTATTTCAATAGACCAGTGAAGGTGTTAGATGCCAATAGTGTGTATGAGAGTTCCTATTTTTAGTATTTCCAAGCAAGATTGCTTACTCTAATCCCCATAAGACAGCCTGGGCCTCTACTTTAAAGAGGGATATTCAACTCTTTTATAATGCTTTTTAAGTAAAAATGGTTAGCAAGGATGTCATCTAATCAAAACTTCATTACCTAATTTGAGGTGGGTTTAATGAGTCACTCTTTCCTTGGCCTTCATGACTAATATTAAAAGCAAATGAAACTAGTATTAGATAAATATTTCCTATAAGCAATGAATGGTTGATATATTTCAAGAATATGAATTGATTTTTCTTCCAGAAAAATTTCTATAGATCTTGGAGTAACTTCTGAGGGTCTCATTTTGCCCTCACCTTTTACTATAGAGGTAAGAAGACCACTATTAAATATATGGAGAGTATAAAGGAAACTTCAGGATTATAAAAAATATGATGATGTTTCTTAAAGAAATAAAAAAGACAACTTCCTTCATGCAAACTACCAGAACAAGCCCTTTCCAATGGAACTGTTCTAAGTCATGGAAGTTATGGTCCTGCTGCTCTTGGAGTTACATGAGAAAAACCCTTCTCAGTGCTCATCTAGTTTTATTTTTTAACTTAAGCAGTTTGAAATTCATTTTTGTCAATTGTAGCTAGGTGTCTTGCTAATGGAGAGCCTATGATACAAAGATAAGATATAACTCCTTATCCTTAAGGAGTTGTAGTATAATAATTGTTACTAGATACTCTAAAATAAAGCTTATGTACTATAATAATGAAAACTTCAGGACAAAACTATTGGGCTAGAGATGTACATGCAGAAAAAAATAACTAAAAATTCACAAAGAAGTTGATGCCTGTTGGGGACTTGGGCCAGGCCACAAAGCCAGGCTGATGCAATCCAACAGAAAATTGCACTCAGAGGTACCTCAGCCACTGCCCTGTTTGCCTAACGGTCGCCTCCCTATTTCATAAACAAAGCATAAACATTAGCAACCAAGAATATTAGCAACCAATCAATTAGCAACCAGTCAGAGCCTTGATCACGCGCACTAGCAATCAATCAGTCTTGATCACGCACTGTACATGCACCCACCCTCCAACCCAACTAAAGAGCACCCAGCAGACATGCACAGGGGCCACCTATCAGAACTACTTCCCTTCTTTTCCCTTTCTATATAAGTCCCTCCATCTTAATAAAATTTTGCAGCTTGATCAGAATTCGTTGTCTTGCTGTCATTTTTCGCACCTCTTGTCCCACCCC
>RJWH01002346.1:0-176962 GCA_004363575.1 Solenodon paradoxus
TGCAGCTGCTCCGTTCACCTGTAGCTTGTCTCGCTGAGAGCCCCAGTACCCAGGCCAGTTGAAGGACAATGGCAGCATGAGAGGCTGGTTGCTTGCAGAGGGACTGATCAAATAAATATGCTAAGAATAGGAGCCCATTTTCTGTCAGGAAAAGGTGTTATGTCGCGCCCTGGTGTAGCAGCAGTTAGGTCAATTGCTTCCAAAAGGAGTAAGCCACATACCTCTGGGTTTGAACCCAGTGTGAACAGCTGAATAAAAAGTAAAATAAAGATGCTTCTGTCTTCCTGCCTGCCTACTTGCCTTTATTCCAGCCTGTACCTTTCCATTTAAAAAAAAAAAAAAAAAAAGAATGAAAGAAAAAAATGTTACAAAAATGGGGAAAGAACTAGTGGTGATCCACAATATTGCCCAACTCTTGGTTTCTAAATAGCATCCTTCACTAAGAGAAACAGAATCTTTTTCAGAAATAGCTGATTCCCAGGACTGTACTAGAAAATGTATGATCCTAGAAATCCAGTCATGCCGGAAAGCAAGAATTACTCAAAATAATGTTATTTTGTTATTCTGAGACATGTTAAAAGGAAACAAGAGGTGCTAAATGAGTAACTGGGAGGAAGACCACATAAATCCCAAGCACCTGGGTTCTGACCCAGGGCGAGGGGCAGTAAACAACCAAAATGAACAAATAAATAAAAATACTTTTACAGGGCACATCCCTGTGGCTCAGCCAGGTGAAATGCCTACACGGGGACCATATATAGTCCAAGGACCTGGGTTCAAGACCTGGTTCAAGACCCAGGGTGGAAGTGAAAAAAACAAAACTAACAAATAAAATTTTTTATAAAAATGTTTTTTAAAAAAAAAAAGGGAAGGAAGGAAGTTTGAAGGGGTTCCCACTGCCCAAATCTATGGCAATTTGAGCATCAAAATAATGACAGAATAGCTTATAGCCCACTGAATGAAATAATGATCCATGAGTCTTTTTTTATATAAATCATTAACAAACCAGCATGCCCAGGTGGCGTTAACAGTGAGGTCAGCCGCCTCCAAAGTAGTACAGCCCACAGACAACCCGAGGACCTGGGTTCATGTCCTGGTTCTATGTACCAGGTCTGTGGGGAACAACCGATTATGATAAACAAATACAAATAAAATGCTTCTTCCTCCTCCCGTTTCCTCCCCGCTTACTTGTCTTCATTCCTGCCTTTCCTTAAAAAAACAAGCAAACAAAAAACAAATCAAGTGCTTCATAGGAAAAAGATATTTATATAGTCTCAAGGTATAGAAAAAAAGAATATAGTGTTACAGCCTGACCATCCTCAATTTCATCTAGTGATCAACATGAACGTCACTCAATAGGATAAATTAAAATCATATACCACCTGATCAGATGTGGTAAGAACCCATCTCTCTTTTGTAATATTTCCGCTAAAGAAGGATCATTTGCATCAACCACAAAGAAACATTAGTTTAACAAAACTAAATGGTATTTGATCTGTAATCTTTCAGGCCTGTACTCTTCAGGATTATCAAGGTCATGATAGTCAAGGAGAGACTGAAGAATAGTTTCAGATAAAAGAAGTGTGATATTGTGATTTATAATAAGAAATATACGTTTGGTCTTTATTCACATGCTCCAAAATTCTTATACTTTGCTATAGAAGAGCCAGAGGGGCATCTTTTGTTATAATAATAGAGTTTTGTTTCCATTCTCTAAAATAGCTTCCAAGAAATAACAGTGAAATAGATGACTTTTGTTTTCGTAACAAGATTCTCTCGACCACACACCAGCTTATTTTAATGAGGCGAATTTTGGAAAGTCCTTAGATAACTTAGGTAACTTAAGTTTGAGGGCTGACTGCCAGGGAACCAACCTTGATTAGAAGGTCTGGATTTTAAGCCCTTATGCCCCAACCCCTAGAGAGGAGGGTGGGGTTACAGATTGAGCTCAACCAATTGTCAATAATTTATTTGCTCATGGCTATGTAATGAAGCCTCCATAAAAACCCAAAGGATGTCAACAGAACTGAGGCTACTAGAGGGGAAGGAGGTTTGGATGATAGGAGCAAGGAGGGGTTAATAGGGCTCCAGTGGTCAGTGGGGGAAGGCTATTGGAAATTTGATGGTGGGTGTGGTGCTTTATCTTGCATTTGATGAACAGTAAACCTGCACATCTAAACTAAGTTTGTAAATCAAAGTTACTTCAGTAAAAAAACAAAAAGGATGCGGTTTGGAGAGCTCCAGCGTGGATGAAGACATGGAGATGGGGAGAACAGTTGATTAGAGAGGGCATGGAAGCTCTGAGCCGCTTCCCATTGCCTGGCCCTATGCGTCTCTGCCATAGGACTGTTCCTGAGTTGTATTCTTTCATAATAATCTGGTAATCTAGTAAGTCAATGTTCTTCTGAGCTCTGTAAACGGTTGTAAGAAATTAATTGAACCCTGAAAGGGGGCTATGGGAACTTCCAATCTGTAACTCATTGGTCAGAAGCATGGGTAACAACTTGGACCTCTGATGGCATCTGAAGTGGGAAATGAGCAATGGACAGGGAGCCGGTATTGGTGAGATGGGCAGTCTTGTGGGACTGAACCCTTACACTGTGGGTCTGATACTGTCTCTCCAGGTAGTGTCAGAATTAGGTTAACTGTAACCAGGCTGGTGTTGGAGAAATGCTTGGTGTGGAAAAACACCCTCGTATACACATCTGTATCAGGAATAGTATTATAATACAGTAATGAGAGAGGAAACACTGGAGTGAAAAAAAAAAAAAAAAATATATATATATATATATATATATATATATATATATATGGGGCAAGAATTTCTTGGAAGATTGTGACTGAAGCCAAGGAGTGTGGGGAGACACCTACTTTTCTCCTATTTTTCTCCCAGCATCACTCATTAAATAATTTCTTCTACCCTCTCAGAAGTCTTAGGAAAAAGTGCTTTGAGATTTTGTAGCCCAATCACATAAAGTGACATATATTATTGGTGAGCATGCCAGGTTCTGCCATCTACTGGTACAGCTCCTGGATTCGGTGACATAAATATCCTGAAGGTCACTTTTGTATTAGTGTAAGCTCTCTACGCCGACTGGTTAAAACCACAGAAGCGTATTCTCTTAGAGTCATGCAGGCCAGAAGTCCAAAACCAAGTTGTTGGAAGGGCTGTGCTCCCTTGAAGATGCTAGGAAGGACTCCTTCTTTGTCTCTTTCAGCTTCTGGTGGCTCCAGGTGCCCCTTGCCTCTGGCAGCATCGTATCAACTTCTGCCTCCTTCACATGGCCTTTTCCACATTTCTCTGTATGTCATTTTCTCTCTCTTTTTTCTTCTATTCCCCCCTCCTCCCCCTTTAGAGGCAGGCAGGATGAAAGAGAGAGGAGGAAGAAACATTTTCATTTTTTGTTCTTTTTGGTTGTCCCCCCAGGTCCCAGGTCAAATACCCAGGTCCTTGAGTTTTACATGGTCTATGGCCCCACTCAGCACCTGAGCAACCAGGGTGTACCCATCTTCTCTCTCTCTCTCTTGTTTTAAAGGACACTTGCCATTGGATCTAGGGTCCACGCAGAAAACCCAGAATGATCTTAAGACTTGTAACTTAACTATATCTGCAAAGATTCTTCCGAACAAGTCACCTTCATAGGTTCTAAATTAGAATATGTCCATGTCATTTTGTAGGTCACTATTAAACCCATTGTGCTTTTTTTTATATAAGGAAAGGTGCAGGTAGGAATGAACCCAGAGGCAGACAGGTAGGAAGAGAGGGAGGGAAGAAGCAATTCTATTGATTTTATTCAGTTGCTCATTTTTTGGTGGTTGTCCCAGCTCCGAGTCTCAAACTCCAGTCCTTGGCATGTATGTGTATCGCATTAGGCCAGAGGCAGTGGACAATCCATCGGGCCGCCACGGTTACACCACTTCTATGCATGGTCTTTGCTCTCAGCTTAATCTGCCCAAAATATGAAGAAATTAAACTGGAATTAAGCTGAACTAATTAAATTAAGATGTTAATTTTAATCTTCAAGGTAACACGGAGAAAAAACATACAGCAAAAGAAATAAGAGAATTAAAATAGTATATTATACAATGCATGTTTAAGTGCACCCTGGTAGAGCAGCAGTTAGGTCAGTTGCCTCCGAAGGATACAGACCTCACACACCTGGGTTGGAGTCCCATCCCAGGGGCAGGGGCATAGGGGAAAACAACCAGTGTGAACAACTAAATGAAAAATAAAAAGTGCTTCTTCCTCCTCTCCCTTCCAGCCTGTCTGCCTCTTGCCTACATTCCTGCCTACACCTTTCCTTAAAAAAATAAGTTTAATACAAAATAGGGCACAGAGGGAGGCAGAGAGAAGAAAAAAGAAACACAGAAAGCAAATAGCAAAATGGGAGAGGTAAAGCTTATTTTATCAGTAATTGCATGAAAAAGAAATAGACAACACTCCAATCAGAAGACACAAAGTACAAGCATGATTCACAACAACAGATCCAACACTATTATGTTTACAAAAGACATTCTCCATATTCAAAGACACAAATTAGCTGACAAAGGACCAAAGGAGATATTTTATGAGAACACTAACCAAAAAAGTGCTGGGTGGCAATACTAATATAGGCGATACAAAAGTTTTTGAGAAAACCCTTTTTCAAGGAAAGGTGCAGGAAGGAATGAAGCAGAGCAGAGACAGGTAGGTAGGAAGCGAGAGGAGGAAGAAGCATTTTATTTCATTTGGTTGTTCCCTGGCCCAGGACTTGAACCTGGGACCTTGGGATATAAGTGGATTGTACCCAACTGCTACTCCACCGGGCACACCATATTCACAAGAGTTTTTAAGACAAAAATTGTTACAAGAGACAAAAGAGGCCATTTTAAATGATTTTTTAAAAGGTGACTCTATCAGGAAGATAAAAGCATATATGCACATAAGAGTAGAGTCAAAAATATTTGAAGCAAAACTTCCATAATTAAAGGAAAATATAAACAACAACAGTTGGAGACTTTAATGTCTACTTTCAATAACAGGCAGAACAACCAGACAGAAGATAACAAGAAAACAGAAAACTTGAACAACTTGACCCAAGAGACACATCTATATCGATAAAACATTCCAATAACGAGCGCAAATAAACATTTTCTCAAATGTGCATGGGCCATTTTCTATGATAGATCGACCATTCATAAAAGAAGCCTCGGTGCACCCCTGGTTTAGGCGGCCATGTGAGGTCTGTGAACCCAGGTTTGCAACCCAGGCCAGCGGTTAAATTAAGATGAATTGAAATCATGTGAAGTATGTTCTCTGACCACAGTGAAATGACAAAAGGAAATTTAGGATAAAAACCAATATGTGGAAATTAAGCAACATACTTTTAAATAACCAAAGGGTCAATGAAGGAATCAGGAGATAAATCAGAAAAAACTTGGCAATGATTGAAAGAAAAACACACCAACACTTAGAGAACTCAGCTAAAGCAGTTCTTAGAGGGAACTTAGAGATGTAAACACCTATATTAGGAAAAGAAAAAAGATCTCGGATTAATAACCTAACCTCCCAACTTAAGGCAATGGGAAAAGAAGAGTAAACTAACCCAAAGCTAAAGATGAAATAAACACAAACAAATGATATGGAAAACAGAAAAAAGAAATAATGAAAGCAAAATGATTCTTTTAAACAATCAGTAAAATGACCAAATCTCTAGCTAGACTGATCAAGAAAAGCCTCAAATGACATAAAAACAGGATTGGAAGAAGGGCCATCATTATCAGCTTTTCAGAAGTAAAAAGGATTATGGAGGAGTACGATAAACAGTTGTATACCAACGAATCATCAAATGAAATGGAAAAATTCATGTAAATACACGAACAACCAAAACTGATTCAAGAACACATAGAAAACCTAAGTAGACTTAATTAGTAATCAAAAACAGTCCACAGGTGCACCTCTGTGGCTCAGCGGCTAAGGTGAGCTCATGTAAAGCCCAAGGGCTCAGATATGAGACTCACGGGCTGGAGGAAGAAAATAAAACAAAAAACAAATTTCAATAAAGAAAAGTCCAGGCCCAGATGACTTCATAAGTAAATTCTAATTTAAAGAAAAAAATAATACCAACCCTTTACAACTCTTCCAGGAATAGCATCACTTTGGGGCCAGCATTGTGTTGATACTAAAACCAGGCAAAGACAAAAAAAACTACAGGCCAGTATCTCTTATCCGTTAAGAATATAGACATAAAAATTCTCAACCAAGTTCTCGTGGTCCCAATTCAAACATATGAAAAAGGATATACACCATGATCAACTGAAATTTCACCAGAATGAAAGGCTTGCCTAGCATACTCAAATCCATTGTCTATACCATATTAATAGAATAAAGGACAAAATGACATGATCATCTCAGCAGATTCAGAAAAAAAGCATTTGACAGAATCTAGTCCTTTCATAAAATTGCTCCAAAAATGCAGCATATAAGAAAACTTCCACAACCTAATGAAAGCCATTTACAAAATTTCACAACATACTTAGTGGTGAAAGACTTAAAACTTTCCCTTGAAGAGCAGTAACAAGACAAGTTGTCTGCTCTTGCCTCTTCAGTTAAACCTTGTACTGGAGGTTCTCTCTAGGGCATTTAGGCAAGAAAAAGAAAAGGCATCCAGATGGAAAATAAGAAGCCAACTTACTTCTATGCACACAGGGCATAGTTTTATACACAGAAAACCCTAAGTAGACACACGCTGGCGGCCTAGCGGCTTAATACACTGGGCAGAGTCCACATACATCCCAAGGTCTCTGGGTCAAGACCCGTGGCTGCGGGGAGCAACTGGGATGAACTTCCTCTCTCTTCCTCCCTGCCTTCTTGCCTTCAATCCTGTCTGTACCTTTCCTAAAAAAAAAAAGAAAGAAAGAAAACCTGAAGAAATCCACAAAGAAATAGAGCTAATAAATGAGTTCAGCCAGGGTGTAAGACTAACGTGTTAAAACAAATGGTATTTCTACACAGCAACATGACAATCTGAAAATGAAATCAAGAAGCAGTTGCTGGTGTACTGCTGTGGCTCTGGTGGCTGAAGCAGCTCAGGCAGCTAAGGTGCCAGCCTTGGGAAGCCTACTGACATCAGTTGGAGAACCTGAGCTGGGGTTAAAAAGAAAAAAAGAGAAGGAATTACGTTTATAGTAGCATCAAAAGAATAAAATGTTTAGGAATAAATTTGACAAAAGAAGCACGTCCCGGTGGAGTAGTGGTTTGGTCAACTGCCTCCAGCCTAAGCGCAGTCCATAGACATCAGAAGGACCTGGGTTCACATCCCAGGCTGGGGAGAACAATCAAGATGAACAACCAAATCAAAATAAATAAAAGGCTGCTTCTTCCTCTCTCTGCCTGCCTGCTCTCCTTCATTTCTACCTGCACCTTTCCTTTAAAAAAAAAAATTAACAAAGGAAGTGGGAGACTGGAACAGTAAAAACTATAAAACACCATTGAAAGAAAAATTTTAAAACCTAAATAGATGGACAGACATCTGGAAGACTTAATATTGTTAAAATGGCACTTTTAGTGGGGGAAAAAAGCAAATCAGAGAGCTGCAGGAAGAAATGGGGTGTGGGGGACAAAGAGGGTAGAGAGGATTTAACTGTAAAGTGAAGGGAAATAAGGAAACAATGGCAAACCTACGGTACTACGTACAGATGTAAATTTGCTATTATGTACACCTCAAACTGAGTTAATGTTAAAATGCAATATTCCTTCAATAAAAGGAATTTAAAATATTGGCAATTTGGCATTTGGCAATACCCATCAATTTATCAACAGATTCAAATGCAATCTCTAATCAAAGCACTGCAGCCTTTTTTGCAACTGTTAACTAGCTGATCTTAAAGTCATATAAAAGGGCAGGGGACACAGCATCGGCACACAATTCCAGAAAAGAACAAGGTTAGGAATCACACTCCCTGACTTCAAAATTTATTACAAAGCTAACCAAGAAATGTGGCCCTGGGACTAAGTATAGAAATATAAATGAATGGAATAGAACTAAGAATCCAGAAATAAACACTTAATTTATGGTCAATTGATTTTTGACAAAAGCGTCAAGACAATTCAATGAAGAAAAAAATGTTCTTCAACAAATATGTGCTGGGATTATACTAGATAATCAGAGCAAAGGAATCAAATTGGACCTTACCTCAACCATATACAAAATTTAACTCAGAATAATCCAGAGATTTACATGCTACAGCCGAAAACTCAAACTTTCAGAAGAAAAGTTCTACACAGCAATACATTTTTGTGAACTTGGATTGGGTTACGGTTTCTTAGAAACAGAAGTACTCACAACAAAACAAAACAAGATCTGATTTCATCAAAATTGAAAACTTTTGTGCTTCAAAGGACAAATGATACATTTGACTCATGATACTTGCATGCGACATTTCAAGTGTACCTTGAAAATATGCGAACTGAAAGAAGCCAGACATGAAGACCACATATTGTGTGATTCCATTGAACTGAAATACCCAGAACAGGCAGATTCATATTCAGAAAGCAGATTAGTGATAAATGATTACTTAGGGGCTGAGGGGGACTGTGAACGGGCATGTGGTTTCTGTTAGGGATGATGATGTCATTCTGAAATTAGAGAATAGCGACTGATGTACAGCTTGTGAATATACTAAAAACACATTGATAATACACTTACCATAAAGGGGTGACTTTATGTGAATTTATCTCAAAACTTCTTTTATTTAAAAAAAAAAAAAGTAAGGCAATCTGGCCACTTTGACTGCTCCCAGAATAGTGAACTAGAGAGGGGCCAGGAAAGAGGGAGCTCAGTTCAGTATGTCAGGAGACCCAGTAATGTGGTGATGATGATGATCACAATTACCGTTTCCTACTGAGGAACTGTAGACCAAAACCTGGGGAGAATATTTATTAATTCATGTATCAATATGTTGCTACATGTTATCTCACTTATTCAGAATATAGGCTTATTTTCTTTCTTACATACTGGGAAGCAGAAGCTCAGAGAGGATTTAGTAACATGGCAACTCTGTTAGTAATGGCAGTACCGTGGGCTGGATCCCATGTTCATAAACACATGTTATTAGTGATGAGAAAGGAGGGAATGGCTTGAGAGACAGAATTGTCAATAGCAGTATCAGCAGCAGGTATCAGAGGGAGGGAGGAAATGAGATAGAGAGGAGAGTCTGCAATGATTAGATGGTTGGTTCTGCTGATGGGTGGGCAGTAATGGATTCTGGAAGTAGACAGGGAAAGGCAGGAGGCAAAGGTTTTTAAAAAGACGAGTGCTTTACATTTTGCCTCCCTCATTACATTACAAGCATCTAAGAAAAGGGGACATTCAGTTTGGGAGCCTCTCATTTCCTGTCAAGAGGAGGTAAGCTGTAAAAGTTGATTTGCTGTGTGATTAGAAGCAAGTCCCTTGACCTCTCTGGATGAATTCTAAATTCTTGTCTACCTCTGAGTTTCTGCGAGTCTGTGATTAGAAGCAAGTCCCTTGACCTCTCTGGATGAATTCTAAATTCTTGTCTACCTCTGAGTTTCTGGGAGTCTGTGACTTCACTACCCGTAGCTTCTAGCCCAGGGTAGGAGCTGCGGAGATGTCAAACGGGAAAAGAAAGCGCAGGAAATTGTGCGGGCTTGTGCCGTGAGCCAGCCTTAGTGCCCTCTAGTGGCCATGCATGGGAACCACAAGCAGAATCCTGGAATTGACCATCTTCTGGCTATGACTGCAGCCCCACCTGCTCCGTCCAAAGGCAGAGAGTCTTTTGAGAAAGGATATACAAGTTCCCTCTCCCAAGGTGACAACTCCCACCCCAAGGCAGTATTCAGAGAATTTACCTAAAGTTCCCCACACAGCGTTTAGAGCAGGACTGGTGTCTGCTCTGCACAGGCTGCTTCTAGATAAACATTGCTCTGGGTGAGGAGGCCCCTCCATGATTTGGTCCTGGTTATCCGTGCTGTCCTTAGGCAGAGATGGCCAAGGTCCCTACTGCACATTACTTGTTCACATTTCAGATCAACAATGCTGAGAATAGTGGCCTAGCCCTGTGGGGTGGGTTAGGTTTGGACCAGGGCTTAGACTGGAGTGAGAAGCTGAGGGTCATGGTTAATGTCAGGCTGGGAATGCAGTGGGCCTGAGACTGTCCGGAAATAGGCCTTTCTTCCATCCTTAAAGGAAATGTGTGTCCCCTCACCTGACGCCTGCGGCCTGCTCAGCCACTCTCCCGCTGTCTCAGGGCAGTGCCTCTTGCTGTCCTGCCCACCTAGAAACTCTGGAGATATGAAGTCCAGCCCTTCCAAGACAAGACCCTCCGCAGCCCTCTCTACTGTCCTCTCTGTCTTCCAAATCAGCAACTCTGTACTGGTTGCTCTGCTTTTACCTGGCAAACTTCCAGTCACCCTTTGAGTCTCAGTTTAAGCATTATTTCCTCAGTGAGGCACCCTAAGCAGCCTAGGGACATCTCTGTCACATCTCCGACCACGCTGCAGCTCCTCGGCTGTTTCTAATGTTTGTTTCTGCTCCCAGGTAGCGGTTCACAGCTTTGGGCATGGAGGAGCGGTCCCCGAGGTGGATGAATGGGAAGGACAGACACTTGGTGGGTAAGTTGGAATGAGGCGCTTCAGTCTCACTGGAAAGGGCTCCCAGCTGCTGAGTATGCATTGAACTGGAAGAAATTAGAACAGAGAGCGCTGCCATCTTGCGAAAACTGGGTGTGACATGACAGGTCTAAGGTGACAGCAGACCAGCTTTCTCACTTTGTGGGGTGAGGCCAGCAACGCTGCTTGAACGAGCTATCAGGACCATTCCAGTTCAGTCATTGCAGAACCCGAGAATTGGGCATTAGCCCTTCACACGTGACAGCTGCTGTGACGGGGCTGTCATGGTGTTCATGCCGTGTGTCCTCTTGCGTATAAGCCGCACCTAGCGACTTGAACAGAATGTGGCAAAAGTGAGAGGATGTCATTTTTAAGATTTGGTTATAAAGTGTGTGATTTCCATCCTGCATATTCTCTCTCTCTCTCTGGCTATTCTTGCTTACTCTCTCTGGTGAAGTCAGCTGCCACACTGTGCGTTACCTATGGAAAGGCCCACGTGGCAAGAAACAGAGTGGCCTCTGGTTATTAGCCAGTGAGGAAGTGGATCTTGCCAACAACCAAAAGAATGATCTGGAAGTGGATCCTCCCCTAGCTGAGCCTTGACAGAGCCGTCATCTGGCCAACAGCTTAATTACAGTCTCATGAGACCCCGAAACAGAGAGCCAGCTAAGTTGTACCTCGACTACAGACCTTCAGAAGTGGTGGTCACACGCTATCTGAAGCCACTACGTTGCAGAGTAATTTGTTACATGGTAATAGGTAATACAGCCCACAGGGCCATGTGGGCCGAAGGAACAAGGGGAGGGGCTCAGCAGCCGGCCCGGCTGGGGTCAGGGTTTATCCCAGCGTCAGTAGTAATATACAGATGCAGCCCTAGCAGTAACTCATAGAAGACTCTTACTTTCATTTATTTTGTTTAGGAATATACAAAAATCTGACATGGTACAACGATCTCATCAAGAGAAAACACATGGAGGAGGGGCGAGCTTTCCTCCCTGCTCCCACCCTCCTCTCGGACAAGGCACCAATATGTGAAGCTTGAGTTCAGAGGGCTTCTCTCCTGAAATCAGTCTGCTGTTCAGAAGACCCCTCTATGAATGGGAAGAGTGACTCCTTCCTCACTCCCACACTTGAGGGTGTATTTTAAGCAAACTGAGGCTACTGGGAAGTATGTGATTTAGATCAAAGCCGGATTCACTACTGGGTCCATGTTATCAGCCCCTTGTCATTTTAACCACAATATAGATAGTGCAAGACCTGAAGTGTCTAGGACAGTCCTGTTACTCAGCACAGGCTCGCTGCTACCCCCAGTCTTGCCCTGGGGCCAACAACCAGGCTCATTTTGAAAGACTGGGAGTCAGAGAGGTTGTAAAAAAAAAAAAGAAAATCAAGCTAGAACATTCCAGATGCTCATCACTGTATTCTTTAAAATGTGACATTTGTGCCCTCTAGTCCTGAAGTCAAGTGTAGAGCAGCTGGGAACAGAAGTGTCTATATTAGAAGGAGCTTCTGTCCCTTATTCCCACCTCCACCACCAGGGCAAGGAGCAAAAAGTAACTGGTCTGAGTCACCAACAGCTGTCCTTCTCTCACCATTAACCAAGACTGAGTTTTCTCTGCAATTCTGGGAGGGAAGGAGAAGAGTTGGTAGTGAAGCCATAAATACCCAGATGTGTTAGCCTCTACCTAGAAAAGGACAAACTGGAAGTGAAAGAGATGGAAATAGTCACTGTTTCCTTCTTAAAAAAGACCTAACGTTGTCATGGTTTAACAAAATTATTATAATTTCTTTTAAATAACCCACAGACACCCATGGTGCATCCAAATTTACAGAACAAAAGGCACTTGAGAACACGTAGAAAAGAGTTTACAGCTGGCCTCTGCGCCTGCTCAGTTCACCTCCAGGACCTCTGTCTCCGGAAGGCCGAACTTGGTCTTATGCTTGTCGAAGAGCTTCACCAGGGCCTCCATGTACATGGCGTGGTACAGGTCGATATCCTGCTGTGTCGGGTGGTCCAGCTTGGGGATGGTGATGGGTTCACCCACTGCAGGGATGAGGCAGAGGCCTCTGGTTAGTCAACGTCATTTGGCCCCTCCTCCCTGGTATCCACAATGATCTAATGACAGTGACCCCGTGGCATGTGCCCACCAGTTCCAGGAGCGGAGCTGAGTGTGCTCCATCTCAGGCTGCCCCTTCTACAGGTGAGAAGACTACCCCAGGGACACGGGAAAGGACTTGCTCAAGGTGACACGGCCACTAAGCAGCAGGCGGGATGAAGACTGGCGGCACACACTGCATAGAGCTGTGAGGGACAGCTGTGGGGCTCTTCTCTGGGTAAGTCACTTCACCTCTCTGAGTCTGCTTCCTCAGAGAGCTCACGGGTACCCTTCCTCAGAGGGCTGTGATGACAATTCTATGGAATAACATGACATGCTTTGAAAAGTATGGTAAAAGTAGGAGCGGGCGGAAGAGCCCAGCATTCATACATTTGTACTTTTTTCTTTTAAGGAAAGGTACAGGTAGGCGTGAGGGTGAGCAGAGGCAGGCCAGCAGGAAGAGAGAGCAGGAAAAAGCACTGTGTTTTATTTCACTGTTAATCGTGGTTGTTCATGCTGGCCCTGGGATTTGAACCTGGATCCTTGGGATGTATCATGACTGCACTGGTCAAAGGTGGCAGACCTAACTGCTACTCCACCAGGGTGCACCATGTCCGTTGTTTTTCTGTCTTACCCTGCTTCATCCTCATACCCGACTCACCCCCACAAATCCTGTCAAACAAAACCTCTAAAATTTCTCTGAAGTTCACATGCTTCTCTCTCATTCCCATCATTTCCTTAGTCTAAGCTACTGGTTATGATTCAGGCCTAACCATTTGCTACCCAGCAGCCCCAAGGATGACCTTAAGATGAAAATCTGAACCTCCCCTCCCCAAAAACCTTATGTAGTTTTCCTTTCTGAAGGTGGAGAGCAAACTCCTTCACGCTGGCCACATCCAAGCACACCTGTGCATGGAAACGTCCCTGGTGCCTCAGAAACCAAACCTGGCACGGGATTTGGATACAGCAAGAGTGAAGGTAAGTCTGTGATCTACAATGCAGGCAGCTGGTCTCTGCCTAAAAGCAAAGTAAGAGGTGTATCCCTGTGACTTAGCAGCTAAGGTGAGGACCATGTAAAGCCCAAGGACCAGAGGTTAAGACTTAGGTCCAGGGGAAAGGGAAAAAAATCCCAAGTCCAAAGACAAAGCAACACATCAGACCTGATAACTCAAAGCATCTATGTGAGCTCTGGCCCTGAAAGAGCATAATGTGTGGTCTACATGCTCCTTCCTGTGTGATCTTGTGAACCAGTCACAAACATGTACACGCATGCACGCACGCACACACACATACACACGCACGCATGCATTCATGCACATATGCGCACACATACACACACATGCACTCACCACATACACACACATGCACTCACACACATATACACACATACACACGCACACATGCACAGGCGCACATACACATGCATGCACTCACGCACATATACACATGCACGCACACAAACATACACACACATGCACTCACGCACATATACACACATGCACTTGCGCACATATACACACATACACACGCACAATGCACTCACACATATGCACACATACACATGCATGCACTCACACACATACACACATGCACTCACACATATACACATGCACACACACATACACATGTGTGCATGCACTCACACACATATACACACACGTACTCACACACAATGCACTCAGACATATACACATATACACACATGCACACACATACACACAGGCACAATGCACTCACACACATATAAGCACACGCACACATACACACGCACGCATGCACGAACGCACACTAATAAAAAGTAATTCTTGGGAATCTCTAACCTGCCCCAAACAAACCCAGGGCAGCTGAGGACCAAGAGCAGCCAGTCTGTTTTCACTACACTTCTCAAAGGTCCACACTCCATTTATATTTTGTATTTTTCTTCCTGTTCCTCAAAACTCCACACAATATTGCTGGGAGAACTTCATTTAAGCTCCTGCTTCTGATAAAAATTGTCTTCACCCGTTTTTGCTGGATAACTCCTTTTCAGTGACCAGTGCCAGCATTCCCTCTGCCCTGGGGTCCACCACGATCCTCCAGGTCCTCCACGACCCCGCTGGTCTTTGCTGTAATAGCATCTTCCCTGATGGACTGCCGGGTCTTGTTTTCTTGCCTAACACAGCCTGACTCACAGTGATGGAACTACGCCTTCCTTCTTTATCTCCACCCGTCACTGCCATCAGCACCCTAAGATGTACTCATGGTTAGGGCATGGGCATCGGGGCCAGGTGAATTGGATTCGAATCCCAACTCTGCTGCTAACTACCTGTGTGGCACTTAGTGTCCAGGGTCTGTGGGCGGGGGAACTCACCGACGGTGGTGATAGGCTTAGAGTAGGGCACCAGCCCCCAGGTGTCAGAGGAGAAGAGGCCTCGGCCATGGAAAATGCATGGTGCAAAGCCAATGTACTTCTGGAACTTCTTCTGGACCCATCGGCCCCAGGATCCTTCCTCAAAAATCACTTGCTTGTAGACTTCATTCTCTCCAAAGGAGTAGGTGGGAACCAGGTCAGCTCTAGAAGGGAAAGGCCAGCATTGGTCAAACCACAACCCATAGTTTCAGTTCCTCCTATTATCCTATTAGCCCCAGAGACCCTGGACACTAATGGAGCTCCCCTTTCAGCAGGGAGGTACCAGAATCACCTAGAGGATCCCAAACCTGTCCCCCACTTAGTGATGAGGGCGCATATCAGGGCTTTGGGACCACGAGACTAAGGAAGACTAAGCGTTCCTTTGGAATGCTGTCTGGCTCCTTTTTCAAGGCCTGCCTCCACTCCAAGTTCTCCTGTCCCACCCCGAACCCAGGCCTCTCTCAGCCCAGTTCCATGTCACAGCCTCAGCACACCGTGCCGTTGCCATCTGTCTCTCCAGCCTCACCCCCAAACCTGAAGTTGGGGCTGGGTGCGATCTAGTTGTGTCCCCTGTGCTAGGCCCTGGAGGGTGAGCAGCCTCTTCTGAAGGCTGGGGTGAGATCCTGAAGAGGAAGAGAGGAGGGCTAGGGACCGGTGTGTGACTGCTGGAGGTTATGTCACCTGAGGGGTTGCCCAGAGGCCAAACAATAGAGGAAAACGGTGGAGTCCAAAGAGCCAGAGTGTGGCCCTGACCAGGTCACTTAGCCTCACTCAGTTTTTTCAGGAAGAAAGTGGGGATGTCACTATCTGCTGGGGATGCTAAGGGGGCCCTAGAAGTGAATATGCTTTGTCAAATGGAATGTGCTGAGCAGGTGACTACCCAGAATGTGCCTCTGGTTTGCTAGGTCACAGAAATCGAAGCTACTCTGCTCCTCTCTGTCTGTCCTCGGGGAAGCCCCTCCAGGAAGCCTTCCTTCATGTCTCCAGGCATTGCACCCATCTTCCTGGTTCCTGCCCTCTTGGCAGCATGAAGCCTTTTATCTGCAGGACGCAGTCCTGCATCTGAGCCTGGCCTCTCAGCCCATCTGCAAGGGCCCTGGGGACACGGGCTGCACCTGTGCTCCACACAGCCAAACTTGGCCTAACCATCACTGTGCACTTCACTTCTCTCTCACAGGATGACAAGCCCCCTTCTAAGCCTTCCTGGGCCTGGGCCCTGCCCCCAGGAGCCAAGCTGCTGCCTGGGCTGAGCAGTGTTGGAGGGGAGGTGCGTGTGTGGGGTGCTGCATGAGGCCTTACCCGTGGCGCAGAGCCAGCTTCACAAAGCCCTTGCGGTTGCGCAGGGTGACAGCATTCTTGCCGGGCATGGAGCTCAGCGACTCGGCAGCTCCCCCGACGACGATGACAATGGCGTTGCCGCTCCCGTTCTGCGACAGCAGGTAGTCTATAGTGTCCCGGTTCACAGGGCAGATGCCTGGGGGGAAGGGCACAGTCAGGGCCACCCACACGACGTCAAATGTAAGCAGAAAGCGCCCTGGTCTTGGGCCCCAGACCTAATCCTGCACTTAGAAGGAAGAGCCTGCACAAGCCATTCCTCTTTCTGAGTCTCAGCTTCCTTCCCTGTGGAATGAGGATAATGCAGCCCCACTCTGTGGCTCAGGTGGCCAACAGGTATAGGCTATTGAAAGCCATGAACCTGGGCTTGACACCCAGGACCCTGGGGAGGCAAATGAATTAATAATTAACTAATTAGTTAAAATGGAATAATGATACGAAGTTGTTTAGGGAACTCATTCATCTGGCAAACACTCACCAGGCTGGTGCCAGGTGCTGGAGCTCCCAGAGAGTCAGGCTGGTGGGGGTCACAGGCAGGGAGAGACCAACAGCCACGGACAATGATCAGGCTGTGCAGAGGGCAGCACAGGGACTGGGGGTGTCAGAAAAGGGGCCGGAGAAGGCTCGCTGGGGATGATACGAACTGCTCTCCTGCTAGGCACACACCGGGCCGGCGGAAGGCTGCATCTCCGAGCACAGGACCAGCCACTGAGTCATGGCGCCTTGGTTTCCTGGCTTCTCTATCACCTTGCTCCAGGGGGAGGCCCCGGCTTTGACAACAGAGCCCAGCAGGGGCAGGCAGAGGTGGATTCTCACCTCCAGACATCAGGTACTCCCTCAGCACTGGTACCCGGAAGTTGCCGGCCAGCGTGGCCAGGTAGGGCCTTATGCCGGGGAACTTCTTGCTCACTTCTGTGGCCTCTGTGCTGAAGTTGCAGAAGGCACCCAGGCCCATGATGCCATGGGGGTGGTACCCAAAGATGTAGTTCCTGGTGGTCAGGAGGTTATGTGTCTTTACCAGCTGCAGGGAAAACCTCAGGTCAGAGATCGGGGCTGGGGTATGCCCAGAGGAAGGGGAGGCACTGGGCATGCCACGCACTTACGGACTCTGCGGGCTGACGGACCCTGACCCTCACCACTAGGCCTCACACTCTTATGCCTGGGACCACCGTGCCAGGTGCTCTGCAGTAGCCATTTGAACTGAGAGTCTCTGGAAAGGAGATGGAAACTTTCTCTCTCATTCCTCATACTTCCTCTGGCAAACATATCAGGTCCTCTTACTTGCATTTTACCATTCTGCTGCCTTTCCTTCCTCTGGGCCTATCCTCCTCCTCATGGTGGGTGACTATTCTAAAACCCATATCCAACTCCTGTCACTCTCAGCTAAAGAGGAGTGCTCGGCTTCCATCAGAGTAAGGTCCAAGTCCCTTAGTTCGGCCAGAGAAGGGACAGTGCAGCTGGCCTGAGTGGAAACTCCCTTCCAGGCAGCCAGGCTCAGGCTCCAAGGCAGAAGGACAAAGGCACCAACAGCCCTTATGCCAGCACAGGGGGTGGGGAGGTGAGCTATCCAGCTGGGCAGCTGATCTGTGGTGGATCAACAGAGCTGTCCTGAGATACTCTGAAGAATGATTGGCTTTCTTGGCACCCACCCTCTGCCCTGGGGCTGGTGGCTGGAGGCGGAGTGGCAGTGCAGTTTTCCTCAACCCAAGCGAGCACTAAGGGGCATGGACCCAGCAATGCCAGGAAACCAAGGGGCTGCGGGGTGCTGAGAGGGTTGGAGAGCAAAGTCATTTTGTTCAGAAAACATCACTCTTTCCTAACTAATAAAAATACTCAGGAAATTTTAAAAATACAGAAAAAGACAATCACAAGCACCTGTCATGCCACCATCCAGCTAGACCAGTTTGACATGTCAATTCCTTTTTCTATTCAAATATACTTAAGCTCTTAGGAAAAAATAACACGAAATTGAGGTCATAGAGTTAGTATCACTTTCATACGTATTTTTTTCCTGTTAGGTTGTAAGAATTTATTTTTAAATACCCTACAGCTGATTGAAAGGGAATTCATAATGAAAAGAAGATACTTGAGAAAGATGGTGGCAAATGGACTCTGTACTCATGCTAAACTAACAATGCCTCAAAAATAATGATTATAGAAAAAAATGCCTTCGCATTAAAATTCTGCTCCACCCCAACTTTTTTACACAATTATAAAAGAAAAAAAATAAAAGCTCTAAAATCTTGGTTATTTTTTCTTTTTTGGACCAAATACTCATTTTTCTATGCATTTATTGACCTGTGAAACTTTTTATACAATTAGATCTTTCAAGTGGAAGACCAGGGTTTAAAAAGAAAAAGATGGGGGTATCTGAAAGAGCATAGAGAATGCCCAGAACAAAGGATGATGGGAAAACTGTTTCAATCACTATTTCATTATCCTTACACTCACTCAGCCCTCATCCCTCCCCAACCCCTAATCTACACCATCTTTAAGATCATGAGAAACGCTTAAATATTTTAAAATAATTAAAAAGAAATAAAAATTCACATTTAAAAAGGTTTTATATAATTTTTTTTAAGGAGGGAGGAAGGGAGAAAGTGAAGAAGGAAGGGAGTGAGAGAGGGAGGAAAGAAGGCAGGCAGGCAAGAAGGAAGTAAGGGAGGGAGGGAGGAACAGAAGAAGGGAGGGAGGAAAGAAGGAAGGAAGGAAGGCAGGCAGGCAGGCAGGCAGGCAGGCAGGCAGGAAGGAAGGAAGGAAGGAAGGAAGAAAGAAGGGAGGGAGGAAGGGAGGGAGAGAGGAAGGCAGGCAGGAAAGAAGGGAGGGAGAAAGAGAGGGAGGGAGGAAGGGAGGAGGGAAGAAAAGAGGGAAGAAAGAAGGCAGGCAGGCAGGCAGGCAGGAAGGAAGGAAGAAGCATTTTTATTTAGTTACGTATTTTGTTTGTTCTCCCAACCCCGGGTCGTGACCTAGGTCCTTGGGCTTTACAGGATCCATACCCCAGTCATCTCAGTTGCCTGAGCCACCAGGGTGTGCCTTTTACATAATTATTTTACAAATCATATAGCAGCCATTTTTCGTTATCAAAATCCCTCTGTAACAGGTCTTCTCATAGCTGCATTAGTCTAACACACGACATGTAACAGAACTGTAATCAAACCAACTGAGGGATCTTAAAGAAGCTTCCAAGTTTTCCTCGTAGAAATAATGCTCCCAGAAGACCTCTTTTACTGTCCACATATATGACTCCCTCCAGACAAACATTTAGAAATACAGTTCTGGGGTCAAAGGGTGATCACTTTGGCTGTCCCACCTCTGGAGAGGCAACACTGACTCCACACCCCCACGAGAGCTGGAAGGTGCCCGTCTGCCTGCACTGGTGCCGCCAGAGGCAGAGCCGCTGGCCACGGCGGAATACTGAGGGCCAGGTGACTGGTGGCTTAATGGTTAAGTCTGCCTGACACAGTCCAGGGTATGTGTCCTGGGGATGCGGGAGCAAGTTGAACAACTAAATAAAATAAAATGCTTCCTCCTCTTCGCCAACTCACCTTCATTATTGCCTGCACCTTTCCTTAAAAAAAAAAAAAAAAAAAAGATTACTGAAAGCCTGGGTCTTCTAGGACTCCAGGTTTGGGAACATCCTGGCGAGGGAAGGCCTTGAGCTTGGTTCTCGGGGAGGGAGTGCTGGTCTTGGAAAACTGAGACCTGAATCTTCAGGGGAGAGGCCTGAGCGGCATGGAACTGTTGGGGGACTGTTCCCAGAGCTGTAGCTTCAGTGTGTGGATGTACAAGCAGACCCCCTAGCTTCACCCCCCGTGACTTGGGATGTTCATATTCTTTCTTCCACTTTGCCTATGGCAAGCAGAGTAAGATCCCTCAAGACCCTAATCAAGTCCTAGCTGCCCACTGACTAGGTGGAAACAGAGCAGCCCGGCCTATCACTAGCGCCTCCAGGCAGCGCGGCTTTGCAGGAGCACTGCAAGACGGCCATTCCAGGTTCTGCCCCTAAAGAGTAGGTCTGCCCACCATGTTAGCACTCAGTAAAGTGAAAATGGAAAAACATCTCTGTCACAGGGCAGGAAGGTGTTAAGGTAACTGCTTGAAGCAGTTTGAAAATGTGCTCTCAAGTTAATAGCCAGGCCTGGGAACCTGAAGTGCAGAAGGGGATGGAAGACCCCTGATCTAGACCATTCCTCTGATTACAAAGTAGAGCATGGAGACTGAGCGAAAGGACTTGCTGCTTCCCGAGGTCATGGTGAATCAACCCCAAACCTCTTACATGGCCACCTGGTTGTACTTTTCCTGGGCCTGGGAGGTAGATGTCACCTGACTGAACCCTAGCTGGTTCTGGAAGTCATCTCCTCTCTTCTCTAAACCTCCACCTCACAGGGCATCTCTTTAAAGGAGACGTTGGGGGGCACAGGGCAGGCTGAACACCCTCGGCACGGTACCCAGAGAATGCGGGCATTGATAGAGCTTTGCTCTGTCTCCACGCCACAGTCCCTCCCCTGCAGGGCTGGATGTGCCCACTCTGGAGGGAGCAGGAGGACACTGCTGATGAAAGTTCTGTTGACATCTTCTCTCATGTCCCTGACTGTTTTCCATGGCAAAGTCTCAGTGCTAGAGGGTTCCCGGGCCAAGTCTGCTGACTAACGTGAGCCTGGGACACATTCCTGGCAAGTCACTCCCCACACCCTGACTCCCAGGACAGGAAAGGTGCTCAGAGAAGCTTGCCACACTCTGGCACCAGAGAGAGGAAGAAACCCGGGCCCAGAGATGAGCAGAGACGTGGCTGAGCTGATGCAGCAGGACACGGGGACAGAAGAACACTGCAGAGAGAACACAAGCCCCGAAGAGTAGATCTGGTTCCCATAACAACCCTGCTTTGTGATCTTGGGACAGTCCCTCTTCTCCGGGCCTCAGTAGGCTCATCTATGAGAAAAGGCAGCTGGACAGATAAACAACTTTCAGCTCAGTCTCCTGTCTATACCCCAGGGAGTGGTGACCCGGCACTTCCCAGTCTCTACTAGGCAGCAAGGGCTCCTGTGGCTGCTGTTAACACGTAAAGTCCACCTCTGCTGTGATGCTCGCCAGGGCAGCTGAGCAAAGACTAGAGCACTTCACCAAGAAGGGAGTGGGGACATGTGGGTGGGTGGGAACAGCTGGAAGCCCTCATTACACAACTACTGGCAAGAGGCCAGACACAGGGGGTGGGACAAGAGGGTCACACACAAGTCCACAGCACATCAGCCCTATGTCAGGTCACCAAGGTCAAACCCTCCCTGCACAGAAAGGGAGCCTGAGGTCCCCAGGGCAGGCTTGGCTGAGTCTCCCAGGCTAGGCCTCTGGTGAAGGCTAAGTGCCCTAGTCCACCTCAGGCCCAGCTTGGCTATGGTCCTGATGCCACACAGGGCCAGCTCATATGTGCCCTGTAGCTCCAACTCTCAGCTTATTTCTTAGAAGTGTGATGAGGAACACAAGGTTTGGTTTGGTTTCTTTTGGAAGGCCTATGATCAGTGCAGAAGGGCATATACCTGTGCCAGCCTGACTGACAGTCACTAGGCATCCTGTTCTAGGGAGAGAGGGCTATTGTCTTAAGGAGGCTTCCTGATGGGCAGGCCACTCTGGACACTGGGGCCCTGAGGCAAGGTCTACACCCCCGGGCTGCTGACTATCATTGACCACTTTTTATCAACTGAGCTGCTCCATTTTTGCCAAGGAGGGAACTGAGGCTCGGTCAGCTGGAGAGCATGTGCCTGTGGTCCGGGCAGAAAGTGACAATGTCTAGCAAGATCCCTTTGATGGTGATGCCACTGAGGGAGAGGCCAGGGCTGACTCTTCGGTGTCCCCACACCCTGCACTGCACAGGATCAGCAATGGCAGGTCAGGGAGCGGAGTGACAGAGCAGTTAACCAGGTCTCCAACAGCTAAGGCAGGAGAGGGAGAGCACAAGGGGACTGCATCCCGATGCAGGAGCAGAGGATCGCAACTGTCCTAGAGAAACAGGCAGTAGGGATTCCACAGGAAAGTCTCTGGATATGGGAAGCCCAGACTCCACAATTAATGTTGGACTGGACTCACCAGCAGACCGCCCTTTGGGATGTGGTTTCCTCATCTCCAGAATGAGAGGGTTAGGGCCCATGATGCAACAAGAACTTTGAATTCTTGCAGTAGGAGAAATGGGGTCAGGAAAAGGGAGAAGTGGGGATACTGATTGGGAAGGTCCTGGGAAAACTGGGCTCAGGCTGGGGTGGGCAGAGAGTGCTGTTTGTGGGGCCACCCCTACATCACCAAGCAAGGTGGAGGAATGTGGAGTTACTCCATCGCCTCCCAGGCAGCATGCCAGGGATGTCTCAGCCACTGACTCACACGAGCAAGGGCACACCGCCCTGCTTAGGCACAGATGCATTTACATTCACACACACTGCCGGCTCCGCTCTGCAGAGCCCAGTGCCTTCTGCCGGGCTACTGCAGCATGCAGCTATCTGAGCTGGGGGGTGTGCATCATGGTACTGGCTAGTGAGGTCGGTCTTCCACAGGGAAAGCCTTCAGGATTTGCCAGTTATCCACAATCCCCCAGTATCGCCCACCTGGACCAGGGCCCAGATGTCTCTGCCTTGCCAATCTAGCTGGCAGATCACAGACAGGGATCAGGAATGGGACTAAAATCAGATCAAGCCATCATTTATCCTGTTAAGGACCTCAAGGTCGGCCCCAGAAAATATGGGCGCTCAGAACAGTGTGGCATGCCCTGGTGCTTCAGGTGTTAAGTCTGCAGCTCTGGCGTAGTTCACGTAAAGCCCAAGGACCCAGCTTCATGGACCACCTGAGTCCAGGGGAACAACCAAAATAAACAAATGCTTCCTCCTCGTCACTCTTCCCTTCCTCCCTCCTTTCTGCCTGTCTACTTGCCTTCATTCCTTCCTACTTCCTTCCTCTAAAAAAAATTAAAAATCTTAACACCCGCCCCCCGACCCAGTGTTACAGCTCCAGAGCAGCCCATGATGCAGCACAAAGAAAACCCAGATACCAATTTGAATTAAATTACTTCTTGTGGGGAAACTGTGTCCTAGAAGGGACAGCACTTCACCCAGGCTCACAGTGGCTTTTCCTGCCTCCCTCCCGAGGACATCTGAGCACTGGTTCCAGCTGGCTGTGTGTTGCAGCACCCGCTGAGGTGGGAGGGAGGGCCCGATTCTGGGACCAGACAGCAGCTGGAATCTCATCTCAGTTGCTCACTAACCTCATTCAGTTCTGCTACTCTCTGACCCTTAGTTTTCTCTTCGATCAAAAGGGAATAGTTAATGCCTGCTTTACAGGGTGCTGTTAGAGTAAGTGGAGACCTCCTTGGGGAAAGTTATGAGCTCCTAAAGGCTCCCTGGCCCCTTCGCCTCCTCACCATCTACACCCTAGGTTTCTTCTCCAACTCCGCGCCCTTGCTGCTGTTTGCCGGTCTGTGCAGTACTTCTCAGCGGAAGGGGCGCCCTAGAGCACCTCCTCCCACCCCAAGCGCATCAGCCCCCAGGTTCTCACTCTTTCCCTGCAATCAAATCTCCTGAGGTCTAATGCGCATGGCCTTGGCCCCCAACAGCTCACCCATGACTGACTGAGAGAAGTGATCTCTCTGTAAGACTTCACATCTCCTGCTTTCAGTTATATCTGTAGCTTGGGCCAGATGACCTTGGACTATCACCCTACTGCTCTTGATAAATCACTCCATTTTCAGTTATGTCTTTAATAGCCACTAAAGGGCAGACAAGCAATTGCCATAATATCTACTATTAACCGATTCCTTACATCACTCAGAATGTTAGTGTCTGAAACACTATTTCAACCCAAATGCTAGAACAAGTTTTATTTGGCCAAGAAACTAGCAAGCTTCTTCCTTTCCCAAAAGAAAAAGCTACTCATCATGGTTTTCTTTTTCCAGAAAGCTCAGAGCTGGCCTTGAAACTCAACCACTGCAACTATGCTGACCTTTATGGCTGAATTACTAGTATTCTCTGCCACATTCCCCTCCCTGTCAGTTTTTCTCTTCACCTGGCGTAGCATTATATGAACCTTCTATTGTCTTAACTTCTGCATAAAGTAGTAATGAACAGAGGCTCACAGTGGGAGATGCACTGGGTTCACCGCAGCACACGTAGCCACTATGAGTCGGTGGGTTAAAGCTTCACTTCTGATCTCCCATCCATTCCCTCCCTCCCTAGATGATACCCACAAGTCTTTACCTGGATGGGAAAGTAGTCTCGAAAGTAGCGCCACATAGCCCAGTTTCGAACCCACTTGGACCTCCTGCCACCTTCCAGGGAACAAAAGACAGTGTTGGGAAGTAGGAATGGGAGCAAGCATACTAGACAGAGCCAGCGTGAAGCCCTGAGGTAGGGAACTGGACGCCTTACATTGCTTTCCCCGGGACCCCTTTCCACATGGGTTCCTCTTCATGTTATGCAAATCCTTAATTGAATGTGAGCTCTTACAATGTGAGCGCCTCTGAGGGCCTTTTAACTGCCCCTGGACCACTGGACCGCCTAGTCCAGTGTTTCTCACATAGTCACAGAGTAAGTGTTCAATAAAAAGGGCAGCACCCACAAGGAGGAATTTCAGACTGTGTAGGAGGGAGGGTCCCAAGGGTGAGGGCTGGGCAGGGAGACTGAGCGGTTACCTTTCTTGGGCGTGTTCCAGTCAAACACCAGCCAGGTGAAGTAGAGCACGGAGATGAGCCAGCAGTTGGTGCAGAACGCATACATGAAGATGATGCTGGAGATTATTCCTGGGGGGAGGCAGATGGCCACAGGTCAGGTCCCCAGTCTCCCCTCTGGGCAACGGCTGCCTGAATGACTCAGTGAGTGTTTACTGTGGCACAGAGCCAAGCACAGCCAGGACCATGAATAGAGAGGGCCTGCAGCCACAGCCTGGGGGTGGGGGGACACAAGCCCCATCTCTTAGACCCTGCTGAGCAACCTGGCTTTGGGAGGGGCACACGGCTCCATAATGTCTGACGAGAAGGTTGGAGAAGTGGGGCTGCAGCAATTCTGAAGCTGTCCTTTGAGCTGTTCTGTCTCTCTCTGTGGATAAGGGAAGGGGCCTAACAAGTGCCTCTGTCTTAGGACTTATGTTGAGCCACTGTCTCCATGTGTGGCAGGCTGACTTGCACCCCAGTTTAGAGATGAGAACACTGAGGCCTAAGGTGATGGTAACTCGCCCAATGTTATCTGATAGGACAGACCTAGGATTCAAACTGAAGTCTGACTACCAAGGTCTTCACCAGAGATTAGAAGCTGCAGATCTCCACTGGAGGGGTCTAAGAAAGGGGGTTCTCACCCCAGGAGGGCTGACCTCTTTCCAACATAAGGCAATACCAGGCACTCCCAGGCTAAAGTCCACCAGCACTGCTCCCCTACCACCCTCTTCAAAAACCCCAACAAGAAACTCAGAAGATTCCTCTGGAGACTGTTTCCATTTGGTCACTTTGTTCTGGGCTTGCTGGCCATAGGTGAATAACCCGACACAGAAAGGAGGAAAGTCAAGGCCAAGCCTGGTGGACCTCATGGCTACCCTCAGCTGCCCTCATCAGGGCTGCTATTTTTGCAAGTTTTACCCAGCCTTCAAGGCCTAGCTAAGACCTCATTTCTTCAAGAACTGTTCCCTGATATACTACGTGGATCTCTCACCTCTGACTAGCCTACACTAGCAGGGCCACATCATCATTCCCCTCTGGCATTCAGCCTCGGACCGTGGGCAGCGGGTACTCAGGCTTGCTAGCTATGACCTCCACCCAGCACCCACCCGCTGCCTAACGAAGGTGGGTAACACTGGTTGTACACCCACTCCTGTGGGCGCTGTGCTGGTCACGGTGCTCTGGGGCTGCCTGGCTCTAGATTTCAGTCTCTGTTCTTCCCACCCTGCTTGAGCCTCTTCTGGTTTCCCATAGTGGGGGTTTGGGGAGGGCACACACAGACCTTCCCCGAACTTCAGGTCAGGAAAGTGGTGGTCCCCTGTGGTCTACAGTCCTGTTCTGGATGCCTAGGCTGGCCTTTCTCCAAAGTAAAACAAAATAGTACAACTCTCATGGAAGAAGCAGAGAACACAGAGTGACCAGGTGTCCAGATATTCAGAGCCAGCTTAGAGTGTGACATCACAGACAGGGGAGGTAAGTCTCCAGGAAAATATTTGCCATCTACAAAACCTTGTGAAAGGCAAACTGTGAAGTACCTGAGACAACTCAGTGAATGGCTTTGTCTAAGTTAAAGCCACTTAAAAGTCACTCACACTATTGAGCAATGTGGGCCTATGGGTCTCTTTCTTAGGTCTGGAAAAGTGCCACTCTAGACTCTAGACCCTTCTGAGGCCAGGTATGTGCTCCTGGTGGGTCAAGAAAGGGCTATGAGGGCAGAGTCTGAGAGCCTGGAAACCTAGCTGCTATCAAAGCCCTAACTCTCCCGAGGGATGGAGAAAGCAGAGGGGTGAGCCTAGATGTCTGTACTGGGAAAGGAAACTCCCTCCCTCCTGTCCTCACTTTGGTGTTAAGGCGGCCTGGATGGAGGAAGAGAACATTGACTTAGGGTCTACCAAATGCATTCTAGTGACTTCTCAGCTGGGGGCCCACACCCCTTAGTCCAAGTGTCCAAAACCCCTCTTCTCGCCACACTCATCTCCATCGTTTGCCCACCACTGTCTGCCTCCCCCATTAACTCCCTCTAGCAGACAGCCCTACAGTCTGTGAGCTTCTTGGGGGCTAGAACCGGCCAGGTTAATCTCTCTATCCCAGGAACCAATGCAGGAAAAGTTTACTTAGCAAAAAAGGCACTAAACCCACCAAATGACCTTCCTTTCTCAGAGCCTGATTCTTGTTCTCAGTACACTGGGCTCCCTGAGTCCTTCTCCCAGGTTCTGGAGCTGCAGCAGGAGCCGGCACCACTGGGCCCATGGGATGCAAACAAGTGCTCCTGAGCCTGCTGGCACCAGGTGAGGACAGCTCAGGACAAACTCACCCCAACCGCAGCAGTCTGGGGCTCAGGGTACAGGCCACTGGCCCTGGAGGCCCAAGTACAGGGCAGCCCCGGCTGCTCAGTAGCCAGGAGGCAGCAGTGGGACCACAAAAGTCAGGGTCGTGCTCTTCCACGAAGCTCTGGCCCCACCAGCATGGGCCACAGCCATTCCTGAGGCCCCATTTTCTCACAGGGTGTTGGGAAGATCACACAAGAGGATGTGAACAGGATTTAACCACCAGTTAAGTGTCCAATGTGAAGCTCCATGAACTTTGATGGGGAAAAATGACATCTTAATTTTCATCCATTTTTGGAAATTTCTTTCCTTTATGAATAGAACAGACCACAGTCCTGCTAGCAGTACCAGTGGACAATAACATCAATAGAAAACATGTTTACGGCAGCTGCTACTACCCTGAAAAATCACTTATTAGAGTAATGATTTACACCTGCTGCCAGACATTTTAATTTAATGTAATAATAAAAGTGCACGTGTCCCTCCATTATTAGATTTTTCTCTTCTTTTAATATTATCGCAATGCATGCTTTTACTGCTAATTTAAATTCTGGGTCACGAATACTGCAGCAGAAATATTTCTGCCTTCCATAATTAGATTTCTTAATGTATACATATGTCTATTCTAATCTCATTGCTTTCCTTTGAGAGCCAATGTACTTTGTACTACACATTTAAAAGCAGAAATGTTCTGAGCCTTCACCAAATGCCAGAGGACACAGCATGGTGAGAAATCTCACTTCCAGAGGAAAACCCATGAGGCTAAAGCAGCCTCTGTAACACCAGGCAAAGGCCTTCCCAGCAGAGCTGGGTGGCAGTAGGAATGTTGCTGGACTCTCAGGGTACTAATTAGCAGCTCAGCAGACCAGCCTGTCCAACCAGGGCTGGGTTTCCACCAACACAAGGGTGTTGCGAAGATGCTGGGCTGGTTTCTGGGCTGTGGTTGGTCTAATTAATTGTTAACCTACAGCTTGGGGCAAGTCCTCACCACACGCTATATGAGTAAGGGTTGCTTCCATCAGCCAAACCCTGACCCACTAAGATAGGGACGGTGATGGCTTGCTGTACAAACAGGTGGGGAGCTAGTGCAGCAAACCAGGGAGAGACCTGTATGCTGGAGCCCACGGGGTCTTACCTGGTCCCACTACTTCCTCCTTGTGGTTCTGGGCAAGGCTCTGACTCCAGCGAGCCCCTGCTTCTGGTTTGAAAATGGGCTATGCTCAGCAGAGATGAGTAAGGGCTAGGAGCCTGGAGTGGGGTCTGAGGGTCCTTCCTAAGAGCAGCTCCATATAATAGGGACTCCGTGCTCTCTACTGTAGGATTCTAATAAGTGGCTAAAGATAGCCAACTTGGCAGTTTGTGAGAGAGCAGCTTAATTGATTCTGTTCCTCAGAACATGTTATCTTTTTGAGGTTATATGCCCCTGAAAGAATCTGAGGACAGAGCTGCCTCAATCCCTAGAAATACGTTCGTGGATAGCATGAACTGCCCCACCGCCTGCCAAAAAAATAAAAATAAAAAATAAATAAAATAAAAAACACTCTTGGGCCCAAAGGTAAAGACTGGCTATTTCAGACCAGGATTACTAAATCTGGGCTCCTCAGTAAGTATCTGGTGAAGTTACCTGGTGAAGGACTGAGCTTCCACTGACATCCCAACTCCATCACTGATAGAGGGTTACACCTGAAAGTCACTGACCCACTTGTGAGTTTCCTTCCCTCACGTGTGAAGTGGGAATACAAGAAGACACCTCAAGTGCCTGGCACACTGTGGGGGCTTGATGAATAGCACTCCGGCCCCATTCCTCTGGCCTGGAAAGGCAGGCTCAGAGACCCCCTGTCTTCTGGAAGGACAGTAGCTCAGCACTGACTGGGTATTTCCTGAAAATCCCAATAGTCTGGACAATCCTGAAGGGTAGGCTGCCAAAGGGACTCGTCCACAGGCCCTGGAATGTCTATGATGCTCTGCAGCAGGTGCGTCTGTCCTAACAGGCTGGCAAGGACATTCATTACACTGAGGCCTGGGGAGAAGGAGAAGCTTCTAGAAGAGTTGGTCTCATGCCCTTTCCTTCTCCCAGACACTGCACAATATCCTCACTCTGGTCTGGATGGCAACCTAGGGAGTAAGGACACCAACCTGGGCCTGCAGAAGCAGGAACCCATGCACTGCCCTGGGGGATGTGGAGAGAGGGGAGGAGAGCGCTGAACAGGCCACAGGGAGCAGTGGGGACTGTGCAGAAGAGATGAGTGAGGGCTGTGGCCTGGAGTGGAGTCTGAGCGCTTTTCCTAACAGCAGCTCCATATCATGGGGGCCCACCGTAACACCAGATCCCATGCTAGCTGCTCCTTATCTTCAATTGCCACAAAAGCCACATGAAGTAGGCAGCATTTCCCTCACATTCAAAATGAGGAGACTAATTTTTAGAGAACTCAAAACACCTGTGTAAGAGGCACAGCCATCTGTAGCAGAGTCAGGACTCAAAGTTGGCACTGCACCACCCTAAGGCAAAGCAATGTACCTTCTGGAGAATGTCGGTTTGGGGCAGGCGGGCATGGGGGAAGGAACAGACTCCGTGGGTCCTATAGACCTGGATCCAAATTCGTATGACTGGACAAGGTACTTACCTTCTCTAAGACTTAGGTTTCCCATCTGCAAAACAGGAGTCATGCCACCAGCCATGGAACCTCACTGCATCCTCATGCATGCCCAGGGACAGAGCCCTTGATCAAGGACCCAAAAGGTGCTGAGTAGGTGGGAGGGTGCTCTGACCTCCACTCTGCAGAGGAGAGCTCTGGCTCTAACATCCACTGGGGCAGTGGCCATCTGTCCCTGCCCTCCATGCCCCAGCTTACCCAGCACGAGGAAGGACAGGACCCATTGTAGCACTGAGATGACCTGGAGCTGCTTTTCCACTTGGGACCGGTTGAGCCAAGTGATGGAGAAGAGCCCTTGGAGGGCGGAGAGGATGCTGGAGCCAGTGCCTGTGGAAGAGGAAATATGTCAGCCTGTTGCGCCTTCCCTCCAGCCTCAGAGTCCCCAACACCAACCTGCCCCCCACAAGCACCTTCTTACAAGTGAGAGAAGCCTGGGCCATACAATTAGACAGACCTGGGTTCAAATCCTAGCCCTGCCAAGTCATAGTTTCATAATTTTAAGCTGTTCGCATGCTCTCCCTGGGAACAGTTTCTATATGTACCTTATTGAAATGGTGTCCCCGCCTTACATAGGTTCAATTTGGAGATCAAATCAAGTCTCCAAAGAGGCTAGCCCAGGGGCTGGACCAAAGGAGGGTGCTCACAATTGCCAGTTCTCTTCATCCCCTGAACCCCAATTAAACCCATGTCCTTATCCTTATCTGGATGTAGTACAAATATTTAATCTTTTGTTAGAGTCCATGAGGCCAAGGACAGAGGTTTAACATCCAATTTGCAGTGTGTTTTGCTCTGCGTGTACTTTGAGCACCTCATCTCCTGCCATTCACCCTTACCCCTTTTCCCAGGGAGCGGAGTTCTGGCTGTCATACCCACCACCACCACCAGCACCTTCAGAGGGATTACACTTTCAGCTTCGTCTCTACTCAAAGCTTGGGGCCTGGAGAGGGACCTTGGCTTCCCCCAAAGGACCCAGTACCCAGTGACCTTCAGGTCGCCTGGTAGACACCTGAGGGTGACAATTATGTTTGCTGCCATGCCAGTGCCATACCTGCAAGTTAGGACAAAATGTGCCCATTTAGTTGGCTCTGTAGCTGTACTCTCAGGATAATGCCTGGATCTCCAGCAGCCGACAGGCAGTGGGACAAAGAAGGCTGCTGGTGATAGGAGAGGCAGCCTAGGGAAGAGCATGGGCATGGCTCCTAATCCATACCTGCTTCCTGCTGGAGCTGGACCACAGGAACAGACCACCTCAAACCCCCATGGCTAAGTCCCAACGCATGCTCTCTGTTTAAGACATTTTCACTGACTGCCTACTGTGTGCTGTCTAACATTCCTTCACATCACCCCCTCTTCACACCACCCACGTCACCTCCTCTGCAAGATACAGAGATCTGATGACAGAGTCACAATATTGTCATTGAGGGTCTCATGGCCTTTCACCCTGATCTAATGCTGGGAGTAAGAGGGAAAAGGTTTGAGGGCTTACAATCAAGCCTTTGTATTTCTTAAATACTGTGCAGCTACAGGGTCAGAGTAGAGTTTAGAAAAGAACGTAACCCTTGGAGCACCCTGGAGGTTTGGTCAGCTGCCTTTGGCCAGCACAGTCCACATACACCTCAAGGACCCTGGTTTGTGTCCCCGGTGTGTGTGGGGGGGATAGCCCAGATGAACAACTAAATAAATAAAATGCTTCTTCCTCCTCTTTCTTCCTGCCTGCACCTTACCTTTTTTTTTTTTTTTTTTTTTTTTTGAGAAAGGAATATAACCCTCATCAGCCAAAAGTTACTAACTGCTTTACCTTTAGGAAGTAGGCAATTATGGAGGTGGACACACAAGTCCTGTCCAACTTTGCCTGGTCTGAGGGATCAGAGGGAGAGGATTTGGTACAGCTGAAGAGTTACTCAACTCCAGGTCTGAGCTTGGTCCCACTCACGATCAGAGCCTGGCAAGGCCAGGAGGACTCCCTGTCATTCCCTAAGGGCCTGGCACACAGGGTGCTCAGAAGCATCTAATACTCCACAGGTATCGCAGGTGTAGTGAACCCATGAAAGCAAACAGAGAGGCTGAACCAGAGGCACCCAGGTTTGGGCTCATAACTGCTCCTTTAAGAAGGTACTCAAGCACCTTCCTACTTGAAGTGTGAGCTGGTTGCTGTTTAGAAATGTAGATCTAGGGCGCCAGTCTGGATCTACTGAAACTGAAAATCAGGCATTTTAACAAGATCCTCAGTCCAGTCTCAGAGAAGGTATGTTGTAGAGGACCCTAAGGGTCACTTTTTACTGCAACCAGGACCCAAGGCCAATAGCCTGAGCGGTGCTTAAGGAAAGGGGCTGTTCAGCCTCTGCCCTTGGGTCAGGGACAACCATACTGGTTCCACTCACTCTATGAAGCTCTCCTGCTTACGGGGGCGGGCACACAGTAATCCACACTGGTCACACATCTCCTGTAGCAGAAAAGACCTAAAAGCTGCTAAGCTTATGTAGGCCTCTCACAATTAGATAAGATCAGAGTGTAGGAACTGCAGGCTGTCAGGTTCAGCCCACTCTGCTATCCAGACAGCAAAAGAGGGCCTGGGAGCAGCCCCATGGCAATCAGCAGGAGCCAGCCTCTCCTAGAACTCCCAGTCTGCCCTTACCTTGTCTTGTGCAGCCACCACCCACAGCAGACTCAGGGAAATGCCAAGTCTGCTCAGGGGTGACAGGTGTTCCTGTGAAATCAGAGTGAGGACTGCCTGTAGGGAGTGGCTTCTCTGCATTCCCCACTCACCCATCTCCAGGTCAGATGATCTCAACCTGGCTGGGTACAGAGCTCAGTTCCAGGAGCTCACCTTCCATGACACTGAGCCTCAGCCCAAATGGAAGCCCCTTATAAACTCAAGAAATAACATACCACTGTTCCCCTGCCTCATCCACCTGATGATCAGACAAGACACCAGTGTGAAGATGGAATCTGGGAGGCCAGCAGAAGGGAGAAAGAAGAAATGTGCTCCTCCCTCTGGGCTCCAGCTCCCACTAACTGCTAATTGTAAATGTATTTTCCCAGAACACTGGGAACTGCCCTGGGGCCAGGGCCAGGGAGAACACTCAGGAGGCTGGCTGAGAAGAGTCTTTTTCTGCTCTGGCTGGTGCTCAGGTCCCAGGGGCTCCTGTCCCGCAGGGTTAAGGGACAGGTGTGCTGTCCTCACGGCCCTTGAAGCACTGGAGCCTCCAAGCACTGGCAGACACTTTGAGTCCACACCAGGCTTGAGTGAGGAATCACCACTCCCACTTTGATGGTGACAGAAGGCTCAGGGAAGCGACATGGCCAAGAGTGCTGAGGTTAGCAGACGGACTCAATTCAGATGCAACTTGCAGGCCTGAATTCTGTCTCCATGCAGCAGGTGCCCCTGAGCTCCTCTCTCTTCTCCCCACAACAAAGCTGAGGGAGGAGTGGGGGACGGGACAATGTTTTCCTTCAGAGGAGCAGTCTGGGAATAGGCACCTTATGGCAGCAGGCCTGAGGGTTCCAGTACCAGCTCTGCCACCGACTTCTGTGCCACTCTGCCAAGTCACCTCACACTTCTGGGCCTCCATTTTTCCATCTATAAAAAGTAGGTAGAGAGAATGAACTCTACCATCTCTTAAACTGCGCGGATTCTTGAGCCCCCCTTGGTGAGAACACCACCAAAGGCCCCTTGCGACAGCCCTGCTGTAGCTGCCTGGCAGATGGGGGTGGGGTTGTGGTTGGGTATCCCCCTGGGCACTGCCAGCTCTCACCATCCAGCTGGCAGCCCCTCCTCTGCCCCAGCTGTGGCTGGGAGGGCTCCAGAAGCTGGTGTGGATGCCAATGCTGCAATAAGATGCCACTATTGCCAGCACTTCACACCCACCCAGCCTGATGTTCCTGAGTCTTGGGTGGGACCAGAAGGGAGCCTCTGCATCTCTCCAAGTCCCAGCTGCAATCTGTTCCCCCCGCCCCCGCCCTCCCTGGCACACCCCGCTCTGCACATCCTCTCAATCCAGCCCCACTGCAGCCCATGTTACGTTCTTGGCCATCTTCCTCTTGCCAATGTCTCCTGAGCACCAGGGATGGTACCTGATTCATCCATGTGCCCGGAGACCAAGCGGGGGTCGGTGAGAAAGGAGCTCATCAAGGTTTACTGCATGAATGAGCCGACCCATAAGCCCCAGAGGCAGCTGAAGGCCTGGATGTCCAAGTCAGACGGGACTGTCTATCAGGAAGACCCACAATCCCACCACTGAGGACCCCAGAGATGGGTGAGGTTGGGGAGTGAGCCTCCCTCTCCTTCCCTAAGAATAATGGGACCAGAACCGACAGAGGTCATTTTTCATTTTCATGCAGAGTAAGCTGATTAATCCCATAAAGAAAAGCCTCAACAGCTCAAGCAGCTGCTCCGGGCACCATTTGCTTTATGCAGCTTGCTTGCTCCTAGATCTGGAGATGCAGAGGGCAAGGACCTGTCAGAGAGGCCCACAGCAGCTCTCTTACCACCCAGAAAGGAATCACTGACCCCACGTCTCTGTGGGGCTTCACTGCCGACAGCACCTCCTAGGAAGGTGGACAGGCAGCAGGGGCAACATCATCCACAAAGAACTGAAGCAGCATGAAGCCAAAAGACTTGAGGTCGGTGTGTGGAAACCTGAACTCAAAGCAGGTATTTAGGTCGAGTCCCTCATCATTACCATGAAGTCATGCTGTTGAGGGCTGGGCCCTAATAGAGGCCAGTACACACCCAGTCTTCAGAATCAAACTTCCAGCTAAGGGAGGGCTGCCTGCTCTGCCCCTTACCAAGTCCCAAGTCTAGGGAGGACTTTTTCCTCTGGACCAACTGTGCAAGGAAGGTCAACACGCACCCATGTACCCACATCGTCGAACTCCTACAAAGGCTGAGCCAGAGCTGCCTCCGCAGTGGGGCCACACAACCCTCAATCCCAGGGCCCTTGGGGGCAGAGGAGATGGCCATTTCTAAGCACAGCCTTGCCCAACATCTCAGAATGACCAGGGAGGTTGTACCTGGGGTGACAAAGCCTCTCAGATATGCTGAGCAGGCAGGGTTCCAGACCCAGTCTCCTGCACCTGAGACGGGGCCCCGGCAGCTCTGCCCCATGGCTCTGAGACCTTGGACAGGTCACTTTACTTCTCTCCACTTCCATTTTCTGTTAAATAAGGATAAAAATGCCCATCTCACAGGGCTGTTAGAAAGATTAAATGGAAAAAATGTGGGGCTGTTACGCTTAACATTCATAAAGAGACTAAAAGGAGCTGATCCCATCGCTCCTACCATCAGAGTGAGAAGAGATGTTACTAATGAGAAAACACAGTTTTCAAGAGGTGCCTGGTCACAGGGCGGTATGTGAGGAGAAAAGGATATGGAGCAGAGGGAGTAGCAGGGGAGAGTCTAAGGAGATGACAAGACCTCGGTGTAGCCCCCGGGATCTGGGAGGCGACGAGGAGGAAAGTGGACAATTGACAGGACACAACACTCAGAGGAAGTTAGAAAGAGGCAGGCCCAGACACAAAAATGCTCAGCAACTAGAGATTCATGTTTCCCCCAGAGACAGAGAAGAGAAGATCAGAAAAGTCTCACAGAGTTAGAAGTCGCTTCCTGGAGGAGGTGGGTGAGGACAGAGAAGAGATTTGTAGCAAGTACTGTCTCATGGCAGTGAGCATGGTCAACAGTCTCCCTTGTTCAGGGGCTTAATCCTGTTGAGGGAGAGAGACAGCAGCTACACAAAAATGTCTGATATGGGGTCGTGAGCTGGAGAGGGGCGAGAGCTGGCCTGTGAGGGGACACTGAGCAAGGCCGGCCTCCACAGGAGGCAGTACATGTGGGCAGTCCAGGGTCAGGCATCTGGATGGCCCACATGCCTCCTCCATCTTCTCTGCTGCTGCCAGCTGGGAGGAAGCATGCCAGCCTGGAAGGAGCACCGGCCAGAGGCTGGGTGTCAGCAGAACCTGGCCCCTACATCATAGTAAGAGTCACCTTGGTGAGTCACTTCCCAGGGCAAGCCTCAGTTTCCTCATTTATACAGGGGCGCTAATACCTACCTCACCACGTTGCTGAGAATTAAAGGAAATAATGCGTAGACCTGAGCTTCATAGAAAGTCAAGGCCTGCATGAATGCCTGGCAATTACCCAGAGAGCCTCGGGGCGTGTTGAATGGCTTGCCTACCCCTGCCCTGCCTCAATACAGAAGCATTGGTGTCAGTGAACTCGGGACTCGAACCCAGGCTCTGACTCTTGGCTGCAGTGAGACCTGGAAAGTCGCTCCCCCTGTGTGACACTCAGTGTCCTCCTGTTATGAGCCTGGATTGTGAGGAATCGAAACAACTTACAGAAAAGGGCCAACAGTGTCTGGTACACATGTTAGAGAGCTAGAGATGCCAGAGCGGTCACAGGCATGTGAAGAGCCTCTGGGGACTCCTTAAGTGGGTACTTGTCTCGCTCCCATCCCGAGTCCTAAGGATGCCGCATCTGGGTCACTGGGACCGCAACTCCGCCCTGGGCCACCAGCTGCCACGTGGACAGGGAGGAAGTCATCCCAAGCTACTCCAAATGACTGGGTACAAGTCCGCATGGAGGCAAAGGTATGGACACACTGACCTGGCAACCCTCCAGCCCCGAGAGGTTCAGGAAGCCAAGCGCCAAAGAGATCCCACTTCTTCAGGTCAGAGGCTAACTCTCTTCCAGGTCCACCACCCCCAGGTGCCTTTAGCAGGGGTCTCCATGTGTGATGAAGAAAGAGTCAGTCATAGCCCTGGAGGGTCATGCCTGCTATTGTTTAAGGCCCCAGTCCAAGTAGTGGAATGCTGATTGGGTTTGCTGTCTCTGGCTGAGTGCCGGCCACATACATCTTAAGGACCCACATTTGCCTCCAGAGACAGAGCAAAACAAAGATGAACAACTAAATAAAATAAAGTGCTTCTTCCTCTTCTCTTTTCCTCTCTACTTGTCTAGTTGCCTTTCTTTCTGCTTGCACCTTCCCTTTAAAAACCAAACAAACTCCCAGCCTAGGGATTGGTTCCTGCAAGCTTTGCAAATGGAGCTGTACCCATCTTGTCTCTCACCACACGCTCAGTCAGACACTTCTTCCCTCCACAAAGTCTCCTCAAATTTCTCCTCCTGGTCCTTCCTGCACTCCCCTAGGCAGAGTCTTATCACCTTCAGGTCCAGCCTGGTCAGTCTTTTAGCACTGTCTTACGGCCAGGCACTGAGAGCTAGCCCTCAGACATGTTCTTTGCCCTTCCTGGGGGAAGCCTCCTATCCCCCACCTCACCCCTCCGCTCAGCCTTTCTTATGATGAGAGAGAGAGAGAGAGAGAGAGAGAGAGAGAGAGAGAGAGAGAGAGAGAGAGAGAGAGAGAGAGAGAGAGAGAGAGAGAGAGAGAGAGAGAGAGAGAGAATGCACATGCATGCAGGGACCCTGTTTTGTTTATCTGAGTCCCTGTGCCCAGCACAGGATCAGGCACAGAGCAGGCTCTCGGTCAATGTTTGCTGAATGACTGGCTGCTTGAAGGTACTGTAATGAATAAACTGACCTGGATGAGAACAGAGATAAGCCCAATCTATGCTGACTGGCCTGCACCATGACAGAGGGTCAAAGGGTATCTTCTGGGGAATAGGGACCGAAATCTCCTTGACTGGTGGGGTTAGGACAGGGATGCCTGCTGGAGGCTGAGCTCTGCTCCTGGGATGCCACTCCAGCGAGGGCTGGAAGACAGGGCTGTGGATATGAAGCACAGAGGGTAAGTCAGGGTCAGAGAATCCAGGGGAGGCTCTCAACCCAGCCTGGAGGACATGCTCAGGGAAAGGAATGGGCCAGTGAGACAGAAAGGACGAATAAGTTTTCTGGGCTAACTGGAGAGATTCCAGGAGCAGTGCCTACAATAGCATTTGCAAAGGCCTGGAAGGGAGCTCACAAGTTGAAGGAACGAACTTCAGGTAGTTCAGCCAGACCGGAGCAGAGACTGTGAGACTGTGTGAGTTTGTGAGAGCGTGGAACAGGCCCCATGAAGGAGCAGGCATGTCAGGCCAAGGATCCTGGACAACTCCCTGAAGGCCAGAAAGATTACTGCCCACTCCTCCCTTTTCTTCCACCCACCTCGGATGGTGCCTGAGGGCCCAAGACAACTAGTCATTTACATGGCCCCAGTACTGGTGAGTTCTTTTCTGGAAAGACAAACGAGTGTTCCCTTTAAGGGTTCTGTTTCGCCAACTAGGTGTCCTTAAAGCAGGGCCCACTGGAACATCTGGTCCAAAGGAGAAGCCAAAGCCCTGGCAGCCACTCACAGCTGTGGTAGGTGTGTGGCGAGGGATGCTCCTGGCTGGGCCACCAGTACCTACATGGGGGGGGAATCAATGGAGTCCCCACCCACCCTGGTGAGTCCTCGGGGCCCCCGTGTGGGATCCTGGCCGGGGCCGGGTGTCCTTGGCATCTACCGGCTTTCTGGGAACCTGGGTTTCCTTCCCTCTCTAGGTCTTAGTTTTCCCATCGCTATTAAATTAAGAGTTAGGGTTAGATTACTGAAATCTGAGATCCTGCTAACTTGGGCCCTCTATGCTCTGCTTGAAAGCACTAATGAATTTTTATCCACAAAAGATCTCCCTAGGGGGACTACACGCCCCTCTTTGGGCTCATCCAGAGTCCTGGGTTTCCAAGTATGTGGTTTTCATGAAATCGTCCTGGAAGGGGAGATCAAGGGAAGTGGGGCTCTTAGGAGGTCTTGCTGCTGATACTCCGGAGCTGCACCCAGCACCCTGAGGCTGAGGGCCCCAGTTACTGGTTTTCCCCACTTTCACCTTCTGGCACATTCCAAAATTAGCCACTAATGGTAGGAAGCGTTGCCGTGGAAACAACACCCTTTTGCAAGTACAGTTACCAAGGAGTCCTCAAAAGAGGCTCCTATGACAAGCATGTGCAGAGAGTCAGGTTCTCTGGGGCACTTACCTGGGCCCTGAGCAGGACATGAGCCTACTTTTATTCTATAAGGACAAGTTGAAGACAAGAATAAAGGGAGGCTGAAGTCCAGGGTCCCCCAGCAGTCAGGAGAAGTACTGGAATGTCTGCAGCAGAGCTGGCGTGAAGCTGAGGGGCCATCTCACCCAGGCCTCCTCACTGCACAAGAGAGCAGGCTCTTGCCCAGGTCAAAGGAGAAACACATGCAGGGTCAGACTGCTGGTTCTGTGTTCAAGACTGACAAATCTGCTCTAATAAAAGGAATTTGTGTTTCCTGCTTCTGCTGATTTGCCCAAAGGTTCTGCAAGTTCAGCTTCCTTGGGTCTGCACATAACTTCATAGACGAGGAGACGGCATCAGGAACGACCAGTGGTTTGCTGAGGCAATACCCTCCTTTGGCGGAAGAGCAAGGGTGACAGAGCCGGGCCTGACTCCTAGCCCTGAGCCCTCCAATCTGCAAGCAGCAGTTCCACAGCCCAGGGGCTGCAGAAGGGATGGAGGTCAAGAGATGGACTATACCAGGCTCCTGTCCCAGGAGCTCTCAAATCCCACCTCCCACGCCCACCCATGTGGGTATAAGCAAGCCATCAGGCCTGGGTGCAGCACCCTCTCAGTACAAAGGCCTTCAAGTTGGTTGCCCAGAGGTCCGACAATCCTCCCACCCAAATCTCTCATGTATCCACTTGTGCTGCTGCCGACCCTGAATGTCCTCGCCTGCCTTACCAACACCTAGTCACCTTTCAAGATCCACACCGACCTGACCCCAGGATAATTTAGCTGTCCTCCCCAACCCTCCAGGCCTCCGGAGTGCCCTGTGTTTCCTTCTCTGTCAATATGTGGATCACTCTGTACTGTCATCCTGTGCCCCTACCCCTAGTCTCACTACCTCAAAGGCAGGGACCAGGGCTGATGATCTCTGTGTGCAGTACAGGGTCTGACACACAGCTGCTCCATCAGTAAACTGAAGGGTTCCCACTCTGATGAGGCCTTTCTGGATGCCCCAGAGCCAGGGGTCTGTTGCACATGTCACACAGGGTAAACAACAAGTTAGTTTACAAAGCACTGTCCACTCACATTAACCCAAACCTTCAAATTCTTGAAAGTTTGAGATCTTTTTCCATATAAGGGAGTGAGTTCCCTAAAGGGAAGAGCGTCAGGCAGCCATGTCCCAGATGGAAGCCAAGGCTGGAATCTGGCTCTCTGGTTTCTAAGCCCTGGAAGTCATGAGGGGGACAATGGTAAGCTGGGCTCCACTCACTAGGCACCGAGCTCCTCCTGAGACTGGGGGTGTCTCCAGGGAACAGCTGCAGCAGCAGCACCCAGCACAGGTTGGTATGGAGGAGGTCTGAGTAAGGATCAGAGAATTATAGTGAAGTTAAAAGAAGGGCTTCCTGTCAAGAAACACAGGGCAGCTCTCAGGAGAGCCGGGGTCCCCTTAATGATTCACTCCTTCAACAAATATATAATAAGCAGCTACTACGTGCCAGGCACTGTGCTGGAGGCTGGGGACACAACAGTTGGACTGGTAAGATCCTGGTTCCCAAGAGGCTTACATTCTTATAAGGGAGACAATTACTGAAGCAGATAAGTACACAGGACCATTTAGGTAATGATAAGGGCTATAAAACAAGATGGTGCGCCCCTGTGGCTCAGACAGCTGCGAGGCTGGCGTGTGGACCACGTACAGTGCGAGGACCAGGGTTGCAGACCCAGTGCCAGGGTGAAAAACCCAAAGGAACAACTAATTAAAGATGCTCGAAAAGAAAAAAACAGAAACAAAAACCAGAGGTGGTGACTAGGGGGCAGCTCTCCACATGAGGCGGTCAGGAAAGGCCTCTGCAAGGAGACATGAAAAGACGCCAGCCATGCAAAGACCATGGCAGAGGGCAGCAGACACAGGCCCTGAGGTAGGACTGAAATGGTGGGAGCACTGGAGGCACAGAAGACCCCTCCCTGGGAGAAGAGGTGGTGAGGCAGTAGAGGCTGCTCGCAGGGGCCTCTCTGCCACCAGGGGGCATTTGGGAGATCTGAAGTATGTTGAGTGGCAGTTTACCTGGCAGCCAAAGCTCTGGGGCTTGTGGTATCTACCAGGGCAAGTGGGGTGCTTCCCTAAAAAGCTTGAAAAGGGGTGACCTGCCACCCCATCAGAGGGCCTGTGAGTAACCTGCCTCATTCAGGAAACCACTGAGCACCTCCAAGGCCTAGAGCCTGCTCTCAGTCTTTTGCCACCTCAGACAGGCTCTCCATTTGAGAAGGCAAGTCACAGACTCAAAGATGGATCTGGGCTCTGTCCCTGACTTTGGTAACTTTGCAGTCCCTTCTCTGGGACTCCCGTGTTCCACTGTAACATGAGGGCTAGTCCAGACTCAGAGCTAATAGATAGCTAGGATTTTATAACTCAAGTACTTGCTGTTGAATTCAGGGGGTGTGAGAACAGGGCTAGAGCAGGATTTCCACACTGGCCACAGAGTCACCATATCACCAATAAAATAGTGCTCTTGGCCCTCTGGCTCCATTCAGAAGAGCCCTCAGTACCCGTACAGACAAACCCAAAGCCGCCGGTGCAGTGTGGGGAATGGTGAACCCACAGTGAATTGTGAGAGTGGGGAACATGAGAGTAATGCTTTCATTCTGTAATTTAAGATGGGATTTGGTGACTGTCAACTCTCATTTGCAGAGTTACCCCTCAACAACCCAGTCTCATCATTTCTACCTCCTATCAAGCTCCTAATACCCCTAATGACAGGGAGCTCCATCTCAGCCTGTTGCAATCCTTGCCAGCTGTTAAAAGAGATTCCTCCACCACATCAGAACCTGGCCCCCATCACCCCACCCCTGCTCCTGCCCTCACACAGACTATTTTACTGGGGCTGCCACCATCTCCTGCTCTTTCCTGTGCTGACCTCTCAGGACATGGGCATGTGTCAGAGGGCTCTGGTCAAAAAGCCTCTTGTGTAGAGGCAAACACAGGGATGCAAATGTGACTAATGCTGCAGCCTCCATGCCAGGCATAGGATAAACCTTCAGATACTAGGAAACACCAACAGTTTCCCACCTCCTCCCAACACACCCAGTTCCCCAAGCTCCCGCGGCTGCCCTTTTCTTTTGGCCAAGAAATCAGACACGAAAGTATCTATTTCAATCTCTCACCCTTCATAGGACTCCCCTTCACAGAATCCATGGTCTCTCCTTGAATACTGCCACTGACCAGGTGTTCACTACCTCACAATAGAGGAATCTTATCTGCAGAGGCAAACTAGGCCAATGGGGAGTGTCTTCAAAGACCAAGGATGTAGAAATCAGGTTTAATAGCGATGCCCAGATAATATATTATTCTTCAGCATCTTCCTCTGCCCCTCCCAGTCTTTCATAAAGCAGATCCAGATTGCTATAGTGACTGGTTTCCATTTCATAAAAGCCCCTGTTACATTCCATGATGGACTCCTGTGCCGTAAATTAAAAAAATGTTTTCAAGATCTGATAACAACATGGGGAATGTTCCTGATAGAACATCAAGTGACTTGATCAAAATCATTCACAAGAAGTCCTCCTGAATAACAAGCTCTAAGTCAAAATCATGAGAGCCAGGTTTGTTGGCTCCTGGAAGATACAGCTCATAGCCTGTGGAAAGCAGGTGAAGGCAAGGGATCTCCAGGGAGAACCACGCAGAGAGCATTCCTACCCTAGGGCCTGAGACAAAAGCATTTTTAAAACATGAATATGGACAGATCTTTTTCTTCCCCGGTTATGGGCATCAAAAGGCAAAGAAGGGAAAAGCACTCTAAGTGAGAAAAGCGTCTGCCAGAGGTTATTGGCCAGGTGCATGGGGTGGCACAAGCTGCTTGCCCCTGAGATGGTGACAGTGTCTTGCTACCTCTGTAAGGGCAAGGAGCACCACTCAGAATGAGAGGGCAGATAATCACAGTGATAGTCACAGGGAACAGCGCCATGCTCAGGACAGAGATAAACTGAGACAACTCTAGATTACTTTGCAGCCATCAGAGTATTATGAGTGATTTTTGAGTAACAGAAGAAAATACTCAAGGTGTAACATTAAGAAGGAGAAAACAGCACCAGCACGATAGCAACTTCATTTACATACTATAAAATTATAAAACTACAAATAAATAATAAATAAATATACTAAAATGCCAATAGGAAGTTATCTCTTGATAGTCAATTTTACTTTGATCCTGTTTTCTGTATTTTTCAAAGTTTCAGTGGGTATACTTTATTTTTATAGTGAAGGTGGGTGTTATAGGTGCTTGTTAATTACTAAAGAAACTTCCTAAGGGGGAGAGAGTCAGCAAGCTGAATAAGGGCTTAGGAAGAGGGAGAGAGGTTTCAAGCAAGACAGGTAGACCAGGACAGCTGTGATGACCTCGCAGAGTCTCCTGGATTTTTATTTAACCCAGGGGCCAAGGCGTCTGTTAAGGAAACCTTGGACAGGTTAAGCCTCCTCCGGCCGCGTTTCTCCAACTGCAAGTGCAGGGTATGGGAGGTGGAAGAGTGGCTGTTCCATGAGCAGGAAAAGCTTGAGAGTTTAAGCTCCCCTCTGCCTCTGATTCACAGAGGAACTCACTGGGTCCCACTTTCCAGATGTGCTAGGCTCATAGCTGCTACTGAGTGGGTTCCCCAGCCTGGTTGCAGGATGGGTGTAGGGCAGAGGACAATACTGACACACCTGTCCCAGCCAGGCCTGTTTCTGGTCTGGTGGTTGTTTCAGGGGATTGCAAAACCCTGCCACTCTGCCCTATCCAGTCTCTCACAGATTGCTCCATCTCATAAGGAGACAGAGGAAGGACCTGCCACCGGCCCCTCCAATGACAATACTGGGGGCTGGAGAGGAGTTCTGGAATATTCCTGATTACTGAGAGAGGTGGATGGTGTCACCCCCAAGAAGCTGAAGGAAGGGAAGTGATGTAACAGAGGTCACAAAAATTAAGGTGTGTCAGAGTGGAGAATGAACACATATTTGACTTCCATGCCAAGCTGCCTGGGTCAGGCTAGGTAATGACTATTCTTCTCTCATCTCACATCCACATGATGGGGGAAGCGGGTGGCAAGCAGCCGAAAGAAGCGGCTGGGACATCAACCTGCACCACGAGCGGATCCTCCAGCATCTCCTCATTGTAAGAACACACTCCTACCGGCCTTAGAGTCCTCAGGCATGTCCTCACCTGGAACCTGCCCTGCAGTTTAACAACCCTGGGATGAAAGTCCCCCAAGACTCTGCAAGGCCCCTGAGTCGTGACAGCTCATCCTCCAGACCCTGACCCCACTGCGCAGACCCCTCACGTGACAGCACAGGACCTCCACGTGCCCTCTCGAGGCAGTTTAACCCAGCGCTCACCTCGCAGGACCCCGGAGTAGGCAGCTATGAGGGTCTTCATGCTGAAGCCGGTGCAGATCACCGCCCTGCGGGAAGCCGCCTCACCCTGCACCCCTGGCCCATGCCCCGGCCACCGTGGCCAGGACTTCGCGCCGAGCACGGGACCCGGACGGCGCCGACGCGGGGGTCGCGCACGGCACCGGGAGCTGGAACGGGCGGCCCGCGCGGGGCCCCTGCTTCACCCAAGAGCGTAGCCTTGGCGGCAGCCACCGTGCCTACCGCTCGCGTCGAGTGCGCCTCTTTATAACCTCACAAGGGGGCGGACCCCGCCGCGGGCTGGGCGGGGCGGGCCGGTCCAACTCACCGCCCACCCGGCTGCCTCCGGGGTGCGGGAGCGCGCGGGCTCGGCTCCGGGCCGGCGGGCGGGGGTGCCGGGGACCCTGCTCTGCGCGGGCGAGGGCACTGCGGCAGAGGTGTGGGGCTCCGGTGCTCATTCCGGGAGGCGCGCCTGGTTATTCCTGCGGCTCCCTCTGTCCGTCCCCCGCTGCTCCCGGGGCGGGGGGAGATTGGTCCGGCCCGGCCTGGCAGCGAGCCCCTCGGCCGGGAAACCCAGCACGTGCAGGCCGGCGGAGGCGTGCGGCCTGGTGTTTTCCTTTCGGCAGCGTCTTCTCTTGGTTCTAGGTGCTAGGGTCCCGCTTTGGTCGATGGCATCAGGATTAGTTTAGGACCAGGCTGTTAAACCACTCAAGCCGCACCTGCCTATCAAGAAACCTCACGGGATATCTAAGCGCTGCTGAGTGCTGGGAACCCAGCCCCGTCACCTGCCCTCGCGGTGGATGCTTATAATGAAGCAGGTAGGGGGCCACTCCAGAGAGGCGCACAGATGCTAGCAGCAGTGCTGGGACTGGAGAGAAGCCAGGGAGGGAGGAAAGAGGCCCCAGGTTTGGCCGGGGGCTGGTGTGCTTCCCAGATTGGTTAGCGCACAGCAGCTTTGGAATCAAACCTAGAGTCTGGTTCTGGCTCCGCCTTTCTGTCTTTCTCCCTTCCTCCCTTCCCTCCCTCTTGTTTCTTAAGGAAAGGAGAGAATGGAGGTAAATAGGCAGGCAGGAGGAGAATAGGCGGGAAGAAACATTTTATTTATTTTTAAATTAGTTCATCTTGATTGTTCCACGCCTCCTACCCCTATGTCCTCAACCGGTCCTTGAGATGTTCTTGGACTGCTCCGCCAGAGCAACATACTTAACTGCTCAGCCACCAGGATGTGCCCTGGCTCTACCTTTCTTGAGCCTCAGTTTCTGTATCAGAAAAATAGGAATAATAATTTTTGTGAGCTGTTTTGAATGACGTAAGGTATGAAAAAACTCTAGCACAGTGCCAGGCACATAGAAAGTGTTCTAAAATAATTTCCACTGCCCATTGATGAGTAGTTTTGCAGATGCAAAGTATGGAGGCAAGGCAGAAGGACTGGCATGAAGTCTTAGATGGGGATGATTGAGAGATGACATTGCTGTGAACCTGAGATACCTTTCTGCCAGGCAAAGAGGAAGGAGAAGGGCTTTCAGGCAAAGGTTACAGTGTGGGCAAAGGCCTGGAGGTAGAACCAAGAGCTTCCTAGTGTGACTGCAAGAGGAATGTACACAGGAGAGAGTAGGACATTAGAGTCAAGAGGTTCACAGGAACCGCATCTGAAGGGCCTTATAGTCCTGCCAAAAAACTTGGGCTCCATCTTGAGGGAATGGAGTGAAGATGGTGTGAGCTGCAGGGCACCTTGACTCTACGATGGTGGGAAAGATCAGGGAGGCTGTTGATATGGAACTGAGGGCTTTGAGAATAGGACAATATACTCTAGCCCCTAATTTGGATCCTTCACCCACACAAGGGAACATCCCCCAAAGGCTGCAGTTAAGTTCAAGAACTGAGGGGGGAAACCACTTGTTTCTAGACCTCTTGGAAGGGAACAACAACTTTCTTCGGTTACCCCACAACTGCCGTGCTCTTGGCTGCTGCTTCGGAAGCTTGGTGCAGATGAGCTTTGGGTGGGAAACCAAACCCAGATTTAGAGTAGTCCAAAGAGAATGTTTCTTGAAAACGTTCTGTGATGCGGGGCTGTTCTCCCCACGTGAGACCCCTCCCCGCGTATCCCCAAGTCTCTACACCCCTGTGTGTAATGGCCTGCCCAGCTCCCCCTCTGGTGTATGGCTTCAGGACCTGGATCATCTTTCCTTCATCCTGTTCCAACCCAGTCCACGTGTGCTTTGGCCCAGCCAGAAATAGAGAGGTCAAACCAAGCCACCAAACAATGTTCGACCAATGCAGGCTTCATCGATGATGGCTTGTCCCACCAGCCCCTTCTGTCACCAATGTTGTGCTGCCATTAAGAATTATGGGTGCAGTTTTATGGTTTAGGAGAGGTTCGACTGTTGCACTTCTAGACTCCTTCCAGTGATGGCAGCTTCAGTTTCTCCATGGCGCAGATGAGGAAGATCTGTGATTAGTCTGCACAGCAGAAAGCATGCTTGCCTTAGAGGGACAGGAGAGGCAGCAGGAAACACTGCTTAGCAAGCACCCTGCTCCTTGCTCCATCCTAGCCTCTTGGGCCTACTCAGTCCTAGTGTCACACAGCAAAGAGTGATTATCACCTCACTTTGCAAATGAGATGCAGGGAAGTAAAGCGATTTGTCTAGGATAACATAAGGAGTATGTAGTAAAACTTAGGTTCACATTCAAAATCTTCCTTAGTCTTTTACGCCCATGAACCTTTCCTGCCTCACAAAGCTGGGTAGAAGGATCATTCCCAACAATAGAACAATTTGACAAAAGCAACTTCCCATCCGTTACATCCCATAGTCCAGTGAGGTTATTTTCATTTTGCAGCTGGAAAAACAGAAGCTGAAAGATTCTAAGTGGTTTGTCAGTGTTGGGGCTGAGATATGAACCAGTTCTTATGCCCTAAGGCTAAGGTTTGCCAGGATCCAACTCACCCCTAGTGCTCAATTCTCTTGGAGGTTGGGGAGACAGAGATGATGGCCAGAGGAGGGGAGGGGAGCCTGGCATGACCCTGTGGCCAGAATCTCACTGACCTCTTTCTTCTCCATCCAAGAATTTGCCACTAGGGCTGCACTGTGACATGGCTGCACCCCTCCTGGTAACTTACCTCCCCTTGCAAGCTCCCCACTGTCCCCCTTCATGTGACTTTACCACATGCTGCTTGGTCTATAGGGACCAGATCGGGTGCAGTCCCTGGGGCCAGGCTGTGGAGTCTGGTCTTGATCCTCTGAACAATGGGAAGCCATAAAAGGTTTGATCAGGAGTGCCGTAGGTGAGTAGGAGCTGTGTGGAGGGACTGTCTGACAGAAGTAGTGGCCTTCATTGAGGAGGTTCAGACCACAAAAGTGGCCTGGCTTGGGTTGTTCTCTGCCCTTCCTTCTGTTCAGTCTTCTGCCAGGGCTTCCCTTTGGCCAGAGAGTAGGGGAGCCCTTTGAAGCTGTCCATATAGAGATCAGAGAGCACGAGGTAGACAAAGGTGGAGAATGGGTCCAGTGGTAAATAGAAGGTACATGGCGTGTGGCCCTAGGGACCCTACTATGTCCCTGTTCCTATCAGAGCCCTAGCTTCTCTCTTTCAGAGCATCTATAGCACTTAATATTTGTACACCTGTCTGGCCCAGAGAAGATACCTGAGGCCAAAGTGGAATCAGAGTACTCTCCATGTTCCAGTCCCCAGCTCTGGGCCTGGCTCACAGGAAGGACTGGATAATATCAGATCAAGAGAGGAAGAAAGGGAGAGAGGGAGGAAGAGAGGGAGAGAGGGGAGAGATGATGATGATACAACCTGACTGAAGAGGTGGCAGGGCAAAAGGAAAGAAGGGAAGGTTGGAGAGATGCTGAGGTCTTAGAATCTCAAGGACTTGGTGACCTAGACCTAGGGCATAGGGCAGAAGGCTCTAGTGATGATCGATGATGGCGCTAAGGTTTAACCCAGAACTGGGGAGCACTGACCTCTCAGCTCTACGACTAGGCCTCAGGGCCTTAGCAGTTTCTTCCCCCAGAATGTAGGCTCCCAGAGAGAAGAAAGAAGATCTCTGGAAAGGTGGGCCAGAGAAAAACTGGATGTATAGGGACATATGTGACAGGTCTGGTCAAGAGGAGAGGAGTAGGATGGAACTGAAACCCTTGGGAACCAGCCATCTGAGCAGCTGTGGGTCCCTGTTGCAATATGTACAGAAAATTCCCCTGACATCATTCTGTCTACAAGTGACTTGCCCAATTCTCCAAGACCTTTCCCCTTAAGTCACACAGATTGCTCCCCATGCATTCAGTTTTCACTTGCTCTTTGTCTCTGCATACCTCCCACCAGCTCTCTGGGAATACAGTTTGAAATTCTCACAGTGTAGAATAGTCAGTACTGAGTCAGACAGATGCTCCCTGCACAAGGAGGCAAGTGCAGTCCTTCTTGGGCTGGGACCTTGTCAGATCCATCTTTCCAAGCCGGGACTGAGGACAGTTTGTCAATGTGTCATTTTATAATAATTATAGTAAGTGTCTCTAGACAAGATACTTCTAATCTATTTGCACCCAGGCCCTGATCTGGGCCCCCAGCTAAATAATCCTACCCTTGCCATTTGTTATGCTGTTTAGAGTGCTTCAGTCTTCATTTTCCTCTGCTGCATCCCAGTGGGAATCCACACCTCCTTCCTAGCGTGGTTGGAAGGACCAAAATCCTGAACATAAAATGTGAAGCATGGGGGCCGGCCTATAGCACTTGACAAATGTTATCAGTAGGAAGTATTATGATTGAAAATTAGAATCAGAAGGGGAGATTCACCTGGAGATGGGCAGCCTGTTCAAAAGGCTTTGAACATACAGAAGCGGGGTGGGGAAGAGTGCAAGGCCCAGAGAACTGGTGACAACTGGCGGACACTAGAAATGCCAAAGAAACAGGCACCATGGATCATCACAAGTTTCAAAGGAAAACCATAACCTGAGTGAGAGTTGGGGAAGAGCAGAGAGGATACTGGAAATATTGCTTGCTTGACTCATATCTGTCTTGAGCAAAGCCTTTTCTGCCCAGTGCAGGCAGAGAGATGCGTAAGATTCAGAGACAGGTATATCAGCCCTGCCTCCAGGGAACTTTTAATCCAGGGAGGCACTTAATTGAGCACAAACAGCTGAATACAGGGAGGAGTTGAAAAGGGCTTATATGAGAGTTTTAAGGAATCAGGACACAGAGGAGGGGCCATCACACTGGGCTGTGTCTGCCTAGATCAACCACACTGCTCTGCTATGCTGCCATGGTTCTCTAACTTTCAGGTGCATAGCAATCAGCCAGAGTGCTTATGAAAACACAGCTTGCCAGGTTCCACCCCACAGTTTCTGATTTAGTAGGTCTGCAGCAGGGGCGAGTTCACAGATCTAACAAGTTTCCAAGAGATGCTGGTGCTGCTGGTTTGAACCAGCCTTTGAGAACCGCAGCTGCACTCCTCCGCAGTGAGGGGATGATCATGCAGCACAGGTGTTCTCTCCTGTTTTAAATTGTTCAAACTGCATCTCAGAGAACCCTAGGATAAATCTATAATCTCCGGGGAGTGGTGTTTAGCCGGAGTAGTGGAGGGAGACTGGAAAGGCCTAGAGCAGTCCTGATTATTCCAAAAGGAGAGAAAGCAGGCTTCGTGAACTATAGCAAGTAGTGAGAGCAGCTAAATTTCAGTGAGTAGTCACTGCCTGCTAGTTACTGTTCCAGGTACTTAATGTGTGTGGGTTTATTTAAGCCTCTCTGAAATAGATACATTATTTTCCTTTAGCAAATGAAGACATTGAGGCACAAAGAGGTTTAAAAATTCACCTGGGGTCACACAGCAGAGCCAGGATTTAAATCCAGGCATTCTGATTTCAGAACCGATATTCTATAATAGCTGCAAAATTCTAGCTGATCCTGAGGTCAGTGGCATAAACTATGTACTTTAAAGGATGTTCTGTGGCCCTCAAGAGAAGGAAGCAGGGGTGACGCTGTGTCTCAGGGGCTAAGGTGTGTTCATGTAAATCACAAGGACCTAAGTTAAGACTCAGGGCCTCAGAAAGCAAAAAAAAAATTTTAAAAAGAGAAAGAAGGAAGCATTCATTATCAGGAACTGAGGCTGAATCATCAGGAAAGATTGCTCTCAGTGCACCTGTTTTCTCTCTTATGGCCTCAGTGGACTCCCAAGGTGGCCTAGGTGTAGGCCCTTGGGTGTCAGCATATAGTTTCTGAGCAGAGAACTGACCAGGAGGCCAGCATGAGCCCTGACAGGAGATGGCTGTCCCAGATAGGAGCTGATTCTAGAGTGTCTTCTGGTGACTCCAGGCCTGTGCTGTATATTGTGTATCTTTTAATCAGCAGCCTTGTGCTCTGTACTGACCCCTAGAATCATCTTTGCAACACACAATCCCATACCTTTTAGGACGAGGTCCAGGCTCCTTCACTTGGGAATCAAGGCTTCACATGATCCTGCCCCTGAGACCCTCTTAGCCTTCCTCCACTCCTCTCCCCTCTTCTTCTCTCTGACATGACTCCTGCTCTCTGGTCACGTTAGGTCACTTGCTGTGTGCTTGAATGTGCTGCTCCATCTCTGGAGCCGTCTCACAGTGTCCACACTCTTGAACTACCGTCTCCTTCCCCACAGCCTCTCCTTTTCCATACCCTGCCGCTCCTCCTCATCTCTAGGCATCATCCTCTAAGAAGCCTTCTTTACCACCAAATCCACCTAAAGAAATTCACTTAAACTTTAACTTTGGGACCTGGCAAGGGACTTTGGAGGTATATAGGGCAGGGTCTCTTCCTTCTAAATAGTCCCAGATTGAAGAAATACAGAGCTTGGAGAAGGACACATTTGAGAGAAACAGTTCATATGCTAATTTTCTGTCTAGATTCCTTCATCTCCCCTATGATTGTAGGCAGGGACAAGGCAGAATCAGAGATCCTGGGAAGACATCAGAAAAAAATATTGACATACTATGGGTTGAAGACTGGATCTCACTCATCTCATTGCCCACTCCATGCTCCTGTGATCATGTACACTCCAGGAGCTTAGAGAATATAGGGTGGAGTCCAGCATTATATCTCATGGTACCTAGCACAACTGTTGTTATAAATTACCCAGTTATTTATTCACTCATTCAATGTATTTATCATGCACATGCTCTTTGCCAAGACCTGGGGACACTATGGTGAGAAAACAGACTTTGCCCCTGCCCTCTTGGAGTTTTTAAAGTTCAAGGTGGAATTGAGAAGAGCAAGTAAGTCCAGCCCTCACTGGAGTTTTCAGGGTAGGGGTCCTTTAGGGAAGAGATCAGATACTGATAGGGCCTTCTGCCTCATGCTTCCTGTTACTTAACCTTCACAATTCTGGAGATGTGAGTTCCCAGCAACCTTAAAAGAGATAAAAAGAGTGAGTTTTACAGAGGTGATAAGTAGTCACAGAAAGAGTTGGGGCTTGAAATTTGGTGGTTCTGATGCCAAGACCTTTTCTAATTCACCTGACCCTGGTTGGAAGGGAGGGCTGGGAGGTTGAGGAGAGAGGGCGAAGGGAAAGAGGATGAGAGGGAAAGGGAACCTGAACTCAGGTTTTTAACCAACCCGCTAAATGTAAAATGGGATGTTGCTGTGGAGGTGATTTGGACAGGAAGGCTAGCTACACCTGGGGAGTTTCCAACACTGCCATTGGACAATTCCCAGAATTAAGTCTGTGGTTGTAATTTCTTGGGTACTTGGTGTTGAGAAAGAGGCTTCAACCTGAGATAAACTCAGGGAAATCTGAATCCAAGGAATTATCCCAGGATAGCCTCTGCCAGGCCAAACCCCTGGGCCCTGGAGGCTTGTTCTCTATAGCAGTTTGGACATCATGTGGCCCACACCTCACCTCTTGTCTGCACAAGCCTTGGTATTATGCCAGGCGCAGGTGGAAAAGAAAAGGCTTGACCACTCTGTGGGCCCTCCATTAGGACATTTCAACAATGATAGCAAATATATTGACACAAAGTTGTTCATAATTTTCACTTATTAGTCTTTTAATATACGTAGGAGTCTTTTTCTTCATTCCTAGCATTGGTAACATATATCTTTGTTCTTTCATTCTTGTGCCCTTTTCTGGTGACTTGAGGTTTATCAATTTTATTTTTCTAATTACAAGCTTTGACTTTTATATTTTTATGTACTTTCAATTTCACTTACTTCTTTCCTAATCTTTATTATTTCCTTCCTTTGACTTGCTTCAGATATAATTTACATGCACATCTTCTTCTTCAACTTAGACCTATTGTTCCAAACTTTCATTTTCTAATACAAGCATTTCATATGATCAGTTTTCCTGTCCAAACTGCTCTAGCTGTATCCCATACATTTTGATATGTCATGTTTTCATTTTCATTCATTTAACTTCATTTTCATTCATTCAGATTTCTTCTTTGACCCATTGTATATTTTGAAATGTTATTTACAAATATTTGGGGATTTTTCTGATTTTTTTTTTTTTTTTAAGGAAAGGTACATACAAGAATGAAGACAAGTAGGCAGGCAGGCAGGGAGAGAGAGGAAGAAGAAGCATCTTTATTTTTTTTTAATTTGTATTTAGATATTCACACTGGTTGCTCCCCCAACTTACCCCCAGCTTGAGACTCGAAACCAGGGGTATGCGACTAACTCCTTCAGAGGCTTGACCTAACCGCTGCTCCAGCAGTGTGTGTCACCCGATTTCTTTTTTGTATTTCTAATTTGATTAGAAAACATATGTGATTTCAGTTATTTCAAATGTATTGAGATTTATCTCATGGACAATATGATAACATGATCTGTCTCAGCAAATCTTTTTCCTTCTTTTTTCCAAATTACTGTGCACTTGAGAAGAATGTTTACTCTTCTGATGTTGTATATAGTATTTTATAAATGTCAGTTAGGTCAAATTGTTTGATGTTGTTATTTAGGTCTTCTATATCCTTGTTATCAACTACCAAATAGAAAGAAGAAATTTGAAGTCAGCAAGTATAATTGTGAATTTATCAGATTTTACTTCATGTATTTTGAAGATCTATTATTGAATCCTAAATATAGGATTATTATGTCATCTTGATAAATTAGCCTGTTTATCATTTAGTGTATTTCTTGTTCTGAAATCTACTTTTCTGACATTCATTTAACCACCCTGACGTTCTTTCGATTAGCGCTTACTTGATGTAACTATCTCTTTAAACTTGTCAATGTTTTTATATTTAAAGTGAGGCTTTATAGCTAGCATACAATTAAGTCTTAAAAAATCTAGTCTGGCAGTATCTGTCTTTTTTTTTTAAGAGAGGAAGGAAGACAGGTATGAAGGAAGAAACACTCTTTATTCGTTTGCTTCATTTTGTTTTTTTTTACCTCTACCTAAGGTCATAAACCCAGGTCCGTGGGCTTTACGTAACCTAAGCCTCAGGTGCGGACTCACCGTTTCTGCCTTTCAGTTGAGTGTTTAGTCTTACTATTAATATGATCATTGATCTGGCAAGCTTTGAATCCACCATCTTGCTAGTCTTTTTCTCTTTTTGCTGTCTGGTCTTATATCCCTGTTTCCTCTTTCTATGCTTGATCTTTAGCCAATTTAGTATTTCATTATGAATCCATTTTATTCCGCTACTGCATTATTGATTTTACCTCTTTTAAGATTGTAGTTGATATAAGGTTTATAATACACACACACACATATATTCTAATTATCATATATATACTTTTTTTCTAATTATCAGAGGTGACCTTTGAATAACTATGTGCCATTTCATGGTCCAGGGTGAGAGCCTATGACAGTCTGGGCTTCATTTCCTCACTCTTCTCTTTGTGCTCTTTCTTATTTTAAAGGAAAGGTGCAGGCAGAGTGAAGGTGAGCAGAGCCAGGCACACAGGAAGAGAGCAGTGGAAGAAGCATTTTATTTATTTATTTAGTGGTTCATCTTAGTTGTTCCTGCTGGCCCTGGGATGTGAACCAGTGACCTTGGGTTTTATATGGACTGTGCCCAACCCTAATCCCACCAGGTGTGCCTTCTTTGTGCTACTTTTGATATACATTTCATTTCTACAGATGTCATCAACTTGTAATATATTGTTACTATTTCTGTTTTGGACAGTGAACTATCTTTTAAAGTGACTTAAAATGAGAATAAAGTATTTTTATTTAAAGTAATAAAATATAGTATAGATATAAAGTATTTTATTTATTTTTATTTCCAGAACTTTTCATTTATGTAAGTCCAGTTTTTCACCTGGTATCATATGCATTCTAACTGAAGAACTTCCTTTAACATTTCTTTTTACACAGGTGTGCAGACAATGACTACTCTTAGTCTTTGTCTAAAAAGAAGAATCTTTATTTTATTTTACCTTTTTTTTTTGAGAGAGAGAGAGAGAGAAGGAAGAAGCACTTTATTTTATATAGTTGTTCATCTTGGTTGTTCCAGACTTGGGACCTTGGGATGTACGTGAATTGTCTTAGTGGACTAAACCACCAGTTACCAGGTTGCACCATATTTTACCTTTATTTTTGAAATATATTTTAAATTTGGTTGTCTTTTTATTAGTGAGTTGTTAGAGTTGTTAGAGTTATTTATATCTATTATGTATTGTAGTTACCAGTTCCTAATAGATATATCCTTTATAAATATTTTCTCCTATTTATGGGTTGTCTTGACTTTCTCAATAGTGTTCTTTCAAGCATAATTTCTTTAAAGTTAATTTAATATTTATTGAGTCAACTTTGATTTAAAAATAATATAAACCAATATGTGCAGGTTTCCCATTCTTCAGATACATGACGACATACTCTTCCTTCTGGTATTTGTCTTTCCTCTTTTGACTTGTTTCACTTAGCATCATCCCCTCTAGTTCCATCCATGTTGATTCAACTGACAGGTTTCATCTCTTCTAAGGGCTGTGTAGTATTCCACTGTATATATGTACCACATCTTCTTGATCCATTCATCTGATGTTGGACACTTAGGTAGTTTCCAGTTGTTGTCTATTGCAAATAGACAACAAACACAGGGGTGCGTATTTCTCTGTGAATTAGTGTTCTTGTAGTCAAGCATAAATTTAAAATTTTCCCAAAATGCTCTTGCTCCACTGTCAGTTTTTGTGATCCCTGTACTGTTTCACACAGAGAGTATCTCCTTGCTCTTTCCTTCCCTGGAAGGTAATCTCCACTGCCCTATTGCTCTGTCTGAGAGTCACGGTAGGCTCGGTGGGCTCTCGGTTATGCAGCGTCAGCTGGGTTCAGAGCAGGCCCTGGGTCTCAGAGCTTGGGCTTTCTCAGCATTCCTGAACCTCTTCTCCAAGGCAACTATTTGCTGTCTTTTATCTGTGATTAGTCTTAGGGAATGCAGGAGCGTAGGCTGGTGACAATTTTCCCTCTCTCCTAGAGCCTGAGGAGTTTTTCCTATCCTTTCCATGACAACAATGGATTTTGGCCTATGTCTTAGGGGTTTCCTAACCTTCCCAGCTCCCAACTGCCCCTCCCCCACACCCTGCAATATATTTTTTGCCGGGGAACATAACGCTTTTCTGGTCCTCCTCTAGAGATTTTTGTTCTGTAGAGCAAAGGGTCAGAGCAAGCAACTGGGCCATCCTGACTTCCGAAGCTGTGGAGGACCGTTCTCTGGGTGCCCACCTAAACTTTCCTGTGAGTGCTTGGAGGAGGAACCTGCAAATACTCCCTCTGCCTCTGAGGTTCCTGATGAAGTCCAGCTGACATGCCAGGCCTCATTAAGACCTCTAAGAATGCCTTAAGATTTTATCTGATTTCCTTTTATCTACTTGCACGATGGCCCCTTTCCTTTGCTGCAGTGCCAAAGGTGGAAGAGTTTGTGTGCCCTCTTTCAGAGGGCTCGCCTGACCTCCGAGCATGAACTCTTGAACAGAAGCAGAGGAGTGCTCCGATAGGACTCAGTCTTCACTGTTTACAAGAGCTCTCTGTCAGGGCCAGAGGGTTAAGAACCCCTCATATATGGCCGTGAGCAAGTTCCCTCAGTCTCCCCACCTACAATGCAGCCCTGTAGAAAAGGACTAAGGGTCCAGGCTTCAGGGCAGACCACCGTGTTTGAATTCCAGCCACGTGACCCTAGGCAAGTGACTGAAACTCTCCGTGCTTTGTTACCTCTTCTGTCTAGCGTGTCTAATAATAAAACACTACCTCATAGAGATGATATGAAGGCTAAATGAGACTGTATAAAGCTCTCATCATGAGGCCTGTCACATAAGATGACTACTAGCATTGGCAGTCGTAGCAGTACTAGCAGTGGTCGCACCATCCATTCACCATTAAATGCTATTACTATCACTTTTGATGATTTCCAAGGTCCCTTCCAGTATAAAGTTTTACGAAGTATTTATTCAGTGATTGATAAGAAGGTCTAAGTGGGTCAGGCAATGACTCCCTAGGGAAAAGGGAGGACAGGACGCTGTGTGTGGCCTTTGCTCAGATTCTGGCCAACTCTGGGCCATGGTGTTGCTTCAGAGCGACAGACTCCTATTTGGTGCTCTTCCAGGCAGCAGGGTACTTGTTCCCCTGCATTTCTGTGACAGTTGTGTCTCCCTTTACGCGGGCTGGATGGGACCTGTTAAAGCAGAGAGGCTGAGGCTGAGAAGAGGAAGCCTGAACCTCTGGTAGTTACAGCCACTCCCTTCTCCAACTCCAGACCTGAGCCCCTCCAGGGCAGGGTGGGGGTGTCCTCCATGCCTCCTGGCCCCAGGGTTTCATTGAATGAAGAAATGAAGTACTTTCTCTTCCTTTTAGTTTAGGTTTATCGAATCCTACACCATCAGAGTTAGGGATGAGCTCTTCATGTCTTTCAGGGATAGCACAGTGCCAGGCATATGGAAACCTCTAATAAATATGTTGATAAATAAGTATTAAAGGATTATACCACCAAACCCAATTCTTACACAGAATTTTTTAAAAAATAGAAGGAAAATGAAGAATGTAAAGTTAAAGTTTCATGGGCACAGAGTTTCAGTTTTGCAAGATGAAGAGTTCTGGAGATGGAGGGTGAAGATGGCACACAAAGGGTGAAGGGACCCAGTGCCATTGACGTGTGTCAGGATGACGCATCTTGTGTACTTACATTTTTACCATAATTTTAAAAAATGTAAAATGAAATCTTATGGCATCAATACATTTTTCTGACCCGAAGAAACAAAACAAAGCGAAGCCTACTCCTTTTCTTCTTTTTTATTTTTTAAAGGAATAGTCTAGGCAAGGAAAAGGGCCCGCAGAGGCAGGCAGGAGAGAGAGGAGGGAGAAGTGTTTTGTTTGATTGTTCATCTTGGCTGTTCCCCAACTCCCAGCCCCTGACCCCAGGTCTCGAACCTGGGTCCTTGGGATATATACAAATGGTCTTTTCGACTAGGCCACAAGGGCACATCCTAGCCTGCTTCACCACTTCACCAAATGGACAGGGAAGGTTTGGTTGCGTCCAGGTTATCGCCTGTCAGATAAACACATACCTTCCCCATCCAGGTTAGCACACCTGTCCTGAGGGCCCACTGGGCACCCAGTCCTGCTTGGAACCCCTGGCACATCTGCCTCTTCTTCTCTGAAGGGCAGCATTAGAGGTGGGGCAGATGGGACAGGGTGGAGGGAACCCCCTGAAACTTTTCCTCCACCAGACAGTGTCTCCTTTGTGCAGTGTCCACTGGCTTTTACAAAGCATGGGAGTTGTGTCAAGTCAGGGAGACCACAGAGCCAAGCCAGTTATACAACCTGGGATTGTACAGAGCATGAGTAAAAATAGCCACCAGTGTGCCGGGGACCTGCCAGCAGCTCACAACGAGCCGTGAGGTCAGTCCCACGGTCATCCCCACAGACACATGCTAAGGCATAGACGGGTAAGTAGCTGGTTCGTCATGCAAAGAGTGCCACAGGCCTAAGAAGCGGCTTTGAGGCTCAGGACATGTGCTCTGAATGCCATACTTCACTGTGCTGTGTTGTGGCTTTCACTGACGTGGAAATCCATTCCTCTGGATGTTCACTGGTGACCTGAACATGACTCTGTGAGGTGATGACAGAACTGCAGTGGGGATCTAGCCCTCCTTATCTTATCTTAAGATAGTGATTTTTCCACCATACAAGGCCTCATCTAAGAAAGAGAAGGACTAGATTTTTGTCACCAGGAGGCCCATCTGCCCTCTAGTGTGCCCCCTTGAGGGCAGTGTGGTGAGGGGTATTGGCAGAGCGATTCTGGCCTTGCTTGCCCCCTTGTTGAAAGCTTTCTCTCTTCCTGCATTCTGATCCTGATTTCTTCACCATCCAGGAAGCCATGGCTTCAGGGGACGCCCCCAGGAAAGCTTCCTAGTGCAGGGCTGTGGAGGTCTTTTGCAGAGAGAGTCTTAGGCCTGCAGGGGAGATGGGGAGTTTGGTGGCAGGTGGGCTCCAGAGACCACGGGTACAGCATGACAGAGGGAACTCTGGAGACATACAGCCACTCTGGGCCTCCATGTCCTCCTTGTCGGGTGGGATTGTGGGGAGCTAGCTGGAGTAATTCTCAGCCCATCTCCCAGTTTTATGTCAGGTTCCCTTGAAGCAGACCTGAGATGAGGCGTGCCTGCCAGACTGGCTTATCAAGGAAACACCCTCAGGAAAAAGTGGAGAGGGAGTTGGGGCAAAACACGGTCTGATTCCAGACCCAGGGCAGTCTCAGCCAAATCCCTCAGGGAGCTGAGTGGAAACGGTGCCTCCAAGCCTGTTCCAGCTTAGAGGGTAGGGCTGGGCTTTTCACAATAAGTCTTGGCCAAGGGTCACCTGGGCTGGGGGAGAGGGGGAGAGGAGAGGTAAACTCCCAGGTGCCTGCTCTGCTCTGCACATAGTAATTCAAGGCAAGCCTGGGAGAGTTACAATGACAAGTGATGAGGAGGGAAAGTCAACAGGTATCCGCAACGGGCTGCAGAGCAATGATTAAAGGGAATCTGGTGTGCTGACAGGGTCCCCTGTGCCACCTTCCAGAGTCAGCCCATTTTGTCAGGATTCTGGGTCTTTCCCAACAGTGTTGTATGCATGGGAGAAGCAGTGAGGACGCTGGTGACTGGGAGTTAAAGCATGGGCCTTGAGCAGGAGTGACAATGGAAGGTCTAGGGTCTAAGGAGCCCCAAATAACCAGATGCCGCAGTGTGGCAGGTGAGGGAGCTTGATTCTCCATCCCTGCAACTCCTGTTGTTATGCTTGTGCAGAGTCAAGCTCTCATCTGCACACACTTAGGCGTGTGGTCACAGGGACGCATCCAGGTGAATGCTCCGGCAGTGCAGGCGCTGGCGTACACAGATGTGTGCACAGCTCACACACAGGCATGTGCATGCTTACACACGTGTGTCTGCACAGAGACTCTTGCTCAAGACATGCACATTTGCTTATAGACATGTAATTCCTGCATTCATGCCAGAAGCATTACCGGTCAAGGTCCTTTTTATTCCTTTTTATTCCAAGGTTCTCGGGAGGGGAAGGGCAGTCAGGGTTCAGGGCCAGGAGAGTTTAGCTGGCCACTGGAGACTGACCTTTGGCAGGAATAGTCCAGATCACACCGGTCTCAGAGCTCAGACTCATGTCTAGGGTGCTAGTGGAAGACTAATAAAGGTGTCTGGAAGTTCCACTGCTGCCTCCCTTACTCCTTCTATGTCCCCCGAGGTTCGGCCCCCACCTTTGACCCAGGTCTTAGTCTATCAGCGGACCAGAGGCCCTCTGCCCGCACTGTACAGATGAGAATCTGCAGTCTAGGGAAGAAAATGAACTGGGTAGACCCAGCCCTGACCGGCTTCCTCCATAAATGGCAGGAGTCAGCAGGAGCACTGCTATTAGGAAGCAAAGGACATCAGTGCAAATCAGACTGAACCCAGCTTCAAGGAGCTCCCAGTTTCTGGTGGAGGCCATAGGAAATTAAAAAGTGTGATCAGCGATAAGCTAGAAGGAAGCAGGTTCCTGTGGTAGCTCAGAGGCTGCACCTAATAACCTGTAGGGGGTGAGATCAGGGAAGACTTTCTGGAGGAGGTGATGCTGAAATGAGCAAGAGGAATTGAACTTGGGTGTAAGGGAGTAGGTAAAGTTATCTTAGACAGAGAGAATAGCTTGTGAACAATACTGGTGCTAGAGGAAACCAGGGGTTCTAGGGAACTGGAAGAAGTTCAACAAGACTGGAGGCAGGTAGGCAGTAGCTGGAAAGAAAGATAGCAGCCGCACAGGAAAGGGCTGCATGTCTGCCAAGAAGCTAGATGTATCCAAAAGGCACAGATAAACCACTGGCTTGAAGTTTGAATCAAGGGAATGATTTTATCAGCCCTCCACTGGGAAGTTCTTTCTGGCTCCAAAGTGGAGGATGGTTCTGAGGATGGCTTAAGATAGATTAGAGATGGAACATAGGGCAAGTGATTAAGTGGGGGCTGGTAGAGGCTTTGCAGGCCAAGAGGCAAAGCCAGGTTATTATGTAGGTACTTACGTAACAAGAGGAAACACAGTTCCATGAATGTCTAGTGGACAAAATTCGAAGAAAACAAGTAAGCGCTATTTTTTTCTAATACAGGTCTACTGATGAGAAGAGTGGAATTTTTTTTGGAGGATAATGTTCCACTTAACTGGGACTCAAAGTCAGTGTTTCCACCATGACATTAATGGCAACTGTTGACTCGTAAAAATCATTTTTAGATAACAGGTCATTCACACATAGGCTGCCCAGGGGTCTAGCCTAATGAGACTCCAGGGAAGCAGGTAAGAAACAAAGGAGCCTTTCTCCGCCCCCCACCCGCCCACCCACTGCCACTCCAGGCCACAGTGCCTGACCACCACCATTATTACTGCTCCTTTGAGAAGGTCATGGCTTCCAGAGGGCTCCTCTTAAAATGCACCATTGTTACTAGGGAGTGTGATCCTTAAACCAACAGGAAGACACCAGAAGTATGAACATCTGTCAGACCATCTCAGGACAAGATGGACCACAGAGGCTCTTCTGTAGGGCTGTCCCAGGACAGGACTAATAAGCATGTGTTCCTTAGAATCACACTCTATGTGATTTGCTTGAGGCCATGCTGCAAGTTGTCAACAAAGCTGGGATTTGAACCCAAGTCTCAGGAATCTGAACTGGAATTCTTTTCCTTGTATCACCATGTCCTCTGCACTGGCCCTGTGGAACTAGGAGTGGAGAGCACTGGGGACTCATCTGCCCAGGACAAAATGCTCTTCAGGGCACACCCTGGTGGCCAGGCGATAAAGCCACAGGACATAGTCCACATGCATATCAAGGAACCAGTTTCGAGACCTAGGGCCGGGGGCAGGGAACAACCAAGATGAACAACTAAATAAAATGTTTCTTCCTTCTTTTCTTGTCTACCTGCCTGCCTACTAACCTTCACTCTTGAATGCACTTTCCTTTAAAAGAAAGAAAAACAATTTTTAGAAATGTACTTCAGGTTTCCGCCTTCCCCTGCTAGCATCAGACCTCCTAATTTACACACACAGGCATGTATCACTTCCGTTGAGGAATCAGAATCTTAGAGAAAATGAATAAATTGCTTGGCGACTGTGGCAGGCTAAAATATGTTCCCTGCCTCCTGCCTGAAAAGATGCATCTGAGTCTCCACAACCTGGGAATGTTCCCTGATGGAAAAGAATCTTTACAGGTGTGACTAAGAGACCTGAGAAGATGGGATTCTCTGCGTGGGCTCTGAATGTAGTCACAACTATGAAGCAAAGAGAAATTTTACTGGATACAGAAAGCAGGAGGTAATGTGACAGTGAAAGTCGAGAAAGGATTCGAAGATGCCACCTGTCAGGTCTGGAGAGAGCCTTGTAGACAGCTAGCAGGACAAACACTAGTGTGACTGATTTCAGATTTCTGCCTCCAGAACGGTGGAGTGGCCAAGTTTATGACCAGGTGTTACAACACTCTCAGAAAAGAACAATTTTTCTAAATTTAAATAAACTTTTCATTTTAGAATACTTTCAGATTTACAGAAAAGTCACTAACCTACTGTAGCAAGTTCCCGTAGACCCCTCACTCTTTCTCCTCTTATTCGTATCTCACATTACTACGATGTATTTGTCCCAACTAAAGCACTAAGATCGGTACATTCCTATTAACCAGTCTCTGCAACTTTCTTCAACTTCCATGAGTTTTTCCTGATGACCTTGATTTATTCTAGGATCCCATCCAAGATACCAAGTACATTTAGTGCTCAAGGCTTAGCTTCCTCAACTCTGTGACTATTTCCCAGAATTTCCTTGCTTTTTGATGAACATATCTGTACAGGTATTTTGTAGAAGGGCACGCGATTTGGATCGAGTGTCAATTGGATCTGGTTTCTTCTCCCAATTAGACAGAAGTGTGGAGTTTGGGGAGGAAGACCTCCTCCTCTCTGGGTCCATACTCTCGACAGGACTTATCACGGATGACGTTGACTTGATCATTGGGTCAAGTAGTGTTTGCCCATCCTTCCCCTGCCATGACTCTTCCCTTACTCCACTCTAGGAAGTAAACCACTAAGCATATCCCAATTCAAGTGGGAGGAGGCTGTGTCTCCCCTCTTTGAGGGCAGCGTAGCAACATAAATTTTTTGGGATTCTTCTGTGAGAGAGATCTCTTTCTCCCTCGTTCATTATGCAACCATTTATGTAAGGATGTCCTCACAGACATTTATTTTATACCTTGAAGTATAAATAAAATACTATATACTGTTTGTTTTGCTGCGCAAACTGTTCTAGTCACGGCCATTGGGAGTTCTCAGTTTGGTTCCTGTGTCTTTGAGATACTGTCGTTTTTTGGTTTTTGAACACTTCCTTATTTTCTGGCTCTACAAGCTGCTCCAGGCTCCTCTTGTATTTCCACTGTGCCAGTCCTGGAGCCAATCATGTCTCTGTTTCAGAAATTCTTTGAGTAGAGGATGCTACTCATGAATCTGAGCGCTCTGCTGACTGGTTGCTACTAGAATGCCATTGCTTCTAAACTGTGGGAAGACAGAACTGGGAAACAGACGCATGGTCACTAACTCGTGAGTGTCTATGTATTGATAATTCTGTTTCTATCCATGTCTACTTTAGAGTCGACAAGAATGACACTCATGTCTCCCATGCTAATCTCTTGCTCTGGCCTCCCCCAGCCTTTCTGATCTGTAACCTCTTCCCCAGTATGTGAGAAAACTGGCTCTTGCCATCCATTTACTTACTTGCACAATCTCAGTACCCACGCACAGCACTTTCCAGATTGTTAGCCTGCAGCCCATGAGACCAGTCTTACAGTTACCATTCAAAGCACTATTTCCAAAGTGTCTTAGGTCAATCCTCTTGTCTCTCCCTCCACATCCTGCAGTGAGATTTTCTCATATGTTTGTCATACAGTTTGTATTCCATCCTGGGATCCTTGACTTCTTAGCTAGATTTAAAATTTCGATTTTATGCATTAAGGTTCACTCTTAGTGGGTTTTGACAATTGTGCAGTATCATGTATGCACCCCCACAATACCATACAGACTCGTTCCACTGCCCTGGAGACTTCCCCGTGAGAGGCGCTCCCTCCTGAATCTCTGGCAACCTCTCTATTTTCCATTCCTATGTCTTATCCTTTTCCAGGATGTTCTATGACTGAAATCATATAGGATGTAGCTTTTTTACCTGGCTGCTTTCACTTAACAAAACGCGCTTAAGATTCATCCCTGTTGTGTGAATTAGTAATAGTTCATTTTTCTTTATATCTGAGTAGTATTCCTTTGTATGAATGTACCACTGTTCATCCATTTGCCTACTGAAGGACACCTTAATTGATTCCAATTTTTCATGATTACAAATAAAACTATAATAAACACTATATACAGGTTTTGCATGGCCTTGTTTTAGTAAGTTGGGTAACTCTCTAAGGGTATGGTTTTTGTGTGGTATGGTAAACCTGTGTATAGCTTTAGAAGACACTGCCAAGCTGTCTTTCCAAATGGTTGTACCATCTGGAATAAGTTAGAGTTATTTTCAGTTTCACAACTTAAATTCAATTTTTCTGATCCTTTGTTCCCCAAGCTGATGATCAGGAGATCACACCTCACAAAAGTAAAGAACACTAACTATCAGATCTAAGTTCAAATCCTGACTCCTAAGACGTAAACACTATGTGAGTTTGGATGAGTTAGTTAACTCCTCTGAGCCTCCTGGGGTTTAACTCTTCATATGTGCATGATGTCACAGGTTGGGATCCTCAGGATGCAGATTCTGAGATGGTGTTTTGGCTGCAAGATGCTCATTAGGGAGAGCCCTCGGGGGTGGGGGTGGGGGTCAAAATCTGTAAAAGGAAAACAAGGCAGCAGAATGTGGAAGAGGGGGAAGTTGAACTGAAGCAGCTCATTGGAGTTGTCCTAACTTGGGTTGAAGTGGCCAGCCCCTAATGTGGGTCAGTTATTCCCCTTGCAGAGAGAAGTCTGCGCAGCTATGGCAGCAAGTCCCTCAAGCAAGGGGCATTTGGGTGGCATATCCCAGCATGCGCTACACAAGTTACAGCAGAAAGCACAGCAGATAACAGCTGGGAGACCATTCCTGTGTCATTGGTCACTTTCCAGCAGAGTGACGAGCCTCCTCAGATACCTGGATGTAAGTGGCTAAGACAAGAACTCCAGCCAATCCATCTACAACACTCTGCAGTTGGCTCCGTGCTTTTGTGTAGTTTAACTTGCAAAAACCATAGGAAGCCAATAACAAGTCACTTCCATGAGTTCTCAGGCAGTGCTGCCCTTCCGTCCTGTTTGAGGTCAGAAGTAGGCCGGGGTGGATGCAGCATGTGACCGCAGTGCCGGCAGGCAGCCGTCATTTGAGACTTGGATTCCTGAAAGTCCTTTAACCTCTCTGACAAACAACCCTCACTTATTATGTGGACACTGTGGGTAACACTGAGATGAAGCATGAGACACTTATCACCAGAGCCCAGCTCATAGTAGGTTCTCAGGGGCTCAGATGCTGGTGCTGCCCTTCCATGACGTCAGTGGGACAGATGTCTAGTTCAGCCCAAGGCCACCACTGCCCCTCTGCCCAGCCATGACCCTCTTCAGTTCAGGGACCTCCGAGGGTGCCTCCCTAACTGGAGGATGCATTCCTGGCTGGACTGGACATTTGAGTTACACCCAAGTAGGCAAGGCAAAGTGACAGGCCTGTTAATCTTGTTCATCACTATCTCAATCAAAATTTGCTGAATAAATGTCCAGCCTCCCAGTCCCTGTTGCCTAAACCTTTGTCCCTTGAATCACACTGTTAGCTGTCAGCTGTGTGTCTCCTGCCTCTCTGCCTTTACTCCCGAGGGAGCTTCTGTCCTCCCCACCTGCTTCTGAGAGCCAGCAAAGCAGAGTCCTTCTGTGAGACTGAGTCGTGGCCCATGCCACGTGGCTGTTGGCAGTGCTGTATTGGTTGACCCCTGTCCCACCTGTCACCATAAAGCAGTGTCAGACAGACTGGGCCCCAGCAGGCCCTTTGTCCCCTTGGGTAAAGATGTCTGAGAACTTCTCTCTAGGGTAAAGGGCAGCTGACTTCCAGAGGGGACTCCAGCTCTCCTGCTCACTTGAGGGCCTCTGACCTTTCTACCAGGCCTGAAAAATCCTGTTGTCTGAATCTCTATGTATTGGAGTGGGGGAGATCTTCCTCCCATACAAGGTGAGGCTCCTCCAGGTGAGCTCTGGGGGCCCCACAGATGTGGGGATTAGGAGATGCTAAATTAATAATTGAACCCTTATATGTACAGCTTCTGGAGCTCTATATCAGTTGGGGAGGCCAAAGGTTGTAACAAACACCTCCAATCTCAATGCTTTAATGCATTCAAAGACTTCTGGTTTTGTTTTTCTCAAAGCCCAGTGTTTGGGTAACTCTGGGAGCAGGCCCCCTCTGAGATAAGGCTCTCTACCCGCATCGTATGCTGCAGATGTCTTCAACGTGGAGTCTCCAAGGTTGCTATGGAAGAGTGAGAATCTTCTTCTCTTTGGCCCCTCATCTCTCTCCCCGCTTCCCATCCTGACACCCTCAAGTCTAACGGCCACCTTGTACTCCACCCCAGGCAAACCAGGCCGTCATAGCCATCAGTCCCATCTACTACTTTCACTCAAACTGTTGTCCCAGTAGTGTGGGTCCCTCTATATGGCTAGCTCAGCCTCTGTCCTCCAGGCACATGACTTCATTCAGCAGTGCCCAGCATTGGTGCAGCCTCCTCTAGTCTCTGAGGGTTCATGCTCCAAGTTGCCGTAGTGTTCTCACCTCCTGTTCTTCACACCCTTATGTGGAGTGTGGGCTGGACTCAGGGACTCACATCTAACCTATGGAGTAAAGCAGAATTGATGGCATATGACTCAGAGTCTAGCTCATAGAGAGCAGCTCTCTCTCTCTCTGTCTGCCTCTCCTCTTGCTCTTGGAGAAGCTATGTCATTGGCAACCCTATGGGGAGGCCCATATAGCAAGGAACCAAAGCCCCCCACCAACCACTTAGTGAACCAGCCCTACCAGATTCAAGTCTTCTAAGACCGCAGCCCCAGTCAACAGCCTGGTCATGCTCCCCATATCCCTGCCCCAGGCCTAGCATGCGGAGGAGGTGCCTGTATGGGAGATCACTTATGCAACCTATTCGGTCACAGGGCTGCTGCGGGGTGCCAATCCCATGTTGGGCGCAGGGGCAGAGGCTGAGGCCAGCAAGGATAGGTCTCAACTGTCCATCAGGGAACTCCCATCCCCTGGGAGATGGAAGTCCATCAGCCCCACTGACCATGGCCTGCTCACTCCCAGCTTTAGCCGGTGAGAGGGATAACTAACTGATTCATACAGAGCAGAGTTTGAGAGTAGGCGGGGTATGCTGAGGGCTGACAAGGGAGGTAACCTTTGGTGTGAGTCACTGTGATCAGGTAGAGCAGAAACAGTGTCGGGGAAAGGGAACACCATGGCCCGTGACACAATAGTTGGGAGGGCACTGTGTGTTCAGTGAGACTTGAAGGGTGTGGGGGTGATGGGGCACAGGGGCAAAGGTCAGGAGATGAGAGTGGTGAGGTCTAGGGGGTGGGTGAGAAAGGGCCTTGAGTGTCTGGATGTGGAGGAGTTTGAGCATTATCCAAAGGAATCGGAGGCCCTTTAGGAAACCGAGTTTTGTTTTAGAAAGGACACAGGACTATCTGCCGGGAGGCTGAGGAGAGAGCCCTGGGGGCAGGAGCCTCAGTGCGGTGCACAGGGAGTGTCCCCAGTGACTCAGGCTGCTGTGGCAGAGGAAGGGCCAGTCTGGGGAACCCAGAGGAGACCCCTGTCTCAGTCAGGGACATTTGGAAAAGCTTCCTTGAATAGAGGAGACGGGTATTGAAGGAGTAGGACTTACCCAAACAAAGGGAGAGATTGTTGGGAAGATGGCATTCCAGGCAGAGGGAACAGCATGGGCAAAAGCCCAGAGGCAAGAGAGAGCTTAACCGACATGAGGAACTGTAACAGGTCAGTATGACAGGAACATAGGGCTAAGGGAGGAGGAGCCGTGAGGATGGACCGAACTGGATCAGATGGCGGAGCGTGGCAAAAAGCAGGCTAAGCCACTTGGGCTTTGCAGTGGACATTCATTGAACCCTCCAGACCCAGTCTCCACCCACGTCCATCCTGCTCCTTCCTGGTTATCCACCTGCATGGGCCGCTGCGACAGACCCTCATCCCCCAAGTTTCCACTTGGGTTTGGGCAATGGGGAGCCTGGGCAGGAGACGGAGGGAAGAGTACGGGGAGTGCTCTTGCCTGGCTCCTCCTGCACTGCCTTGCTCCTGACCAGGCCAGTGATGTTCATGGTGCTCTCCTGGTCTGGCCACCACTGCTCCACTTGTCTTCCGGGCCTGTGGGGCAGCAGAGCTTTGTCCCGCTGCCACCACCTCAGGTCATGCACCATCCCTTGTGTTTTCCAGCACCCTGCACACAACTCAGATAGCTGTGCCTTTGCCAAGCCCTTCTCACATTATCCTTGCTGCAGTATGCCATCTGGTCCCTGCTGGGGTCCAGGAGACAAACAGTGGAGGGCCCTGGGAGGATTTTGAGGAGGAGCCATGCAGTCAGATTGGCGTTTTAGACAGCTGGCCATGGCTGAGTGTGGAGGTCGGAGTAGGGAGAGCGAGGGGGCCTGGGGAGAGGCAGCGGTGCAGGCGCTGAGTGGGGGCCTCAGACTGACTCTTATCCTGGTACACAGGGAATGGGGCGGGACAGCTCTGCAACAGGTAGAATGTTTGAAAGACGGCCACAAGAGGGCTTCCATGTGTCCCCAGCTTTTAGAGGACATTTCTGCTCCTCCCACATAGGAGTTATCTGGGGAGACCTCATGACTTGCTTTGACCACCAGAATGCAGGGGAAGTAATGCTCCGCCAGTTTTGCAGCCTCTGACTTCAGATCCCTGGCAGCCTGACCCTCACTCTGGAAGGCAGCCACCACTGATGCAGCAAGACCAGTGGATATAAAGAAGGACCCTGTGCACACCTGCTGAGGTGCAGCCGGTTGGACCCTCCAGCTGTCTCAGCCCTGCTGCCCGCAGCTGCATGAGAGCCAGCAAGATCAAGAAAGACCACTGGCCACCCACAGCATTGTGAAAATAGTCAATCCTCTTGTGTTCCTGTGTTTTGGAGCGGGCCATTACTGAGCAAGAGGTCACTGCAAGGGGCAGCAGTATCTTTCTGGGGCAAACCAGCCTTTCCTTCCTAGTCCTGCTCATGTGTCCCCCAAGTCCTCTGGCTGGAGAGCGTCACCCCCGCCTCAGAACCCCACTGCTCTTTATTCCTCTTCTCTTGTGATCTTTGGGCCGCACTGCCTTCTAGGAGAATGATGTGTGCAACTTCACGAGGCACTGGATACACCTATCACCTGACTCCTGTTCACGGCGACTTCATGTCATTCCAGATGGGACATGGAGAGACTTACGATTTCCTGTTAGCTCACCACACTGGAGATGGTGCTTACCAACTCTTTTCCAAATGAAAAAAACTGAGGTTTTAGGGGGTAATGTGACTTCTACAGCATCACTGAGAAGCGGTAGACTAGGTTTTGAATGTAAATTTAGACTTCTGACAATGGCCCCCATGTTGTAGCTGTTGGGATGATCCACTCCATGAGGGGAAGAACGCTGTCTCCCTGCTGGAGGGTGAGGGGGTTCACAAGTCCTGCTCCTGTCCAGCTATCCTGCCCCCTCATCTCTGACGCAGGGACCCAGCATTCTCCCATCTCAGTCTCCCTACAGACACAGACACAATCTTCACATCTGGCCTTCCCTCTCTGTGCTGCCCCACCCTTGCTTACCAAGCCCTTTCTCTCTTCTTTCCTAACAGAGCAGAGCCAGATATGGTACGTTTGGGGTTAACCGATCAGGAAGGAAAAGTCAACAAAGCATTTTCTGGCATATTCTGAGCCATGCTCCACAGGGCCGCAGGTTCAGACTGGGGTCAAAGGGGAGATTTTGACCAGCCTTGGGAGGGTGAGGGGAGGAAGGGAAGGAAATAAAATTCTATGATGAATCAAACTGACATTTATTTTTGTGCCAAGATCACAGGACGAATGAGCAGTTTCCTCACAGAATTCTCAGCCTATGTAATGCCAGAGCTGAGGCACAGAGGTCCTCTTAGTTGGGGAAACAGGTTCAGAGGGAGGGTAAAGAGACTGGCATATATCCATGAAGCTATCACCAGATCTTTTTTCCTTACCCACCTCCTAAGCCCCTCTCGCTACCACTCCACCGCTCAGAGGACCTAGAAACTCAAAGGTGTCTGGGAGGAGTGCTGGGGCTCCGTGGGCACCCCTCCTCTCCAGCTTTGGGAGGGAGGAGCTTGATGCCCTGTCTGGGGTGCAGGATGATGGGGCTTGCAGGAGAACTGGTGGCTTCTCTTGTGCTGTTACTCACAGCAGAGGAAGAAAAAGTTAACCACTTTTCCCTGCCCACTGAGTGACATTGCAATGGAGGACAGCAACCTCAGACATCGTCTTCCAGCCCTCTCTCCATATCACAGGAGATGAGGCCAGAGGGAAGGAGACTTGCAACAGGGGTGCAAGGCATTAGTGCCAGAGTCTGGTCTCTCTCGCACTGCCAGCTGAGACTCAGGACCTGGCAGGGATTGGATTTGCAGGAGTCCGGGAAAGTTCCAGAGATACACTCAACAGACACCTCCAGGATGTCTTCTCAGATCCCAGCCCCTCCCTCTGGGCTGCCTGAGGCCAGCCCTGCTCTTTGGGGCAGCCCCTCCTCTGGGGAGGTGCTCAGCAGAACTGCAAGTGCTGGTCAGCGGGGACATTGTACTTGAGCTTGTGGGCTTCGAAGAGGTTGCACAGTTCTTTGATGTAGCGCTGGTGCAGCTGGTCCACCTCCTCCTGAGAGGGGTTCGGTGTCCTCTGCACCTCGATGGGCTTCCCCACTGCAAGACACAAAGGTAGGAATGACCCAGAGCAGGAACCACCGGGGTCCTCGGGGTCCTCGGACCGAGGTCAACCATGCAGGAAAGGGCTCTTACTGCCATCCCTGCAACCCTTATTACCAGTGACGGGTTCTAAGAGGCTAGCGCAGCACCAAGATTCTGATGTAACAGCACCACCAGCAGCTGGCGCTGCATCCGGCCAGGCAGTGCACTAGGTGCTTTGCAGGCCTTATCTCCTTTAATCCTCATAACAATCTTACGAGTACAGAATCCATTATTATTTCCATTGGACAGGTGAGACAATGAAGCTCAGAGAGGTTAAGTAACTTGCTCAAGACACACAACCAGGAAGAATCTGTGCCTGGTTTCCAACCCTGGGGATATGCTCTTAACCTCCTGGTCATACAGTTTGGGGAGTCTCAGATGCCACAATTAGCAGCGCCTGCATTTCTAGGACGAGAGGACGCCGAAGCCCAGGCAGCTCTTCTCCCTTTGCTCTCATTCTGGCCTACAGCGCCTGCCTCCTTCGAGGGTGCAGACAGGCAGACCCTAACTAACCTCTGTCTTCCGGTGCTGCCTCGCTGAGAAGGCCGTTCCCCTGACCTCTCCTTTTGGAAAGAGTCTGGAGACAGCAGCAATATTAACATTCAGGAAAGTCATGCCATGCACGATGAGGAAGGTCGTGCTATAAAGGTTCACCAAGACCGTATTCAACTAATAAATAAACGTGTGGATGGACATGAGGAGACCCGTTTCTTTAGGCTTTGTAAGAGGAACCTAGTTGGAAACCAAGAAGAACGCAAATAAGATGTCCAACTAGCATGCCGCTAAGTCTCAGCACTGAAGATCGTGCCCATGACTTGCAAGAAAATCGCTTGGGTGCTAATTCATAGCCTAAAGATCACTACATTACATACAATTCTAACAGACTCAGACTGTTCTTCCCTTCTATTCACCTTGTCCAATAAGTCTTATTAGCTCCTAAGGGTGAGAATTTAACCCTTCTTCCCTGACATAATAAAAAGTCAAATAAGTTGTACACTGGCTGTTCAGGTGCCAAGCCAATAACTGGGGTGTGGACCATGTAAAGCCCACGAACCCGGGTACACAACCCAGGGTCTGGGGAACAATAAAAATAAACTAATAAATGTGCTTCCACCTCCTCTTCTTTCCTCCTCTCTTAAAAAAATAAAAACAAATGGTGCACCCTGGTGGAGTAGCAGTTAGGTCAATCACCTCCAAAGGTTGCAGGCCACATACCCCTAGGTTCAAGTCCTGGGCCCAGGGGGGAAACAACCAGTGTGAACAACTAAAATGGAAATAAAATACTTTAAAAGTCCAATAGATCCTGATTCAAATCTTAGCTTTGCTACTCAAAGGTAGTGTGATCTTTTGGAAGTTAATCAAATGTTTGTGCCTCAGTTTCCCATCAATGAAATGGGGATAATAGTCTCTGCCTCAGAAGGTGTTAAGATAAACTGAGCTGCCACATGTAAGGTGGTTGGCACCCACCAGGCACTCCAACATCAGCAGTAACTATTGTTCCTTGCGCCTCTTTTACAGTTCTCAACCCAGGCTGCTTTGTAAAGGGTTATCTGCTTGTGTGTCTGTTTCCCAGGCTAGACTGTAAGCTTCACGAGGGCAGCGATGTGTCTGGCCCATCTCCATGTCCTCATGCAGTGCACAGCCCAGGCCTCTTTCCCTGTAGCCCACTCCCTCCCAGGCTGTCTTGACTCACCCACGGCAGTGATGGGTCGGCGGTGGGGTATCAGGCCAAAGCTGTACTGGAAGACACCACGGCCGTGGAAGAGCGGAAGGGAGATACCCATGACTTTCTGCAACCGGTTCTGGATTGAGCGCAGCCAGGAGCCCGGAGAGTTCTCAACCTGATCATACAGGTCATTCTCCCCAAAGGAGTAGATTGGCACCAGAGCTGCCCTGGAGGGAGGCAGAGGAGAGAGGACATGTGGGGACCCCAAAGAAGGCCCCAGCTAGTTATCTTGCTTCCCAAAGGGACCAGTGACCAGGAATCAGAGCAGAGGACAGCACTCTGGGTTGGGAGTAGGAGGCCTGGGTTCTTTTACAGACTAACCATGGCCTCGTCCTCTGACCTGCGGCCGGTCCTAGCTTCTCTCAGGACCACAAATTTCCAGACATAAAACATCCAGCAACTTTCAAGAAAAATCTCTCCTTCTCTAGATGGTTTCTTATTCTTTAAAGAGGCTTCAAGGTGGGAGAACAGCTCCAAACTCCAGAGGTCTGAGATCTAGAGTCAGCTGTGGGTACTATGTCCCTTTGATGACTGAGTCTCCACTTAGGTATTTGGACATGAAACAGTGCCTCTCACCAAAGTATGATCTTCATTGCAAAGGGCCCGAGAATCTCCCTGCCAAAGTAGAACCTGTGTGTGTCACTGCTCTCTTTCCAACAAAACACAACCCTTGCCAACCTCCCACTGAACTAGAGCACTCTCCCCTAATACCCGTGTGTCAGGGCGAGCCTGATGAAGCCCTTGCGGTTTTTCAGCAGCAGAGTGTGGGTTCCGGGCCTGGCATTGAGCGCCTCCTGTGCTCCTCCCACAATGATGGCCAGCAGGTTACCCCTGTCCTTTTTCTCCAGAATGTGTGCAGCACTCTCTTTGTCTGATGTGACCAGACCTGGGGAGAGAGGAAGATGGTCGGGTAGGCGGGGTGGGGTGGGGCAGGGACGGTGGTCCCCCGAGAGATGGCCTGCAGAGGCCTGGGTCCCCACCACACTGACTCCATCTGGGCGCTCCCAGAGGAAGGGACTGAATCCTCTCCCTCTTTCCAGCCCCCTCACTCGGCCCACTGGCCTGCCTGGGGCTGTGGGAAGTGCTTTCTTCAGTCTAGCCTCCTCCTCCCACCGCATAGGCTCTTGGAAGAAGTCAAACCTGCTCTTGGTCCCCCCGGAAGTCCCTCCTCGCCGACCTTCGGCCTCATCTTCCTGGGTTCCCTGCGGAGGAAAGACTCACCCGCCGACATGATGTAGTCCCTGAAGAAGGGGACCCGGAACCACAGGGTCAGCATCATCAGATAGGGGCGGATGCCCGGGAAGAGCGAAGAGAAGCCCGTGCTGTCGGTGCACAGGTTGACAAAGGCGCCTGCGGCCAGGACCCCGTGGGGGTGGAAGCCAGCAAGGTAGTTCCAGGAGGGGTCCAGCTCTGCGGTCTTGACCAGCTGTTGGGACAGCAGCCTGGTGAGCCAGCTGGGCCTGGTGCCAGCCCGCACTCTGCCCTCCCCAGTGTGATCTTGGGCAGCCGCACCCCCTCTCTGTGCCTCAGGCTCTTAGCAGGATTGCGATAAGGTGTGGCTGCACTCAGGGATATGGTGGTGCCAGCTGCTGTCTTTGGACGAAGTCTCAGGCTATTCGTCTGGAAAGGGGGGATATTTGGCTTCCTCGTGCCTCCCTTCCCGGGACTGGGGAGAGCTCAGGTCTCCTGGTGGCCTGGAATCACCGAGGCAAGACAGAATGTGAGAGCCCTGAAGAGCCACACGGGGCGCCACTGAGCTGCAAGCGTGCAGTTTAACACAACTCGATACAAGAAAAACTGGCCTTAGGACCTGACCGAGCGTTCACAGGCTGCATCAGGAGTGGATCCCTGTTAGGTTGTCAGAGCGTGCAGACCAGGAGGCCACTCTAGTCCTGCTGACTCCTCCGGACAATGCAGTGTCTCACTGTGGCTGCGCTGTCTGCTGCCCCCACATCAGACCGTCATTGTCCTTGGTCCATGCTCTTCCCCCGGCCACGGGCAGCTGTGCTGGCAGAGCTCGTTGCCTGGTCAGATCCCAGCATGCCTCCTTGCCCGCAGCAAGGGCCACCAGACATTGTTGATTGAGTGGCAGAGGCCATTTGTCATTAATATCTTTTAGGTGAAGTGAGGTGAGGATACAGGGTGGGTCGGAACTGAGTTAACAAGTGCTGCTGCTCCTTGTATGTGTGTGTTGTGGCGGGAGGCAGTGCTGCTCCTTGTGCCTCTGCAGGAACTTCAGGGCCCACCCTTTACAGGGCCCCGCATTCTGGGGCCACAGATGCCCGACCCTGAGCGCCCCATAGCCCGGGGCCAAGCCCGATGTCCCCACAAGAGGCCTCCTGTGGGCCATGCAGGTGCTGCCCTTCACTCGGGTCGGGGCAGCCCTCCTCCTCGGGTTCAGTCTTGTCAAGTGTAGGTTCTTCCTGTCAGGCTGAAATGTTCAGTGGTGACTCCCTAGGGATCCTTGTTGCTACTTTTAGCAACCCAGAGGCCTGGTTGCTCCGTCTCAGAGCAACCTGGAGAGACACAGGGACAAGGGTCTGTCTGACCCATTCAGACAGAACATCTACTGGTCCTTGACCTGGGCTTGGTCTCTGCGTGCGTGTGCGCGCACACACCCGCACACAGTCCTCCTGGCTCCCCACTGACCCTCTGCCGAAAGGCACGGGGACCACAGGTAGAGGGGCCGTTCCCTCCCAGATGAGGACAAGTCACTTCTGCTCATACAGTATGGGGGTTTATTGGGTGTGAAAATAGACAGAACAGACACATGTCTGGCTATTCTCACTGGGAAAGTAGCTTCCTCAGGAACCCATCTGCTGACATTTAAAAAGAAACATGGTCTGCTCCCTGCACTGATGTGCTTGCTTTACAATCCTCGTTCTCAGCTCGTGGGAAGGTAATTTTGTATGACTGCCATAAAAGCAATGGGCAATATCTATCAACACCCCAAAATGTAATTGACCTTTAACTCAGCATCTTCACTGTTGACAAATTGAGCTACATAATTTCCATTTATCAGTTGGTGGACATTTGAGTTATTGCCTACCTTTGGCCAGTTTGAACGTGACCTGAACAGTTGGGTACAGTCCTTATGCAAACACGTTTTCAATTCCCTGGGGGTGTCGGGTAGATTGCTACCTTTAATACCAAGGCACCTACCTGGAGACCACAGCACAGAGGCTTCCAGGAGAGGGCACTGGACTTGCGGTGGGGACGAGGACTGTTTCTACCATGTCTGCCCAGTCCCCTCCCTCAACTGCCCGTATGCCCTCTCACACACACAGAGCCCCAAGAGTTTATTGTCCTGTGGCTCCTTTCTGACTCACAAAGTGCCCCCTCCTGCCCCCCGGCGCCCCCGCAGTCCTCAGGAGGCTGGCTGTATGCTGAGCGCCCCCCGTTTGACCACTGAGCAAATTGAGAAGCAGAGGGTCAGGGAACCTGCCTAAAGTCACACAGATAACCTGAATCATGCTCTACCGTTTCCTGCAGTGCACCAAAGACACAGCCAGGAAGCCTCTGCTTCCCACATGGACAGGGATCCCAAGACTCAGGACGTTTTCTGGAGCCTTTTTCCTTCGAGTCAAACTTGGAAGGACCATGGTTCTCAGGCTTCCTTTCCTAGAGAAGGTGGCTCCCACATCAAAATCTGCTTCTCCCTGCTGCTGCCTGACCCTGGAGAACCTCATTAGGCCCATTTATGTGTCTCTGTTACTTGACAAGTTAAAAATGCAGGGCAAGCAGAGTCTGAATCAGTAGGTCTGGTTTTGGCCTTGGCCATCCAATTTGTGAGAAATTTTTTTAAGGGATTCAACATTCATCAAAGTTTGAGAATCACCACTCTAAACCAAAGGAATCCCATTCCAGGTTCCAGCAATTGGCTGTGTGTGTGTGTGTGTGTGTGTGTGTGTGTGTGCGCACACGTGTGCACAGGGACTGGGGTCGTTCCCTGACTCCTCCCATGGTGGTGGCCAAATGAATGGAAAAGCTTGGATATTCTTCATGGCCTTGGAAGTCACTCAGAGTGACCTTGGATCAGGCTTGGCCTCATCAGGCTTTGAGCTTTACATTCTCAGCTCTGCCCATTCATTCTTCCACAGTCATGCACTCATTTCACAGACACTCATTGACACATGCAGATATAGTCCCTCAATTCTAATATGTACCCTCCCCTGCACCATTCCTAACATTTCGTTATCAAGATGCATTTGACAATTCTAATTGGAAAAATCTTCTCCTTCATGCTATATAAAATCCCAGTCTGTTTACCACTGAGGAGATGTCAGAGTTGAAGCAGCACACTAGGTGTCAGGTGCTATGAGTTGGCAAGCAAGTCCAAGGCAACAAGCACCCCCATTACCTACACAAGGCAGGCACCTTACATATTCCAACTCCTTCACCCTCTGTTAACCCCATAAAGGAAGTGCTGCTGCAAGCGCCCCCATTTTCCAGAGTAGTTAGTAAAGTGGTAGAGGCAGGATTTGAACCCAAGTATCCTGTCTCCCTGTGTGATCGGTGAGTTCTGCGACCTTGTAGGGACGTGAGAGGTGGCGGGGGTGAATGGGGTGAAGGTATGCACTTCAAGGAAGGGTACCAGTGGAAGTGGCGAGACTCATTTCTAGAGAACCTGGATAGCAAAGGGGAAGGAGAGATAGGTGAGCAGTCGGGGGTCCAGAATGCAGGGACAGGCAAGCTGTAGCAAAAGTTGGAGCCGTGCTCTGTTTTAATGTTATAGGAGGATTATTCTGTGTGGAGTATAGGGGGCAGAAGCATAACCCAGATAGATTAGGATTTAGGTAGTGATGGAAAATTTCGGGAGACAGACCGAAAGTTCTAGAACGGAGGTTCTCAACCAGCACTAGTTTGTGCATGCATGACGTGCACGCACACACACACACACACACACGCGCGCGTACCTCCATACACACCCAGAGGACTTTAGTAAAGCCGACAGACATTTTGGCTGTCACAACTGGGAAGGACAATGCTATTGACATCTAGTGTGCAGAGACCAGGAATGAGGACATAACCTCGCACAAACAATAAAGAACCGTCCAGCCGAAAATCATCAAAGACGCAGGGAGAAAGCCGCTAGAGCTACCCAGCCTGAAGGGGAACAGGGGAGAAGGGTTGTGGTTATAACTGAAAGGAAGGCCCCCGATCTCTTCAGCGTGGCCCTAGGACTGAGGGGACAGCTGTGCCGGAGGGCGGCTTCCCCTGCCCACGGCAGAGGTAGAGTGCTTGAGAGGGGCGCAGGACGCAGGTCCCATTGTAGGAAGAAATGAGCAACTTCTCCAAAGATTTTCACAGCAAAGCTAGAACTACTGTTCAGATGGGCAGCTGGCCACCTGAGCCCCCCTGACTCGGGTTAAGCGACCCCAGTGAGCTAAGAGGTAGCGGTCTGGAAGCAGGGCCTGAGGTCCTTGTGAGGCTGCAGGGCTGTGGAGCTGTGGGCAGGTGGGGAGTCAGTGAGGTGTCCCGCCCACCCTGAACCCAGGAAATAGCTTGGCCGCAGCACTCTGCCCACCTGAGGATTTGTCCTGTGTGGTCTGAGCAGAGTGTTTGCTCTGGGATGAGGAAATCTTCGTGGGAAACAGCTACCAGGCTGGTCTTCAGAGGAGACAGAGAAGACAGCTCCTACTACATGAAACATTGCCTCATTCTCCACTGTCAGCTATTCTGGGAGTTTAGAAGGTGAATTTAGAAAACTCCAAGATCCAGAAATAATTTCCTAATTTTACTTTGAATTCCACCACTCACTAATTCATAAAAGCACAGTAAGAACTGAGAAAAGGTGGTACGCCCTGGTGGAGTAGTGGTTTGGTCAACGGTCTCCGGCTAAAGTGCAGTCCACATACATCTTGAGGACCTGGGTTCCCTCCACAGGCCAAGGAGCATAACCAAGACATACAACTTAAAAAAATAAAGCGTTTCAACTTTCTCTTTCTTTCTGTCTGCCTGCCAGCTTCCATTCCTACCTGCACCTTTCCTTAAAAACAAACAACAACAAAAAAACAATAGAGGTTCGTAAGTGCACAGGTATTTGACCAGAGAAAGCAGACACCTGTGAATGGAGGGGGACTGCAGCAGAACCCGACTCCCTATCTCCTCCATCTCCTGCCCACCCCAAGAGGCCTGCAGGGCCGGTGCTGTAAAGGTGTGTGGAGTTGCAGTCTCTTTCAAGGTCACAGGAAGGGACGCTGCAGGCCACGCCCCATTTCTGCCAGTTGGGCGCTTAAACAGGCAACAAAGTGTGAGTCACGTCGCCCTCTGCTGACCATTTCGTGAGGTTGTCATGCAACAGACAAATCCAGATAGCAATCCTGAAAAAGGGTGCACATAAGAATTCTGCAGTGAGTCATGTCCCACCAGTGTCAATAGTGCCGAGACTGAGAAACTCTGCTCCTACCTGGCTGGGGAAGTAGCAGGAAGGGCAGTGAATAGGAATAGAGCTGAATTAGCTTTCTGTTTCTGCCATACCTGCACCTGGCAGTAGCTCCAGGTGTAAATTGGACCAGATGTGTCCTTTGGAGGGTCCTTGGCTGACTGGAAGACAGCCCCCTGGAGAACTGTTGGTTGAAGAGTCCCAGATCTCCAGAACGGCCTTCAGTGGCCTCTGTTAACTTTTCCCTGAAACCGCTCCAGCTTCACTCCCATATGTGCCTTCTGCCTTCATTGCACTGAACACCAGGTCTTGTGGTTAAAAGGTGTATGGAGGCGAACTTCTGGCCTGCACTTGTACTGTCCCCTTCATAAGTCACCTCTCTGCCCTGGTGACCTCAGGGTTTAGTTCACAGTGGGAGATGAGACCACAAAGCCAGACTCCACAGAATCCCCCAGAGCGCTCTACCAGAGGCCAGAACTGGCTCAGGGCTCTGCGGTTTGGGAGTTGACATCACTTACCCTCCCAGGCTACCTGCCACACTTGCCCACGGACACTCTGACCTTCCCGGCACAGAAGAGGGAGTTCTGGCCTGGAAAGAGGAGAGGGAGGGAAGGAACTCAGAGCTCAAAGTTTAGAGCTTCTGGCAGGCATGGGGGACTCCCTCCATAATCCACCCATGGCACCTCTCAAGACCCAGCAGGCCCTGTTTGTCTTTGCTGACAAGATTCCGGAGGGTGCCCTGCAGAGGTAGCAGATATGCGAGGGGTGCGGGGACCCCCAGTCTGGGCCTCTCAGGCGAGCTCACACTGCCTCTGCCCATCAGCATCTATCACTCCCATGAGTGGCAGTCTCTTCCAGTTACCTTCCTGCCCTTTGCCCCACACCTGCCTGCTGCCCTTCCCCGTTCCCACCCTTGCCCTTTGTCCAACAAGCCCTGATTGTTTGGGGCTCCTGCATGGAGCTGTTACCCGGCCTTTGCTGCACTTGCTGGGCCCCAGACCTCTCCAAAGGGCGGCAGACAGGAGCCCTGACTATAGCTGAGTGCCTGAGTTACCTTTGTGAGCCTGTTTCCTCTGTTTCTCCTGCTTTTCCAGAAGGGGACTGAATTCAGAGTGGGAAGAGGCAGGGCTCCTGGGTGGGGTGGGAGAAGCCCCACCCCTTCAGAGTTATCAGCTAGGTTATCAGAGCTCCCACAGTTCTCTGGGGACCCATGTCACACCCAAGTCTCTGCTGAGTTCCCACTGACTCAGTAAAATTGTCCTAACTGTGAGCTTGCTAAGAGTCCACAGGTGCCCTACCCACTGTCTCACTGAATCCATACAACCTGGTGATGAACGTGGCATCATTTCCACTTTCCACGTGTAGAAAGAGGCTCAGCGAAATTTACTCACTGAAGTTCAAACAGCCCACCTGGGGTCAGAGCCTGGTTTGTCTAGCTACAGAGGCCACCCTTAAGATGTCCCTTCTCTCCTCTGCCAGAGGAAGGCCATCAGTCCCTGCTCAGCACCTCTCTAACCCCACTGCCTTCCGCATCCAGTCCCATCCGGACGATAACCCATCCCTACTCGGCTGCTTACACTGAAGGGTTTACTGTCTAGGAATGAAAAAAAGGAGCCAAAGTGTCTGTTCCAATCCAGAGGTCTTCCTCACTCAGGACTGGTCTGTGGGTCTGGGTCGTGTCCACAAAGGCCATGAGTTGCCCCAAGTCAGTCAGAGATTGGAAGGCACTGAGGAGGCAGGACCAGTGTATTCACTGGAAACATGAGGAAACTGAGGTTCAGAATGGGGCGAGGACAACCGCACCCCAGAGTTAGGGAAAGGACAGAATCCGAGAACCATTTCAGGGCTCTCCCCATGACCCTTTACCCATAGTTAACACACAACTTTAAAACGAGTAAAAAGAACTTACTGTGTGACCTTGGTCACAGCCCTGTCCCCTTTGGGTGTCAGTGTCCTCATCTGATGAATGTCAGTTTGAGACTAGGAGGTCTCTTAGGACCTATGGGTTTATTACCTTCACCCCACACCTGGCCTGCTGAGGACCCACATTCTGCACATTCGTCAGTCCTCTTCTTGGTCCCCCAACCTTGCAGATGGGAAACCATGACCAGAAAGAGTCTGAATTATGCCTCAGGACACATCGCAGTGGCAGCCTCAGTGCCTGCCTCCAGTCAAGCGCACCACTCCCCACACTCAGGCGCACTTCCTCCATGGAGATGGGGCACGATGGCCCAGGCCATACCCCAGCCGCCCCACACTCACCGAGACAGGGAAATAGTCCTTCATGTACTTCCAAATGATGCACTTTCTTAGCATCTGGACGCGTCTGCCTCCCTGCCGTGGCTTGTCTCGGTCCAGGTACCACCAGGCTGCATACAAGACACTGACGCACCAGAATCTCGTGAACAGGAGGCCTATGAAGACTGTGATGCAGACCTGGGCTGGGGAGGGAAGCGGGGCCGTCAGTGGAGGTGAGTTGCTTAGATGGAGCCCTTTTCCTTTGTTCATATTTGCTCTCTCTTCCTGGCCCCTCTCCCCAGTAAAGTGGTCGGCATCATCAGACGCTCAGTAAGTACCTGGCAAACAGCTGATTGGATTCACTATTTCCATATTCCATCCTTTGGAATCTTCGCGAAAAAGGCTACTCTACCTCTCTCCACTGATTGCCCCATCTTTCAAAGATAAACCTGGTCAGATCTCTCTTCTAACCAAGGTTCCCAAGATTTTCTCATAATTTGAAGGCATAGTCGGAGCAGCTCAGCCTGGGGTTCAAACTCCCCCTGGGTTGGTCCCAGCCCTGCTCGAACTCCAGCTTCTCCTGGCCCCATGCGCGCCCCCTGCTCTGTCTGGTCTCACTGAACTGCACAGCGTTCCTAAAACTACCAGGCTCTTAGTTTTTGTTCATACTGCTTCCTCTGCTTGCAATATCATTTCCTGTGAAGGAGGGAGAGAAGAAGTGGCCAACTCCTGGCTGCCCCATGGTTCAGGGATATGACAGGGCCAGGCCCAAGAGTTCCCCTCTGACCTACAATTCCATATTCCTTACTTTAGGCTAATCCCAGCAACAATCACTCCAGGGTCAGTTAGTCTGTGGGACCATCTCTGAAACCAATGGAGCATTATTCCCAGAGACTATCCCTCTCGCCTCATTCCATTTCCTCCACTCAACACCACACACTCATGCTCTTAATGAACGTCAGCTTCCAGTTGTGTATTCACTGAGAGTGGGGTTGACCGGGCCTCCCGCTCCCAGAAGCTTCCTAGAGGGGGTGGCACTTTTGACCCGGTCTGAATAGTAGTATAATTCATAAGTCAGAGGATGCAGGTTGAAGCCCACAGAGACATACTTTAAATGGAACACCTATGAAGTACCAGGTACAGGCAGCACTACTGTGAAGCCCTTGTGGCATTGACTTTCCAGAACTAATGTTTGTAGCACATTGCTTTTGTTTTATAAAATGTTATTGTGGAAAAATACACAAAACATAAAATGTTCCATCTTGACCATTTTAAGTGTTTAAGTTTATTCACATTGTGGTGGAATCAGCAGCAGCATCCCCCTCCAGAACTTTCTCATCTTCCCAAACTGAACCTCTTTTCCAATTAGCCCGTAACTCCTGCCCTCTGCCCCTGCATCCACCACTCTATTTTCTGTCTTTATGGATATGATTATTCTAGCAACCTCATATAAAAGAGACCTTAGAGTAATTTACCTTTTTGTGACTATCTTATTCCAGTTAGCATTTCTTTGGCTGAAAAATATTCCATCGTATGGACAAACTGCATTTTATTGATTCATTCATCTGTCAATGGATCAATAGACACATGGGTAGCTTTCACCTTTGCACTTTATTTAAAATTAGTTGCTAGTAACAAAGGAATAAGAAACTTTCAAACCCAGACATTTAATGTCTCTTGAAAATCTCAAAGAAACAATAGCTGAGTTACTATTGTCATGCACCACATGACAACGTTTGGCCAACAACAGCCAGGACAGACGCAAGTGGTCACTGGATAGAGGCCAGGTGTACAGCAGGTTCTGCCAACTAGGTTTGTATAACTTCACCGTATGGTACACAATAACAAAATCTCCTGAAGACAGAGTTCTGTGTCGTCGTTGTTAAGTGAGACACAGCCCGTTCTCCTCCCTCCAGGATGTCCCCTCGTTCCCAGACCTCCTGCTCTGTGGCAGCTGTGACCTCTGCTTTCTCCTCACACCATCCTTCCTGGAGCGGGCAGGAAAGAACTGTCAACTGCTTGGGGGCTGGTCACCTTGTGGTTTATCTTACGTTGTTTTCTGGTTTTATTGAGACATCATTGACATATGTCATTGCACAAGTTTGTATTAAACATTATATGATATAATTTTTGAAGGAGAAAGTTGTAGAAGAGAGGAAATAAAGTGCCACCTTTGACGGAAACGAGGCCGTGCACATATATGACCACACGTGCACAGAGGGAGGATGACCTGGAGGAAGATCTGACAGATCTGGAGAAAAGGAGACCCGTGCCAGGGGGCAAGGATGGCAGGGACATTGAATTAAATTCTATTTATTTATTTTGCCTGGACATTGTTTAGGTTAAAAAATAATAAAGAACCCTAATGAGGGCTAATAAGAACCCTTGGGAGAAGCCAAAGGTTGGTTTTAGGGTGAAGGAAATTAGCTCCAGAGAATAAAAACAAATTGTTAATTGGGATATCTGTAGCTAGGATTACAGGAAAACTTGTATTTTAGGGGTACACATTGTGTTAGAATATACAATAGTGTGGATTAATTTATCTCCCCTAATTTCCCAAGCTTTCTCCTCCCTAGTTCCTGAGTTCAGCAAGGACAGCCCTCTAAGCTGTGGACAGGACCTGGTCATCAGCCTGGGCTCCTTCTGCCTCTATACCTGCGGTCACCTGCCCAGAGGGCCTTGTCTCTTAAGTCTCTCTCCACCCCACTGCAGCAAACTGTTTTGTCAGACTGTGAGTATTTTCATCCTCCCGCTTCTCTGCCTACGAGATATCCTCTAAGCTGTCTCTTGTGGCTTAACAGGCAATTTGGAGGATATGACATAGGTTCTTAACCATTGAAAAACATACCCACTGGAAATGAAAAAGACATTTTTAGCTCACGGACTGTACAAGAAAACATCAATGGGATAGATTTGGCCCAGGACTTGGGGACCTCTCATCTAGGGTGACTGCTCTCCGCACCATCTACGCCCCCACACCGCAGACGGTGGGTGCTGCAACTGCAGCCGCAGGAAACTGCCAGACTGCACCTTGTCACTGCACCCCCACCAAAGCCCTCCTGGGGCTCACCTTGGTCTGCAGAAGAAGGAATAAGGTCAAACCTTCTGGTCCCTGCACCAGTGGGTCCAGATCCCTTTTCTCAGCTACCCGTCTCCTGACCTCAGGCCCAGGGCTATTCTGGCCTTTGTGATGCTCCGGGCTGCCAAGCCACCCGCCACAGGGCCCAGAGTGTGCCTGTCAGACACACTCCCACTCAGAGAAGTCACACGAAGACAGGTGAGGATGATGTCGGTCATCCCACGTGATTCCTAGACCAGGGCCAACCTGGCTCTGGGCCTTCAGTGTCCTTTGTCCAGGAGCCTGTAGGCTTCCCTGTCCTGTGCCCAGACCTCCCTCCCCAGCTCTCTGCACCCACTCGGCTCCTCCTACTCCCAACCGCCAGCGCCAGCTGTCTCTTCCTTCCTTTGGCAGTGGGGGAGCCCAGACCTCAGATCTACAACCTTGGGCATTTAAGGCACTTAGTTTCTCTCCTCACCTGTGGAATGGGGATAAGCAAAGACTTAAAAGGTTTACCAATTCTTAGGACGGAAAGACTGGTTAATAAGAGATTCTAAGGACTGAGTTTAAAGGGTCTGCTTGGTGGCAGGAGGGGAAGGAAAATCCTTTATATGCAAAATTATGAGGCGTTTCTGAGGGAATGTGGCTGAGGGGAGGTGAAGAGGGGAGGAGAAGAGAGGAGAGGAGGCGGTTAGACAATCTGTCCAGAGTATTCCATACTTTAACATCAGAGTAGAGACAGGACTATGGACTGCACCCCAGGTAGGCAGTAACCCAGGTGCCATCAGGGCATGCCAAAGGGTATCAGTTCTTACTCTGTCTGGGGCTGGGAGAGGAGATGAAGACTCCCATACACTCTCAATCACTCTATTCCCAACCCAAAGTCTGGAGCCCTCCCTTCAAAAAATAAGCCAGAAAGAGAAGTACAGGATGGCGTCACTCGTAAGTGGAATATAAAGAAATAAAATAAATGAAGAGACAAATCTCAACAAAATTCAAAGGACAGTGACTCCCAGGGATGGGGAGGGAAGGTGGGAGGGAACAAGGTGGAGGAAAGAGCCCTGAACTCTGGTGGTGGGTGTGAAATATGCACAGGTCGAGGTGCAACTTCAAATCCTAAAATGTACATAGCAATGCAAGCAAAAGAAATAAAACTGCTTTAAAAAAGAAAATGCTCCCTTCAGTAGAGCTGGAGTTTGGACAAGTATGGCATTCCTGGCCACGATGGACGTGCTCACTGAGCAGGGAAGGGCCACTCCTGACATTCCCAGACACCCGTGCCAGGGCCCTTTAGGGCTGGGGGAAGGCATGGCCAGCAGACACACTCTTGCTGAAAAGCTCACACGAGGCCCCAAACACGATGTCAGCTGCCCTCCCTCTAGACCTAAATCCAGAGGACAGAACCACACCCTTGGCGTGATCCCAGTCCGAGGGCCTGGCCAGGTCTGCACTGGGCAGAAGGAAGCACATGTCTTCATTCCCTCCCTCCACATCATTATTCCTTCTCTGCTGCTGCTGGAGTAGAGATCCAGGCCTGGGTCCACCAAGGTCACACAGCTGGTCCGTTACCCACTCACAGGGTGACATCAGTTTTGCCTGGCATCCCTGACACCTGGGTCCACTCTCAGCCCACAGCTTCTCTGCCCTCCTGTTCTTTCCCTGGTTCCTTCTCTGTCCCCACCCCAGGTGGAAGGAGGTGGGGGAGGAGGAATCAACGTGTCCATCTGAGAAATCAGAGGATGTTCCGCAATCTCCTGGCTCCTTCCCCACTCCCCCAGGCAGCGTGCGGTGGGCTCTCACCCCAGTAGTAAGGTAGATACCCAGCACAATGCACAGGGCCACAGCCAATGACCTCTACCCCCACCCCGCACCCCGCAGGTCCTGGAGTCCCTCTCAACCGGGGCTCTGAGTGCAGCAAAGCCCCCTTTAGGATGGCCGTCTGTCCACGATCAGTGCACAGTGCGCCCCTGGAAGGGCAGGGGCCATGGCCTCCCCATCCCCGGCTTTGTCCAGGACAAAGAGAGATCTCCCGCCCCCCAGCCTTACCCAGGGCCAAGAAGGAGACGACCCACTGCAGGACCGCAAGTGTCTGCAGCCTGCGCTCGCATGGCAGGGACAAGGGCGCAAACTCCACCATGCTGGCCTCTGCGCCGCCCCAGCACTGCTGTGGCCAGAGGCTCCCAGGCTTTGCAGCTGCTGAGATTGCGTAAGCACAGGGGAGGGAGGGAGGGAGGGAGGGGGGGGTCCCACCCTGCCCCGCCCGCAGGCGTCCTGCCCAGGGCAAGGGACCTCTTCCTTAGCAGAAATCTTTGACTCCACCTGCAATGAAGAAAACAGGAAGAGGGGTCAACTACTGCCCTTATTAGAGGAGTAGCCTTGTCTCAAGGCCAGCCTTATCTGCCCTGTCACCTTCCTCTGCCTGCTTCACCCTTACCTTTCACATGACAGGTGAAACTCCAGGTGGAAGCGGTTGTGCCCTCTTCCTACCGACCCCATAAATTGGCTCCAACAAACATCTATCTCCTCTCTCTCCTGCCACGTGGGGCTCCCTCCACACAGACATTCTACTGAACCCCTGGCCCCTCCCCATCTCCTCCACCCTAGGCCCCATTTCGCTGCTTGAAAAACTCTGAAAAGAGCTGTCTGAGGGCCACACTCCGACATTTTGTCCTTTCCACGCCACAATGCAGATGTCACTATTCAGCACGACTGTACATGACAAGTTCGCCCATGGCCTCCCTGTTGCTAAATCTGCTAGTCCGTTCCCAGGTCTTGTCTTGAACTATCCCAAGACCTAGACATGGCCGATCACGCTCTCCTCCTCAAGACCACTTGGTGTGTGGACACCATGTGCTCCTGCACACTCCAGGTCCTTCCTGCTCCTCTGGCTGGTCATGCTCTCCTCTGTGGCTCTCACCTTTATCAGACTAAATGTCTGAGTGGCCGCAAACCCCCTCAAACCAGGAACCCCTCTCTTCCCTTCATACTCACTCCCTCCGAGAGCTCATCCAGGCTCATGTGCTCATTTTTCATCTATGCAATGAAGATTTTCAAATCTGCATCTTTCTCCCCCGCTAGGACTCCAGCCTGGAATGTATAGGTGGGTACTTGGCATTCACTGGTCCATGTTTGGAGGCCTCCACATATTACCAGGCATCTAAAACTGCCTCTTTACAAAATAAAGTTTTGCGGGTTTTTTTTTTAAAGGAAAGGTGTAGACAGAATGAAGGCCAGCAAGCAGGCAGGCAGGCAGGCAGGAAGAAGCGCTTTATTTGTTTTACTTTCAGTAGTTCATCTTGGTTGTTCCCCACCGCCAACCCCTCCATCACCTCCCCTTATTTTTATTCAGTTGTTCACACTGGCTCTTTATCCCTTGACTCAAACCCAGGGGTTTGTGACCTATGCCCCTTCAGAGGCGATTGACATAACCGCTACCCCACCAGGGCTCACGGCAAAATAAAGCCAAGACAAGAATTCCAAGCCATTCCAGGGATATAAGGCCCACCCTCAGTGTAGTCCATTTCGTAGCTTTCCTATCCACAGAGAGCTTGGTCCTCTGTGCCATGTGGTGCTGGTCATCAAGCATCTGTCCTTGAACTCTTTCCTGGACAGACTCTGCATCTCAGGACACAGCTGTGCCTTGAGCCCACTCATACCATTTCCCTCCTCTACCTCCTTTGCCTCTGGACACAAAGCAGCAGCCATGTGCTCAGGTCTCCCGGCCTCCAGGGTCATCATCTTCCTTCTCTACCACCTCCCTACTCTCAGCTTCCCCGTTTTATTTCTCTTGCTCTACCTCCATTTTCCCTGGAACCTATCTCTGGTACTTCCTCCCCTGAACTTATTAAAACCTGTCCTTTTTAAGGAAAGGTGCATGCTGGAAGGAAGACCAGCAGAGACAGGCAGCAAGAGAGAGAAAGAAGGAAGAAACTATGTTGTTTAGTCTCCCCCCGCCTCGGCCCAGGACGTGAACGAGAATCCCTGGGCTGTATGGGGACTGCACCTGCCAGAGGTGACTGATCAAATTGCTACTCCACCAGGGTGCGTCTAAAACCTGTCTTTTAAAGGTTCACCCTTCTGAGGATTCACACAAACCTCAGGTCTCCAGCAAAAGGTCAATATTCCCTTTGCGAGGATGGGCACAGATGATTAAGAGTCTGTGTTCCAATGGACTTTATTCACGCAGCCATGGTCAAGGGTAAAAGCACGGTTGGTGACATCAGCAGACTCAGTGTGATCTAGACTGCAGGGAGCGCGCACAAACAGCACACACAGGGAGGGAGAGAAGTTTCCAAAGTAGATTTAATAAACGGTTTTAATAAACTGTCCACGCGGGTCACAGAGCTCTTATAACACTGCTGGGTTGACAGGTTGAGAAAATTGCTCCCTCCCATCTGTTGGAGGGATGGTGAGGGCAGCACTCTCAGAGACCCAAGGGCCATGAAGAAATTCTCCAAAGATTCACACAAAGCCCCTTGTCTGCTGGGAGACCCAGGGCAGGACTCAGAGGTGCTATGCCATGGCTCCCTTTGGCGTGGGGCAGCCGGGAGCAGGTTTCTCCCTGAGACATTGTCCTGGGGACTGCACAGTGTGCGGGTGGGCCCTGCTTTTATGGTTCTCTTGCCTACTGTGTGCTTCACTCGGTCCTTGCCGTTTGGGGTGATCCCCCAGCACTTTAGGTTGTACCCCTCAGAGTTGTTCTGTGAGGCCGGTTCTTCTTTGGTTACAGCCTTGAAACAGCACTTGCAAGATGAGCCCCCAGCAGCTGGTTCTGACGGGGCTGTCTGCAGATTTGTTCAGGGCTTGTCTCTTACATTTTCACATACTTTCAGTTGTTTATGTTCAGAGGATGTTTTTTGATTTTACAGCAGTTTTACAAATATAGCCTCACCCTTGTTCACACATTCAGGACACTTCAGATCTGTTCTGGTCTCTGGAAGAAGGCCCAGTTGCTAGCCACAGCTAGCATGAAGTCACATGAGGGCGCCCCTAGGTTTGCTGAAGACTGTGATACAGTTATTCAAGCATGTCGGCCGGGCTTTCTAACCCTATCACTTAATCCACATGCTTGTAGGTGAGGGTCAGGCCAAACACTGGATGAAACTTGCCTGCTGGGAAAACCCTAAAAAGGATTTAAATGAGCAAACTCCTAACATTTGATAAGAAAACAGGAAACTCTTTGATAAACTCTATCAAACAATTTCAACAGCTTTTCCTAAACCTATTGGCTTATACCCAAAAGCTTGATGAAACTATTCATGATTATAATCAACTTTAAATCATTTTCAGAGAAAATTCAGGTCTTCCTTCTGATGCTAGATCACGTCCTTCCACACTATGTTTGTTAACGGAGGGAACCGAGACCTTTCTCTGAGGGTCAAAAGAACAGAGTGGAATGCTAATATACCCACTCGAGATCTAGATACCTGACAAATCAGCTTGCTGTCCCTTAGATGAGCTTTCTAAAAGAAAGCTCTCGAAACTCTTTCATCTTCCACCCAGCCAGATGAAGACTCTTATGTGGAACCAAAAACGCTTTTCATTTGTATTATTATTGTAGAGAGGCCAGCACTGGAGAAGAGGCTGCCACAAACCTATGTACTTCTTTTTATTAAAAGAGGATGGAAGCAGGCAGGAATGAAGGTAAGCAGGCAGGAAGAGAGAGGAAGAAGAAACCTTCATTTATCGAGTTGTTCATTTTGGTTGGCCCCTGGCCCCTGGTCTCAAACTCGGGTTCTTGGCTTCATGTGGACTACACAGGCCAGAGCCACAGACTTAATGCTTGAGCCACCAGGCACACCGAATTAAGCATTTCAATTGATAACAGCCTTCCAACCAGCCTCTCCAATGTCCTCCTAATTTCCAATGAATTAGGAGGCTCTGAGGCACTGCGAGGGCTTTCTCAGTCCTCCCTCCTCATCACCTCAGAGACAACCCCCTGTTTGGGAGTGAATTTCTCTCTGTATTGACACTGGAGCTTCACTTACAGTGCACAATCCCATTGTTAAAAAACAAACAAACAAACAAACAAACCTACCTCAGAATATTAAAACTGTTCAAATAGTGGAGATTTCTAACAGCTTTGAAAGGTTCTGCGTGTAAACCTGCCCTCATTTGTTTAAGCCCTTTGAGAGACAGCGCCCTTCTCTCCTTAGCCCCTCCACACCTGTCCATGGTCTGGGTTAAGGCTTCCTAGAAAAGAATGCTGCTGGAATTTCTTTTCCCAAAAGGGGAAAATACTTCTAGAAGTTGATACCAGCAATTCAGATAGTCAACCCAGTAAATTAAATGAAAATCTAGCATCTTTCATTTGCCCTGTCTCTGACAGAACTGGAGAGACTGATCATTTGTCCCTATTGAGTCAGCTACCATTTCCTTATGAAAATATTTCTCTTACTGGTGATGGCAAAAGCTCTTTTTGCTTTATTAAAAAAAAATAACAACCCTGGCATGCCCTGGTGGCTTCTTGGTTTTTCAGTCGGCTGCCTCTGGCTGGGATAAGCCACAGACATACCAAGAACCTGGGGTCACATCCTAGGGTCAGGGAGAACAATCAAGATACACAACTAAATAAAATAAACAAATGATTTTTCCCCCTCTCTCTTCTTGACTGGGTGCCTACGCATCTTCATTCCTGCCTGCCTCTTTCCTTTAAAAATCCAATCAAACAAACAAACAAATACATTGACTAAATTATATGGGGAGAACAGGATGGCATGTCCTGTAAGTGAGTTTGATAAACCACCTGTCCTTGGACATCCCAGTGATAAGATTCTCTTCTTCCTTTTTGTATCTGAAAAGAAAGGGGATTCCTCTGGGGTACTCACCCAGGAGCACGAGGACCACAAAAGTTATTAGAGTCAGTAACAGGATGCTGTGCTGTGAGGACGCCCTCCCTGTCCTAGAGCCATCAGAGTCTCTGCCCTGCTGGTTAAGGCCACCGAGGAAATCCTTTTGCTAACTGCTCCCCACATAACTTCTTCACAACTCTGCTGTCAAACTCCAGCGGGACCGTCAAAGTTCCTGACCCTTCTTGAGGATCTGCAAGAACTGCTTCTGGGAATTGCTGACTTATCATCATCCACTGACAGTTCATATGTGAAAGGTGAACTTGGCGAGTTGTGCTGGACATGCAGTATCAACACCTTTTTATATAATTGACGTCTCCCTTTTGCTTTTGGTCACTACAGCCCAACAAGTAAATACATGTGCGTCTGCCAGCTGCACCCTAGCCAGGCACGAAGTTGCCAATGTGCACATTGACAGGAGATATGCCTTTTTTATTTTTCTATTTTAAAGGAAGGGTGCAGGCAGAAATGAAAGCAAGCAGGAAGCAGGCAGGAAGAGAGGAGGAAGAAGCTTTTATGGTATAAGTTGTCCATCTTGGTTGTAACCCCTGGCTCCGGGGTTACAAACTCAAGTCCTTGGGATGTATGTGGAGGGTATCGGCCAGAGGTCGCCGACTTAAGCGCTGAGCCACCAGGGTGCACCATACACATGCTTTTGAAGCAGCTCATGATTTTGGAATGTGGACATCACGTGACTTGCTTACTTCTAGAGAAGACAAAATTCAAAATGGCCCTGTGTTCAGGAATTACTGGATACTGTACGTTTACTCACTACCTTAGCCACTATAAAGATTGTGGCATATTCTAAAATTGACTTTCTAGAAGCTAAAACAAAATATCATCTTGCTGACATTTCTGTGAGGACGCTGCTCTTGACAGAAGCCAAATCTCTGTCACAGTCTTGACACCTCTTCAAACAACACATTAGGAGAACAGACTTAAGAAACCTAATAACTGGCCCCAGAAAATGGAAAACAAGCTCAACATTTATTGGTCTGATAAGAGAAGACTCTGGTTTGGATCAAATAGCAACTCAGTCCATGGGAGGCTCTAAAATCTCCACTCCTAACACTGTGCAGACATGAAACCATTGACTCACCAATAAAATGATAACATGCATGAACCAACATGGGCGAAGGAAATATCCATAAGACAACGAAAGCGCCTACCTTGCTTGTTCCACCTGTCCAAAACACAAGCCAGGAAAGTCTGTTCGCAATGCTCCTGGACATTTTAAATGGCCTAATGTGTCATTTGTGATTTGGAAATTGGATTTCATCTGGCTACCCCACCTTGTGGATGTAAATTTGCTTTTGTCATGATCTATACATTTTTTTCAAGGGACTGAGTCGTTCCCTTGTGAATAGGCTACTGTCTCTTCTGTGGCCAACATGCTTTTGGAAAAAATTGTCCCTTCCTTAGGAACTCCTCTTGAACTTTATAGTGATCAGGGAATTCATTTTATTGGACTGGTGGTCCAGCAAGTGTACAGCATTTGACTAATTTTGCAACATTTTCACTGTACTTTACCATCCTCAAACCTCTAGTTTAACCATATCAAACCAATGATATTATTAAAATTCAACTGGCTACATTTGTTGAGACCCTCCAAAAATCTTGACCAAAAGCATTACTATTGGTCCTTTTAAATCTCACCTCTTTTGAAATTCATAAACTGTCACCTTTTGAGAGAGTCACAGGGCATCCAATGCACCTAACCCCTTCCACTTTTTAGCCACAGATGATAAAAGGAGACATACTTCAATATTATGAAGTCTAATAGTTTCTGTCAAAAATAACCACATTCTGACTGACTAATCTTTTCACAAAAAGTTCCTCGGGAAATGACCTTAAGCAACATCCCTGCAACCTGGAGATTTCATCTTTAGGAAAAGACTGTCTTCAACTTCATTGGAAAGGTTCCTATTGAGTATTGCTGACAAACTGTGTGTAGCCAGACTTCAGGGAACAGACTCTTGGATTCATGCAACAAACCTAAAGAAAGCACTGAATCCTGACGGGACCTGCACATCTGGTCCTATTGATGACCTCAACAGGTTTCCCTTCTGTGCACTTCCTCTCCAATGTGAGACATGACAATGGTCTTTCTTTGGCACAGAGGGACAAAAGGCCATTGAATCCAGGATAAAACTTGATAGGATATTGTCCAGTCTTCAAGTTTACTCATCTTTTCTTGGGATGTGTTGAGAAGTTGCTCATCGCTGTTTTTTATTTCTAGTATTTCTATACGACTCATTGTTTCCATCTTTATGCTAATTTTAACACTAGCTTCTTAATACCACAGCCTGTTTATCTTTGAGTCACACACAATGTCTTGGTCCTGTGTTGCCTTATGTTCCCCATCAGCAAGGCAACTTCCTCCGCTCTCTCTCCTCTGGGTCTCCACGGGTTGGCTGTATCCCTCTTCAAAAGCCCATAGTTCCTGTCAGGTGGCCCTCTCCTTGGAGCCACTCCTCCCAGGCTACGGTGAGATCCCTCCCCTTTCCCTCTTTCCCTCCCCCTTTTCCCCTTCCCCAAGGGCTAGCAAGACCTTCCTGGTCTGGCACATAGTAAGCACTCAAATCCTTAAGTATATAAATTAAAACATTAAATGAAAGTATCTGGAACACAAAGCGTTGGGGAAACGGAGGGAGATAAGCCTGGGATTAGCCATTAAATTTGGGCCAGGGGTAAAAGTGCTTTGAATGTCTCAGAGTTCCCAGGCAGCAGTCAGAATTGCCTAAGTAGAAATAGCCATATGGACCTGAGACCAGAGCCAAGGACTGCGGGTAGGTGGCCGGCAGTAGCCACTGGTATGGAGCCCTCGCCTCTGTGGCAAGGCCCTGCCTGGTGACAGGAGCGGCTGATGGGTTGAAGGTTAAGGGACAGGTAAAGGAGGAGTCTAGAATATTCTGCCTCTGTCTTCTACAAAAGATGAAGGAAACCTTTTTTGACAGTTTGGCTCAGGAGTCCAGGATTTTTCTCTGAGCTGTGCTGAGCACCAAGGAAAGATGGGGCAGGTCCCTGCTCTGCTCCCATTCCTTTGGTGACTTGGAGGAAACACAAATCCTCTCTGGGTCTCACATCTGTAGAATAGAGATAGGATTAGAGGTACAAGAGAAAGAATTAACTTTCAGGGCCTACTATGAGATGTCCTTTATGTTGATATTTTATTAAAGTGCCTGCTATGAAGTAGATGGTCTGTGAGGTATTTTATTTAATTCTCAAAGCAACCCTATGAGGCACCTGCCATTAGCATCACTGATATACAGACGTGAAATTGACATCTCACATCATCCTTACTAGAGGCGTTAGTCCCTTCAGGCTCTGAGAGGTGTGCTGACGTATCTGAGATTTCAGAATTCACAGGAGGCAGAATTAAAGTGGAGTTTGGGTCTTCTTACTTCAAAGTTTACACTCCCCTATAACACATTCTCCTTCAACGATTATACTCGGTTACCTTTCTTGAACACTAGGTGAAATGTTCAAGTTTAGAATCCCAGTGTACTCAGTATAAAGACAGTTGGGAACAGAAGACAAGACGATCTCACCCTCTCTCTCTCTTTGATGAAAGAGAGTCTGGGGAAGGAAGCAGAAAGAAAATGAGTTGGGAGGAGAGAGCCGGCAAACACACGTGAGAGGAGGTGCTCCCTCTGGTGGTCATTCTGAGAAGCTGTGAGCAGATGGGGCTTAACTTCTAGGGTGGGGATGGCCGGCTGAGAAGAACCCTGGGTCGGAGGCAAACCTGGATAGTTGGACTTACAGGTGGCTCAGGGATCTACTTCTGCTTGGGTAGAGAAGAGCCAGGTCTTTTCCTTTACTGGCCTTGCCAGGAAAGCAAATTCTGAGCCCTCCTAGGGCTGTATCATCTGTTGATACCTGTCTATCTGGTGCTTTGGAGTATGGTCCTATGAAGAGGAATTATTATCTCATTTCACAGAAGAGAAAATAAACTCATACTTCTCCAAACTACCTTAACAATAAGAATCATTTTGTTCGTTTTGGTTTTGTTTGTTTTTAGCAAGTTTTGAACCCGCCTATTTCTGGCCCTCTTCTGTCTTCATTCACCCTCTCTCTCTGGGTGATCTTCATATGCCATGGTTTAAAATCCCATCTGTGTGTCATGACTCCCAAATTTATAATTCCAAACTTCATTCTCCTCTAGGATCCCAACTGCCAACTTGATCTCTGCAGGTGCGTCTCTCAAGGGCGTCTCGCGCCCAACATGTTCACACATGGGCATGTGATTCTCATTCTTACTCTCATGCTGCTTTCCTTTTTTTTTTTTTTAAGATAAGAAGGAAGAGAGGGGAGGAAGAAGCATGGAAGGAGGGAGGGAGGAAGGAAGGAAGGAAAGAAGGAAGGAAGGAGAATCTATGTTTAGTTGTTCATTTTTTTGGTTTTACCCCAGCCCAGAGCTTTGAACCCACGTCCTTGGGCTTTCTGTGGTCCACAAGCCAGTGTCTCAGCCCCCTGAGTCACAAGGATGGATATCTCATACTATATTCCTTAACTTTTCCTAATCTCCTCCTTCACGGAAAATGGCACCATCTTCTACCCAGTTTATGTGACACAGAAGCGCAGGGAACATTCTAGATTCCTCCCTTTCCTGGTCCTTCACTATCAACTATATGCGAATTCTGTCACTTCTAGTTCAGAAGTACTTCTTAAATACCCTCACTTCTTCCTGTCTCCAGGCTCCATCTCTAAGACATCACCTGCAGGAACAAGTCACAACTGCAATGGCCTCTTAACCGCTCTTACTGATTTATTCTCTCAACAAATAGTTGTCAAAGAATCGTGCCACTCACCAGGCATTGCTCTCGACACTGGGAACACAGGAGAAACGTTGGCTTCTTATAGTGTTTTCTCCAAACAACATTGTTGTCCTGTGTATTTGTTTTAAATTATGCAACTTCCCTGCTTAACACAGACACAATGATAATCAAACTTCACAAGATCAGCAAGTCCTGTGTAATCTGGCTTCGCTAGCACCTTCTCCTGCCAAGCTTCTCCTCTTCTTTTTCCATGTCCATGTCTTTTAACCACACTGCCCTCCTTTCATCCTCTCAGATTCTTAAATGTGCCACATTCCCTCCTGTCTCAGGGCCTTTACACATTCTGTCCCTTCTGCCTGGAGAGATCTGTACCTAAGCTTTGCATTGCTGTCTCCCTCCTCCTTTGGGTCCTGGTTTAAAGGATATCTTTGAAAGCCCTGTTATTCCTTCTCCTTGCATCCTGGACATTTCCTCCACAGCCCTTATCTAAATGGATAGTATTGAAATCAATACATTTTTACTGCTATTTACTACTACTACCAAGCTCCTTTAGGAGGAAAACATTAAATAATTTACCAATCAATACATAGTACCTAACATCTACTAAGTGAATTTTTTGAACAAAGGAATGTGAGCTAAGGCTTTCTGTTCCCCACACAGCCTTTCCAAAAGCCAAGCGGAGGCACCTATTCTTCTGAGGTTTCTTTTTTCAGGCGAAGTGCCCCACATAGTGGTCTGGTCTCCGCAGCATTGCCACGTTGGTATATTGCTATCTCAAAAAGCTTTCATGGTGAGTTAAGTTCGGAGAGTGACAGCACACAGCATGAGAAAAACTCAGAAGTTCTTATGTAAAGATCCCATTCAGCTCTGCAGTTTCTACTGCTCCTAAAGAGTTTGCCTAACTATTGCAATGCAATTTCATGAGAAACTAAGTGATCTCTGGGCTCAGGAGCAGTGGTCAGACTCTGCATGGGATTTGCTGAGGAGTCAGCTTGGAGGAGGGACTGAAAACCTGAGCTCTAGGAGAGTCCACTCTGGGAGGATGGCTCTCCATGTGATGAATGTCCTGGGCACTGACACTAAGTGGAAGCACAGCCCCCAGAGATGAACTCGTGAATGCTGCCTTATATGGCAATGGCGACTTTGCAGATGTGATTAGAGAAAGCAGCTTGGGATGATCCTGGGTTATCGATATCATTCAGGTAGAACTGACATACTCACAGTAGGCCTCATACGAGGGTTTGCAGGGCAGGGGGACAGAGTCACAGCAGAAGTGATCATGGCATGAACTCTGAACATGGAGCGGGGTGCCACAGGCCAGAAATACAGACAGCTCCTAGAAGCTGGAAAAAGCCAGACTCCAGATTATCCCCTCAGAGCCTCCAGAAGAAAGCAGACTTGTCAATACACTGGCTTCATTGAAACTGATTTCAGACTCCTGGCTTCTAGAACCGTAAGAATATACATCTGAGCTGTTAGATGCCCTTACACATGTGGCAAGTGTTACAGTGGTTAGAGGACACCAACTAGCACCTTGTAGGGGTTTAGTAAGTCATGCTTTGGAACTTCTTTCTTACTCTCCCAAACAGCCAAGGGAAAAATGCTTAGATGATAATCTGTGCTCCTTGAACATGCCTACTTCTCTTTCTCTTTGCCAAGAGTGACTTCCTCCGAGATCTGCACTACGCAGTCTTCTAGACTCAATTTAAATGCCTTCTTGAGCCCTGCTGTGACCCCACCATACCCCTCCAGGTGACAGTGGAGCCCCACAGCGCTCAGCATGCAGGCACCTTTCCACATCACCGCAGCGTCGCCCACATTCAGATCTCATTCCCCTACAGACCGAACATCAGTAGAGGTTTTGTGGCTGGAATGCACATGCGGCGTGGAGATGAGAGTGCTTAGGTCCTCCAGGGAGATGCCCATGCACTGTGTCTGACCTGAGTGGGTACCCTTATCTGTGCCATCACCTTGGCACCTTGTGAAGCCACTGTGTCCTTGGGCATCTAGCTAGTGTCCTGAGGACACCTTACAAGTCCTTCCCGCCTACCACGTCCCACACTGAATTAGCATATATACCAAACACTTCTCCCACATTTCCTGGCTTCCACTGGTGCCGCCACCCAATCTCACCTCCAACCCAGGACTATGGATCCATGTGGGGCTCTTCCTTCTCCTTCACTCTCCACATTCACTTATTTAGAAAGTCCTGGCATTTCTACCTTAGCTCCACCTCTCAAATCCATCTTCTCTCCTCTGTCTCCACTACCCCTACTGGAAGCCAGACCATTATCACCTCTTGGCCCCTGCAGACCCCTGGCCTCCCTGCCTTGTGCTGGTGCCCCAGCCTCTTCTCCATGCAGCAGTAGTCAGAGGGAGCTGCAAAGTCCCACATGTGATTATGTCACTCTGCTTGCTAAGGGAGACCAGACAACAGAAGGATTTCTGGCCTCCGCTGTGGAAACAATGGGCTACCATGCTCCTGGCCCTGTTCTAGTACTTTCTGAGAAATACCGCTGATGGTGACAGCCCTAACTGCTAACTGACTGCTGATGGCAAAGCTCCATGTCTACTGAATTGTGATACCCAGTTCTACCAAGAAACTCATTGCTGCTTCCTTCTTCTCTGCCATCACTGTGACCTAGCTGACCTAAATGTGACCTGCACGGCAAGGCCTGCAGATCCTTCTGGGGTTTTCATGGACTGGAGACTCACCCCAGTCATTACAAGTGTAATAATCTCTTCCTGCATCAAATACCATTTACAGTAGTTTTGACAAGAATTTTCATAATTTTGAGTTTTGTGATGAGTACACTGTTCATTTTGTTTGGTAACTTGGACTTCACTGTATTTATTATGACTAAATATGAACTGGTTTGGGTTGCCTGTGACAAGTTGGCCTAATACTGAATTTTTATACATTTAAGTCAACTTTTTTTTATTTTAAGGTTGCCTTCTTTCTGCTAATATTTTGGGGCCAATATAGTGTTCATCTTAGGATTTTAATATTTGTGCAAGCTCTTGAAAAGCTTGTGGGCCACAAGCCATGAGGCTGTGAGGCTAGTAACAGTCCTCTGGGTCTCTGAGAACCCATCAGAACTGGTGACAGGGGTGGGAGGGGTCCAGGTCCTCACATGTAGGCATCGAGTCCACCCAAGCTGTGCCACCCAGGGTCTGGGGATGAGAGCAGGGGAACAGGATTTGGATGGGGAGGAAATGCAGGAAATTCCTCCTCATGCGCTTTTGCCCACCCTGCCCCTACCCCATGTGCTGTTGGCTCTTGAAGTTTGGCTCCTGAGTTGACTAAGTGGAGAGAGATTAGAGCAGTTGGCTCCCCCCACCACCCCCACTCCTCAGTGTGCTCTTCAATACTCCATTTAAAACCCTATTTTTCCAGCCTTCCAAACTCACAGGGCTGTGTAATGGAAAGAATGGAAGCTTTGGTGTCCAGAAGGCCTGGACTCAACTTTCAATTGGAACAAGTCATTTCCTGTCTCTAAGACCTGATTTTCAAACTGAGGTTCATGCATTATTTTCAGGATCAATGGGAAGTCACTAGTGCAAAGTTTGTATCTGTAGCCCCTGGATGGGGAATGGTTTCCATCCCTCAAGACATTCATGAACCCACAATCTTACCAGTCACCACATGCCGTCAACCATGAGCCAGCTTCCTTCCCTTTTGGGATGGTCTTTTCCACCAGGCACCAGGATGTCGCTCCTCCATGAGAAGGGGGATGAAAGTTCTATTTGCTGCATTATCACTCATTATGGTCTGCCTGACAGACATTTCATTCTTTCTTAAGTGTGTATTCTCCTCCTGTATCCCCAGTGCCCTGCCACTCTGAAGAGGTGCAGAAGGCAGAATGTGGATCCTTTCGGTCAAGTTCCTGGTCATATAATTCCCCATATTATTCTGAGTAAAGTTGATTCTAAATAAAAACTACTTCTCCTGACCATTATATGTCATGCTACTATTTATGACCAGCAGAAAGGCATACTTTTTAAAATAAAAAAAATGCAGTCACTTAACTTTAGAGTTCATTATGAAAAATACTGAGCCAGCAAACCAATATGATGGATTGTGGCTGATGCATTTCCCTTACACAAAGTGATGGCTGGTGCCCAACTTCCATCAGAGCTGCAGTCATCCTGCAAGAAGATGGAGGCACAAACTGGATCCACCTTCTTCTTCTCCTTCCCCTCCTCTCCTCCTCCTCCCCTTCTCCTCCTCCCCTCCTCCTCCTTCTCTCTATCACAACTTCATGTGGCACGCTCCCCTCCAGGGGCAATGCCTCACAAAATATGAATCAGATAGTACTCAACAAGCAAGGAGTAAGTTCTCTAAATTGTCCTCCAACTTCATCACCACTGCCACCACTATCACCACCACCATGATCAGTGAGACCAGTGGAAAGTCACTGAAAAGGCCTGTTTTAAACAGAGGAATGCTAGGACTCCTCTGGAAGGTAGATAAGGATCTGTTCACCAAAAGTTCCAGGGACAGATGATGCATAGGTGAGTTAGCTCAAGTCATTAGAAAAAGGATGACTCCAATTCCATTTAAACTTTGTAGTGCACAGAAAAGGAAAGCATCCAAATACTTTTTATAGCAACACTGTTGGCCCCTGTGACAAAAAGGTGCATCAAAAAGAGAACAGAACAAGTTGATTTATAAGTATTATTATGAAAAGAGCCTTCACATTTTAGCAAATAGAATTCTGGAACAACACACCACAACCAAATTGACACCATACCAAAAAGACAAGAATGGTTCAATGTCAATAACAATGCTATAATTAATACTATAATTAACTATGGTAAAAGAGCAAAGTGGAAAAGACATGATTACATTTGGACATATGATAAATTCACTATATAGTCTTCATTTTAAAATATTTCTTAGTAAAATTGGAGTAGATTGATAGTTTCTAAATATTTTACGTCAAAAATCAACTTCATATTTAATGGTGAGATACTGGAAACATTACCATTAAAGTTGCAACTATAATTCTAGAGGCACATTAAGAGCAATTGGATAAGAGAAGGAAATGGACGGTATAAATAAGGAGGAAACAAACTCATTTGCGAACAAATTCAATCAGGGAACATCTATAAGCTATTAAAATAAATTAGAGAGTTTTGTCAGGCTGCTGAAAAGAAATCAATATATGTAAAAACCCAACAATCCTGTTGTTTATCATTACAGTGAAAGATTTAATCACAGTATGTCATTTCAAAGAAGCACATGAAAAGATGTGCACCATCACTAGTCACTAAACAAATGCAAATTAAAACCATGATGACATACCACTGCGCACCTGTCAGAATGGCTCAAATAAGGAAAGAATGGCAGTGCCGGATGCTGCCTAGAGAGAAGCAGATCTCTCATGCACTGCGAGTGGGATGTGACATGGTTGTCACCACTCTGGAAAACAGATAACAGTTAATTCCAAACTTAAAAACGCTTCAACTTGTAACATGTTCCTTATGAGCACTTATCCTAGAGAAATGGAGGCCTCCACAAGAATGCTCGCAGCAACTTTATTTTTAATATCCCCAAACTGCAAACAACCCAAAAGACCTTTGATAGGTGAGTGATTGAACAAAAGATAGTTCATCCATACAGTGCAATGACACTGGGTAATAATAAAGGAAGCGAGCTATTGGTATAGCCAATGATTCGGATGGATCTTAAGGGAACTGTAGTGAATGTAAAAGGCGACCTCAAAAGATTACGCACTACATGATTTCATCTAATACCACTCTCAAATGTCAAGATTTCAGACTAGAGAACAGATCAGTGGTTGCCAGGAAAATCAAGGAAGGAGGTGACTGTGAATGGGTAGTGCCACTGGGAGAATTTAGGTTATGAATATAGGAGGCCTCTCTGTAGCATTTCTGCAACTTCTTGTAAGTTTGTAATTTTTTTTATAAAACGGAAATGCCCTTTACAATGCCAGTAAAAATCATTACAGAAGAACATAAAGAACTGAATAATGAGCCTTGCCACCATTACGAACATAAAGTCTCAAAATCATAAAGTGGAAATGATCCTTCAATGTTAAAAAATTGAATACAATCTCATAAAAATTTCATCAAACATTTTATTTTCATAAAAGTTTTCAAAGATTTTGGCAAGTTGATTTTAAGGTTATTATGGAAGGATAAGACTTCTGGAAGCACCATGAGAGCAGAGATATTTGTCTATTTTGTTCAGCTCTGTATCTTAGAATACGGAATGGTAGGTGCTCAAAAAAATATATATGAAGAAATGATTACGACAGAAGAAGAGTATGAAGAGGCGAGAGCTACCTTATCAAATATTAAGAATTTCAGTAATTTTAGACTATAATATTGGCACGAGTTAATAAATAGACCAATAAATCAGACTGAAGAGCTAACACCTATGCACACCTGAAAATATATTACACGTAGAGGAAGCATCATCAATCAGAGAGGAACATCTAGACTATTCCAACAACGATGCTTAAGGAATCAGCTATTTAGATACAAAAAAATTAGATCCTCATCTGTATTAATTAGGATCTGCATGAAGTGGTCCAACTAAAAACAGATTTATCTTCTCTCGTCGAAAGAATTCTAAAAATGAACAAAAGAGAAAGATTACAAAAGTTAAAATACAAACGTTCCAAGATAGGTTGGTGCAGCAGTCCCACAATGTCATTAATGTTCCAGGCTCCTGCTGTCTGTCCCTCCAGAATCCTTAGCTTACAGCTTCCATCTTTAAGATTGTCAGCTCATGATGGTAAAAGGTGATTCACCTCAAACCATGTCTTTTTTTTTTTTTTCCAGAAAAGAAGAAATAGAGGTAAAGGAGGGAGGCAGAAAGGAAAACATCCTTATCAGGAAAGCCAATATTTTCCCAGGAATCCCTAGCAGTCTTCTGCTTGGTCTTCAATGGACAGAACCCTCTCACATGACCACTGCTGGCTAGGAGAATGTCTGCGAAGGTGGGTTAGTACGCTGTGGACCTGAACTGAAATAGGTTGGTGGTACAATGAGAAAGAAGAATATCTGCTGCATGGCTTCACCACATACACAAAAGATAGAGCAAAAATAGAAAGATTCATCTATTTTAACTAAACTTTTTGATTTTTGGCAATGCATGGTGGCTCTGTATTTAATTACTTTGTTATTTTCTTTGTGTTTTTTCCCTTCTACTTTCTTTGTGTTTCATCTGGATTTATTTCTTGAGTCTAATCCCTAGAGTGCTTAATGTCTGTTTCTAAGATATATATTTAGGCTATAAATTTCCCTGAGAATACTGTTTTTAGCTGCATTCCATAGATTTTGATGTGTTGTTTTTCATTTTCTTTGGGCTCTGAATGCTTTCTAGGACCCATTGTAATTTCTTTTTAAAATCCATTTGTAAGTATTTTTGTCTTTTTTTTCTAGATATGTGGAGGCTTGTGATTATCTTGTTATTGGTTCAGAATACCATTATAATGTCATCAGAAAATGATTGGGATGAGTCTTTCTTGCTTGTTTACATTTGTTTTGTGGCCTGGTATGTGGTCAATTCATATATATTCCACAGTTGTTAGAAAAGAATGTATATTCTCTAATTGTTGGGTAGAGGGTCCATCACATCAAATTTATTCATTGTCTAAGTCTGCCACATTCCTAACATTTTATGTGTTTTACGCTACTTAGATGTGCTTTAAAAATCTCTCTGATGATGAAGGTGGAGTTGTTTATTTCTTTTTAAAATTCTACCTCATTTTGCTTTATATGTTTTGCAACTCTGGTTTAAAATATAAACCATGGTATATATTTTAGGTAAATTGGTTCTTTTCTACTTTTAGGGGTTGATTACTTTTACCCCTAATGATGGTTTTTGTTTTAAGACCAATTTTGTCTATTAGTACAATGATATCTTTCTTTTGGTTAGTGTTTACATCTTTTCCCAGAGCCTCCCCTGTACTTATGAACTGTATGTCTGTTACCGTTGCTTAACACACAGTCTTGCTGTATTCGATTCCTCCTTAATGACAACAGACTTCGAAGCAGCTTGCACTAGATGCGTAAGAATGACAATCGCAGAAACCCATCAGGGAACTAGAGACAGAGAAATTTCTGAGAAGCCTCCATAACTAATGACCAGTTAAAATGAATCTCTCATATTCTCTCGCCTTTCTTTTTTCAAAAAAAATTATTGCAATAACTTTGATTTTACACATTAAAATAAACTCATATGTGTATGTTCCCCATGTGTACAGATTCCCCATTCCTAAGACATATGTCAACATGCCCTGCCCTCCACCACATCACCAAGTGTTCTTCACCAGTGTCCAGTGGGCTCCTCCAACACCTGCCTCCCTCCCAACTGTCCTATTCCCTCAGTTACTAAAAATTCCTCAGTTACTAAATTTTCCTCAGTTACTAAAAATTTCCTCAGTTACTAAAAATTCCTCAGTTACTAAAAATTGGTAACGTCAGTTCTATTGCAAGTGTCCAAGGGTTGGTTTTGTTTCATCTCTTCCCTTGCTTTTTATATTCACATTTCATCTATGAGTGAGATCATCTGGTTTCTCTCTTTCTTCTTTCATCTTATTTCACTTAGCATAATCCCCTGTAAGTGCATCCATGCTGATTCAAATGACAGGATTTCATATCTTCTGAGAGCTGGGTAGTATTCCATTGTATGTATGCATATATATATATGTGCATATATATATATGCCACATTCTCTTTATCCATTCAGCTGACTTCATCTGACGGTGGGTAGTAAGGTAGTTTCTGGTTCTCAGCTACTGTGATTAGGGCGGCAATGAACATGGGGGAGGGCGTGTATAGACCTCTTCAAATGAGTGTTTTTATATCTTTAGGGTAAAGACCAATATTTGTTGTTTCCAATCTTTGGAATAATAGCCAGTGTCTCAGGTGTAAGGTGAGTTGTTGTTTTGATTTGAATTTCCCTGATAGCCAGTGAGTAGGAACATCTTTTTATGTGACTGTTGGCCATCTTTGTATCTTCTACAGAAAAAAACCTCTCCAATTCCTATTTCCAGTTTTTTTATTGGATCGCCTATTTTTCTGTTATTGAGTTTTATAAGTTCTTTGTATATTTTAGATATTAAGCCCTTGTCAGAAATATGAAATGCAAATTTCTTCTCCAAGATAGTAGGTTGCCTTTTGGTTTTGGTGATGTTCTCTTTCACTGTGAAGCAGTTTTTAGTTTTTCCTCATGCTGGAGTTGAGTTCCCGAAGACCTTTCTATGACGTATACCATGGAAAGTTTTTCCTTTGTTGTTTTCCAAGATTTTATGGTTTCCAGTCTCATGTCCAAGTCTCTAGTCCATTTTGAGTTAATTTTTGTTAATGGTGTTAGAGAGTGGTCTCTTTTACAAATTTTACAGTTTTCCCAACACCATTTATTGAAAAGACTTTCCTTTCATCATCATATGTTTTTGGCATCTTTTCCATAGATTAACTGACCGTATGTGAATGAATCACCTTCTGGTATTCAGTTCTATTTCACTGATCGGTGCCTCTGTTATGATTCCAGTACCATACCATTTTGATCACTATTGCTTTGTAGTGTGATCCCTCTGGATTCGTTCTTTTTTCTCCCCTCATAATTGCTTTGGGTATCTGGGGTCTTTTGTTGTTCCATACAAATTTTAAGAATTTTTTGTTCTATTTCCTGGAAATAAACCCGTGGGATTTTAATTGGGATTGCATTAAATCTGTATGTGGCTTAGGTAAGATGATCATTTTGATGCTGTTGATACTTCCCAACCAAGCAAGGGATGTTTTTCTATCTTTTTGTATCTTCCTGTATTTCTTTTTTATTTTTAGTAATTTTTTTGAAAGGAGGAAGCACTTCATTCAATTTTACTTACTTGTTCACATTGGTTGTTTCCCCCTGACCCAGAGCTTGAACTCAAGACTTTAAGATGTATGTGGGACTGCTCCCAGGTGTATGAGACAGCTAGGCCACTAGCGTATACCCTCTATTTCTTTTAAGAACAACTTGTAGCTTTCATTGTACAGGTCTATCACCTCCTTTATTAAGTATAAGCCAAGATATTTGATTCTTTATACTTCTGTTTTAAACAGTGTGATTTTCTTGACTTCATTTTCTTATAGTGTGTTGATTGTGTATAAAAATGCAATGGATTTTTGTGCATTGATTTTGTAGCCTGCTACATTACTGTATTCATTCATGAGTTCTTGTAGTTTTTTGACAGAGTTTTTAGGATTTTCAGTATATATAATTGTGTCATCTGCAAATAATGAGAGTTTTACTTCCTCACTTCCAGCTTGGATTCCTTTTATTTCCATGTCTTACCAAACTGCTCTGGCTAAGAAATATATTACAATGTTAAATAGCAGTAGTGAGAGTGGACAGCCTTGCTTTGTACCTGATCTTAGAGGAAATACTTTCAACTTTTCACCATTGACTATGATGTTGGCTGTGGGTTTGTCATATATGGCCTTTATTATGTTATGGTACATACCATCTATTCCCATTTTATGCAGGATTTTTATGATAAATGGGAGTTGGATCTTGTCAAAAACTGTCTCTGCATCTATTTATATGATCATGTGGTTTTTCTCCTTGATCCAGTTGATATGATGTATTATATTAATAGATTTAAATATGTTGAACTATTCTTGAATCCCTAGGATAAATCCCACCTTGTCATGATGGTTGATCTTTTTGAAACATTGTTGGATTCAGTTGAAAATTTGTTGAAAACTTTTCATCTATGTTCATTAGAGATATTAGTCTGTAAATTTCTTGCTTAGTCATCTCTATCAGCTTTTGGAATCAGTGCGATGTTAGCCTTATAGAAATCATTTTGAGTTTTCCCTGTTCTTCTATATTTTGGAGAGTTTGAGATGACTGGGTATTAATTCATCTCAGAAGGTTTGGTAAAACTCATTAGGAAAATCATCTCATCCTGGACTTTTATTTTTTGGGATATTTGATTACCTCTACAATTTCTTTGCTTTAATCGCCCTCTTCAGGTTTTCCAATTCTTCCAGGTTCACTCGTGGTAGCCTTTATTTTTCTAAATATCTGGCCATGTCCTCAAGGTTGTCTACTTAGTGCCTTATGATGTTTAGAATTTCTGTGGTAACTTTGGTAACTTCTCCCCTTTCATTTCTGATTCTAGTTATTCTAGATATATTTCTGTTTCTTCTTTGTAAGTCTAGTCAATGGTTTGTCAATTTTGTTTATTTTTTTTCAAATAACTAACTTTTGGTTTCATTGATCTGGATTGTCTTTCTATTTTCTGTTTTATTTATTTTTGCTCAAATATTGATTATTTCTTTTCTTCTGCTGATTTTTGGTTTTAATTGTTCTTCTTTCTCTAGTTGTTTTAATTTTAGGGTTAGATTGCTTATTTGCACTATTTCTTGCTTCTTGAAGTGGCCTGGATTGCAATGAACTTACCTCTTAGTACTGCTTATGGCTGCATCCCACAGATTCTGGTGGCTTGCGTCTTCATTCACATTTGTCTTTTAGTATTTTTTAAATTCCTCTTTGATTTTCTCTTATACCCAAGTTGTTCAGATTCATATTGCTTCATCTCCAATTAATCTGGAGTCTTCCAGATTTCTTTTTGTGGTTTATTTCTAGTTTTAAGCCATTGTGGTCAGAGAAGATGCTTGGTATAATTTGAATCTTTGTAAATTTGTTGAGATACATTTTGTGTCCCTGTGTATGATCTATCCTTGAAAATATTTCATGCACACTTGAGGAAAATGTGAAATATGTAGTCCTTGGATGAAGTGTTCAGTATATGTCTATTAGACCTAACTGTAAAAATGGTTATTTAAAACATTTGTTTCCCTGTTAATTTTCTGCTTGATTGATATGCCCAGTGTTGTGAGTGACGTGTTGAAGTCTCCCATGATTATTGTGTTACTGTCGTTATCATTGGTCTGTTCTAATAATACTTTCTTAATATAGTTTGATGTGCCTTCATTTGATGTATATATTATGTTAATAAGCCTTAAGTCTTCTTGCTGGATAGACCTTTTAATCAATATATAATGTCCATCTCTGGCTTGTATTATGCTTTTTAGTTGGAATTCTATTTTATTAAAAGTAAGTTCCTGCATTTTTGTGGTTGCCATTCAACTATAAAATTGTCTTCCAACCATTTTCTTTGAGTCTTTGTTTATCTTTTGAAAGAAGGTGGCTTTTCTAAATGAAGCAAATGGCTGAGTTATGCTTTCTAGTCCTTTCAACCACTCTGTGTCATTTGGTGAGTTCAGTCCGTTTATGTTTAGAGTGATTATTAATATGTAGCTGTTTATCGTTATTTTGTAATTTGTCTTCTGTGTGTTTTTGCAGACAATGCATTTGTTCTTCTCTTTCCCTTCTTAGATCAGTTGGTTGCAGTTATGTTTTGACTGGTTTCCTTTATTGTTTTTTTTTTTTCCTTGGAGATGTTTTTTGAGGTTATTGTGAAGTTAGCATTAAAATTCTATGTTTATTTCTTATTTTTATTTGAAAACAGATTAGTCTTATACTCATTCTAACTATCCACAGTTTTTGTTCTCTTTTCTTCCTCCTCACTTTTTATGTTTGCAGTCTTGCTGTTTTTAAGTGGAGTTTCTTTACTCCACTTAAAGTAAAGCATTCTTTACTGTTTTGGTTTGTTTTTTTTTTTTTTTTTTTTTTTTTTTGCAAAGCTGGTTTTGTAGTGACGACTTCCTTTAACTTTTGCTTATCAAAATAGCTTTTTATCTCTCTTTCAGTTCTGAATGATAATCTTGCAGGGTATGGTATCCTAGGTTGAGAATCCTTTTCTTTTAGCACTTTGACTATATCATGCCATTCTCTTCTGAACTGTAGAGTTTCAGTTGAGAAATCTGCTGACAATTTATGGGAACTCCTTCGTATGTGATATGTTTTTCTCTGGCTGCTTTTTAGAGTCTTTACGTTGTATTTTTGATATTGTGATGACAAAATGTCTATTTGTAGGTCTGTCTGGGTTTTTTTTTTTTATTAGGAACTCTTTGAGGCTTGCTTCATTCTTCAGGATTGGGAAATTATAGGCTATTGTTCCTTCAAATACAGTTTCTGCCTCCTTTTCTTTTTTTTTTTTTTCCTTTCGGGATCCCTATGCTGTAGATGTGGCTCCTTTTGATATTATCCTGTAGGTCTTGAATGCTGCCTTCATGTCTTTGCATTCTTTTATCTCTTTTCTGGCCTGCTTGAGTGCATTCCTCCGCCCTATCTTCTAGCTCACTGGTTCTGTTGGAGGTTTCATGTGTCCTATTCTTGAGTCCCTCTACTGAGTTCTTTAGTTCAGCTATCATATTCTTTATTTCTTCGATATGTTTCTTCATTTCTTCGATATGTTTCTTCATTTCTTCCTTCTCTTTGTTGTTCTCTTTTTCTTCCTCTATTGTTTTCTTGATTTCCATGAGTATGTATATCACTGTTGTCCTAAATTCACCCTCAGATAGTTTGCAAATTTCTGTTATATTCAGATTTTCTCCTAGGGTTTTGATTGGATCTATCATTTTGCATATATTTTTCTGTGTCTTTGCTCTGTTTGATGTTCTGTTTATATTTCTATGAATTAAGTTTCCCTGCAGTGATGGTCTTGTGTAGGGTATCGGCTTGCACCAGAGAAACCTGGATCTTGGTTTTAATACTGGGAATTCTAGAGTTTTGTGGTGTCACCACTGGTTGTATTTGTTGAAGTTCTAAGGTGAATCTTGTATTGGATCCCAAGACATCAGCCCATGGGGCTAGAATTTGTGTAGGGGATGCAGAGCCTTCCCACAGCATTCCAGGTCTAAATAGTATTGATCAACTTATTGGCCCACAATTGGCAATCAAGCTACAGTTTCACCTCCACCCACAGGGTGGCACTAGTGGGTAGTGCTGAGGGTTTGTCTTTTCTGGGAGACTATCTTCTTCCTTTAATCCTGGGAGCAGGATATTTGGTGGACAGAAACTGAGACTCCAGCTCAATCTGGTGGTGGAAGGGGGTGATGGTCGGGTGGGGAATTTCACTAGCTGCCTTCTGATTATGGTGGCACTCAGTGTAATTTCCCCACATAAACTCAAGTTCAGACCACCCCAGTGCTGGTTCTCCTTCTATCCTGCACCAAAACCATCTACTCCTCCTCTTTGTCCTGGTCCCACTGGGCAGGCTCTTTGTTGCTTTTGGAGCAACTGCTAGGTGGCCCATTTCCATGGTTCCACTCACCTCCGCCGAGGCCAAAATCCTGAGTTCTGAATCTTGGTGAAGCTCTGAACCCTGATGTTTACCTACTCTTTGTCACAGCAATTGCTTTTGCATCTTTATAGCCTCTGCACCTGCTTTTCCTCAGTGTTTGTTTCTGGAGAATAGGTGAATTCCTAGTTGCTCTTTGGGAAGAATCTGAATCTCACGCTTATCAGTTTGCCACCATGACTCTCCCCATTATGTTTTAAATGTCTCTTGCAAACAATGTGTGGTTGCATTTTTGCTTTGTTTTATATTTTTCTCCTAACTGACATTCACTGTCCTTTAATGAGAAAGTTTTGATCATGTACATTTACCCCAATCGCTAATATTTGGAAATACTCCTTCTACTTTATATTGCATGTGCTATTTGTCATGGGTTTTTTTTGTTGTTCATTTTTACCCCTTTTCTTGCCTTAGTAAAGTGTTTTAGATTCCCTTTTCTTTCTTTCAATGTGCATATTTATGCTAACAAACATTTTAGGCAAATAAGTCATTCAATATCTCTGCTCTCTTAACAAACAAATGTGAACTTTAGAATACATTATCTCTTTTCACTCCATCCTATATTGTATGATGCTATTATTTTGTATTTTAATTCTATGCTATTTTCATATACTTCAAATTAGCTTAAATGACTGAAATACTAAAACAGAGATACCCAAAGTGGTGTTTTAGACAAGAGAAAAATGTATTTCTTGCTCACATAACAGTCGAGAAGTAGGTAAATGATCCAAATTTGCTTGGCAACTCCATCCCATGAGGCCACTGGAGATACATATCTCCTCTTGTTTTTCTGCTCACCCTGCACAGGGTTACATCCTGGCACCAGAACTTTCTCTTTTTTCTTCCTTTTTTTCTTTTCAAAAGGAAATGTGCAGAAAGAAGCACTTTTTTTTATTGTATTTAGTAGTTCATCTTAGTTGTTTCCTCCCGCCTGGCCCTAGGACACGAACCTGGGTCCTGGGATGTATGTCGACTACACTAACCAAAGGCAGCGAATCCAACTGCTACTCCAATGGGATATACCATCTCTTGCTTTTTTAAGAAAGGAAGGAAGGGAGACATGAAGGAAGCACTTTTACTTATTTTTTTAATTAATGTTTGGTTTTTCCCTCCCACTGTTCCCTGGCTGGGGTTTTACATTGTCTTCACCCCCCACAGTAGCCTTAGTGCCTGAGCCACCAGGGCATGCCCCAACCAGAACATTCTTAAGCACCATGTCATAGTAATCTTAACCATCCAGATGATAATTCAACTCTACCATATCCACATTCTGCCCTATAGGAGGGAAGAAATACAAAGTTAAATAAAAGCAATTTCTTTTATGGAAATGGTCTGAAAATGCATATAATCAATCTTTGCTGCAAAGGAGGTTGAGAAATGTAGTCTCTGATTAGGTGACTGAAAACCCAACAAAAACTTCAAGACTTCTGTTACAAATAAGAAGAGAAGAGAAGGAGCTTTCAGGAATAAGAATTGTAATCTTCCATAGACATCATAAGAATTCTGTGTCCTTTTCTGATATTCTGTGTTTGCTTCAACCTTATGTAGCTTTCCCCAAAAGAATAGCAAAGATGGTTACTAACAACATCATCCTCATGATCCCTCATGGTAGCATTTTCAGTTGGAAAAAAAAAAAAAAGTAGAATACCTCTTTGCATGTAGTTCCAGCTAAAATCTAGTATTTCCTCTACTTGGTTCAAAGTGGATTAATGCTCATCACTAAACTAGTCCCTCTGGACAGTGGGATGCAGGCCCTAGCAAACAGGTATAGGTCACACAGTCACACCTGGAAGGTGAATTGAGTAGGATTAACCCCAACCAAGCCATATGGACTGAAAGTAGGAAAGGGTGGTTCCCCCAAAGTAAAATAATGAAGTGCTATTATCATCAGAATGGATGTTGAACAAATCAAATAACAGATAACTGGCCATTGGATGGTTCAAGGAGGTTGTATGATTGAATGTTTGAAAAGTCCAAATGAATGAATGTGGAAGGTGATATTGATGAGGAAGTTGCTGTGAACATTCTTACTTACTCTTCTATTAGGAGACCTCCTGCTCATCTCTCATTATTTGTTCATTCAGCATCTTATGACTGAATCTCTGTTATATGACCACAATGTTTGCTAATTATATGCCTATCTCCTAGTCTTTCTTACACACCCCTCCAAATGAGGGCTCCCTCAGAGCTAGAATCCATCTGTGCCCAAGATACAGAGTAAGCACCAGGAGACTAAACTTACTAAATAAAGAAAGGTAAAGTCTCAATGACTCTCAATACCCTTCCACCTCCGATTTCTCTTTCTCGCTCTTTACCTATTTTTATTGAAAAGACATCAACCAAATCCAAGGGAGTTCTGTAGAATTGGGGGGGAGGAAGGGTCAGACCAGATTATGTTGTTTATAGAAGTGTATCTCCTGATGACTGGAAAACAGTGCCAGAAATCATTTTATTTGTGGAACTCAAATCAAATCACCAAGAGGCAAAGATCCAAATAAGAGGAAGTTCAGAAGATAATTGACTAATCAGAGCTGTCTTCTCATCCTATTTGATTCTAAGGTTAGAAAAAAACCGTTTTGCAATCAGCTCCCAATCTAAACACATAAATAACTCCCCCCACCACAGAAACAATAATGCCCCCAGTTTAATTGATGCTGAAAACACTGTCTGTGTTGATAAACAGAGCTGAAGATCAGTGAGTGGAGTGGCAGGTAGTGGAAAACAGTGCAGGAAACAAAACTGGATGGACATCAAGGAGAGATCCAAAGGTATATGTAAGAACAGGGGTCTTCCTGGAGAAGGTGTCCAAGAGCCTGACCTGCTTGGGAAGTTCCATTTAGGCATTTCCTTGGTCCTTTTGAATTCTAACAGTGACCATTTATTCAGCCATTGCTATATGTCAGATGTGTAGTGCATTATCTCATTTTAATTCTCAGAACAACCTTGCAAGTTGAGAATTGATACTCCTATTCAGAGAGAAACTAAAGGTCGGATGATGCAGTGATCTGCCCATGGTCATGGAATGTAAAAGCCAGAATTTGAATCCTGGTGGGTTTGATTTGGCTCAAAGTTTCTGTTCTCAGTCCTTTACTATCTTCACAAAACCTCTCTGAGGTGGCTGTTATTTCCTGCATTATACAAACAAGGAGGCTGGGGCTCAGGGATGCTCTAATAGGCTCAAGTGACTGTCAGAGCCAAACCAGGTCTGTCTGACTGACTCCAAAAATCTCTTCTACCTCCCAGGTAGAGGAAGACCAACGGTGGGTGGGAGGAGTGGTGCAGGAACTTGTGAGAAAGTCCCCACATGTCAGGCCCTACTCTTTCCTAGATCACTGTCTTCCTATTTCCTACCCACTCCCAGTCTTTCCACTTAGGCCCCTCCCAGGAATTCTTTTTTCTGCTTCTTCTCCATTGGAGCCTGTTCTTCTCCACTTGTTCAGAGGTTCCCATCTCCACACATGGGAGCAAGACTTGTGCATAAGACTGGTGAATGCTTGGATCAGTAGTCAGTCAAGTGTGTTCAGATCCAGCCCCATAACTGGCTAATAACATCAACTCCCATTTCAAAAAGTCTCTATTCTGGGACAGACATCTCAGAAGGGCTTTCCTCCATATCTTAAAAACTTAATCCTCCCCACTCCTCACGACTGGCCCTATTTTACAAAAGAGGAGCCAAAGGCTCCCAACGGAGAAGCAATCTCCCTAAAGACAACAGGAATCAGGAGCTTGGGACTTGAACCCACCTAGGCCCCAGATTCTGCCGTTGCCTAGAAACGGAGGAGGGAGGAGCAGACAAGGAGGAGGAGAAAGGGAGGGCGAGTTCCCAGCAGCGCGCGCTGACGACAGCAGGTGATTTTTTTTCTGCAGCGCATTTTCTCTCAGCATCTTTCCAGGACCTTTTTTTTTTTTTTTTTTTTTCTTCTCCTGCCAAACGGCAGAAAAGGGTGGGGCCGCTTCCCTGCGGTAGAGACGGCAGCGGCAGTCGCTGCAGCATCATTGGGAGCCACAGCGGCGGCAGCGATGCTCAGTCTCTGAGGGAGGTGATCGCCTCCGATCCCAGCTTGGTGGCCGGCTGTGACCAGACGCCGAAGGGAAGAATAGAGCCTCGTTCGCGGACCCTAAGGCCACGCCGCCCGGCCTTTCTGCGCCATGGCTTAAGCTTGCAGCCACCTCGCCTCGTCGCCTCGCTGGGCTGGGGTCTGTGCGCCGCCGCAGCCGCAGGCAGGCAGGGGCGCGACCCAGACGCCCTCGCCGAGGACTCGGGGCCACTGTGTCTCTCTCACCCTTCGGTGCTCGCAAGAGACTGCGCTCCCAAGACCTTTGCTGACGGCTCCCGGAGGTGTCTGCAGCGGGTAATCGAGGGACTTCACAGACTTTATCTCAGCTATAGCTTTGCCCGCCCGACCTTTCCGGGTGCTTTCTGAAGGAGGGTGAGGTAGCGCAGGCTGACCTGGGAGGAAACGGTGGGACCCAGATCGACTGGTCGAGGGTCAGGGACTGGAGGGTTAGAGACTTGCTTTAGAATCACACACATACAAAAAGAGGGAGGGCCGGCTTTGCAGCTGGCATCATGGCGTGGCCATGCATCACTCGGGCCTGCTGCATTGCCCGCTTCTGGAACCAGCTGGACAAGGCGGACATCGCAGTGCCCCTGGTTTTCACCAAGTACTCGGAGGCCACCGAGCACCCCGGCGCCCCGCCGCAGCCGCTACCGCCGCCACAGCAGCAGGCGCAGCCGACGCACGCGCCCCCCTCGGTGCGCGCGGTCGCCATAGAGACTCAGCCCGCCCAGGGCGAGTTGGATGCGGTTGCCCGGGCAACAGGGCCGGCGCCGGGGCCGAGCGGCGACCGCGAGGCGGCGGCCGTCCAAGGTCGGAGTGGGGCCGGCCCGGGCCCGGGCTCCAGCTCCACCTCCAGCGCGGGGCCTGCGGACTCGGTGATGCGGCAGGACTACCGCGCCTGGAAGGTGCAGAGGCCGGAGCCGAGCTGTCGGCCACGCAGCGAGTACCAGCCTTCTGATGCGCCCTTTGAGCGAGAGACCCAGTACCAGAAGGACTTCCGCGCCTGGCCGCTGCCTCGCCGCGGGGACCACCCGTGGATCCCCAAGCCGGTGCAGATGCCCACATCCTCCCCAGCTTCGGCGCCTGTTCTCGGGGCGCCCAAGCGCCGACCGAAGAGCCAGGAGCGCTGGCCAGTGCAGGCCGCCGCTGAGGCCCCGGAGCAGGAGGCGGCCCCTGGCGGGGCAGGTGGCCCACCGGCGGGAAAGCCGTCTGGTGGGGACGAGCGCGACACACGCAGGAAGGCCGGGGTGTTGCGTCGGGCGGAGGGGCTGGGGCCGGAACAGACGCCGCTGCCAACAGCCCAGGCCCAGGCCCAGGCCACGGCCCCGGAGGGTGGTAAGGGGCGCGCAGCAGCGGACGCCCTCAACAGGCAAATCCGAGAGGAGGTGACGAGTGCGGCCAGCAGCTCCTACAGGTGAGACGCGGGCCAAAGCTCACTCGTCAGGGCTGGTCACCCTTAACGTCTCCTACAGAGTGCCCAGGGATTAGTCTCTGCACCAGACCTCACATGCAGCCTCTGGCCCCCATCCCAAATCACACACTAATCCTCCACCCGCATCGGCCCATCCCATGGCCGACTTAGCTTCTGCTTTTTCTCATGTGAAAGCTATTATATTATCCATCCCAGACTGCCAAGGCATTTCACTTTACTATTCAGTCACCTTTTCCCCAACCCCACCTACCTCTGTTCCTTGTCTGTCCAACAGAGACCCTTTGCCATTTCTTCCCAGGTTGTTCTTCCATTCTGCCACACCCAATTTACCAGTGGCATTAGCTTGGATGCTCCCCCTGGCTCAGCTGCGACCCACAGGCGGTGGTGTCTTCATGCAGAGCCCCATCTTCCCAAAGAAATTTATATTCTGTATACTTCCCTTCCTCCCTTGCCCAGTTTGCTTGGCCCTTCAGTCTTCTCTCCCCTCTCAGTTGCTTGGAGACACCCAACTACCACACCTTTTTCTAGATTCATATAAGGCCCTGAGACATTACCCTCCTTCTACCACTCAGTCTTTGAAATCTGATTCCTTATACCTTATACTAACCATGACACATTGGGTGAGTTTCTTAACCCTTCTGGGCCTCAGATTCTTATCTGTAAGATGCGATTGACAATAGAGTGTTTCTTAATATTGTTCATTCATTTATAGATTTAGTATTAAATATTCAACATATTTCTGAGCACCTACTACATGCCATGCACTGTGCTTGGCCTTGTTTTGATTAAATGAGATGATTCAAGAGGAGAGTTGAGGCTGGTACATAGCAGGTACTTAGGAGATCTTGATTCCATTCCAGCCATTCCAGCCTTCTACATGATAACTCGTTATCCCGATTTTCACTTACTAGATACCTCCAGCCTTTTTCCTACTGAGACTTTCTTTCTCCTTTCTCTTCATTTTCTCCGTGTGTTACATATTCTCTTACCACAAAGAACACCCTCTTTAGCACATTTCAATCTCCTCCAAAAGAATGTCTTCAAGCAAACACATCTCTTCTTCATCTTTATCATCTCTCTTCATCCTTCTAGAATTCTCACTCTGCTGCAACCTCAGCCCTTCCAATTAACTTTTGCATCCTTCACGTATCCGATATGTATTTCTGAATGCTACCTTTCAGTCCTGCCCTTGCATTTCAACCCCAATCAATTAGCTAACAGATCACAACAGACTCTGAACATGTAACATTGTATGTGAAGTCTCTGGGGAAGCAGAGATACATGATGAATAACTGAGCTAGAGGTGTTCAAAATGCGTCTTATGGGGTCCTTCATCATGCCACAGCTAGTGGCCTCCTTCCTTTAGGAGGGTGTGGTCAGGAGGGCTGCAGAGCTAATATCTTTTACCAACACTATATATATCTTCGTATCAGACTGATGTCCTTTTCCAGTGACTATGATAAACACTCACTCATATGCTAAGGAAAGAATAGCACAATTTATTTTTTAAAATACATTTTTACCAAGGTAGCATTGGTTTATAACATTATATAAATACCCTTTCTAATTAAGATAAAATGTGCCTCCACCACAGGTTTTAACTCTAGAAGACATTTCACTCTGAGAAGGGTAGCTAATCAACTGACCCCTACTCCTTCTGAATGCCACCTCCCACTTGGCATCGCTCCTTTGGTTTATTGTCATCATGACTACAGTGATTCCCCAAGAGTACACCACCACTTCCTTCTAAAGCTCTGGGTCAAGCAAGGACAGAAATCCTCTTCCTTGGTTCAGATCCATGAGGAGCTGGAATATCTTTATGCAGCGACTAAGGAAGGATCAAAAAGAAAATAAGCAGGGGGCCTTAAAAACAAAGGCAAGCTGTAGTTTTGTGATTCTGCAGTGACTTTCTTATTTACAAGGACCTACTTCATTCCCTGAGAACCCTAAGGTTGGCCCAACATTGCAGATTTCTGGCTTGGCCTCTTCATCTTCCCATTCCCATTCGATCACTCTGTGTTAGGTGGACTCTTACCACCCACCAGGTCGGCACTGCCTCTCTGTACCTCCCTGTAGTCAATGCCAATCAAGAGAGATGCTAGATTCTCAAATACTCAGGTATGAGTCTACTCAGTTTATGTTTGTATCCAAGTTGGTAGGACTTGTTTTGCCTGTAAATAATTAGACAGACAGAGAGTGACCTTCCTTTCAGATACAACAGACTACAAATATTTTGGGTTGTACCTTTCTTTGTTCCGTACAGCCTCTTCCCCCTAAACACACCTCAGCTGTGCAGTAAACATGTCACACTTGCAGTTAGAATTGCACACATACTGTAAGTGATTAGACTAAATGAGGAGAGGTTATGCTCTGGCAGCTGATGAGAATGATTATTTTCAGTGGTTATCAAAATCCCTGTCAAGAAAAGACTATGTGTACCTTAAAAAACATTTTTTCCTAATTTAGGTCATCTGTAAAATTGAATTAGGCACATGACTTTGTGACCAGCAGTTCCATTTAACTGTGTAATCAGAAGGATTTTTTGAAACATTAAGAGAATGAGTGTTGCTAAGAGACATTGATTTCTTTAATGAGCAGCTTAAGTGCATGACAAATTTGATGTGGAATTTAATAATTTTTTTTCCAGAAGAAAAATTAACTAATAATAGGGAAATGCATTTTTGGTAAAAGGAGATTTGAAGAAATAAGATAGTCGATAAATTAAATATAAAGAGCAAATGCCTGGAAATTACAGATTTATCAGGGACATTTATTTCCCTTTCCTTTTGTCTCACGTTGGTCCCCTTGCTATGGTTCTGAATATCTCTTGAATTTACATATACTTATGTCTGCTATGGATGAGCTTTACATCGCCTTAGAAACCAAGTTAGGCTCCATTTCAGGAATAATTTCATTTACAAACTGCCCTTCTGCCACTTTACATAAATCATGGTGCTTTACACATGGTGATTGGTTCATCTTATGGGCTTTTCAAATGACATCTGCCAGCGTGACATCAATGTGAGCAGTTTGCTTAAACAGAGAAAGACTTAATATATTGATGTATGATGTAATTAATATACATTCAACACCCAGAGTCATATGCTTTCTAACTGATTTTCCTCTACAATATGCAGTTGGTAGGCAACATTAAATATCCTTTGACATGATGATTTTGAGAAACTTACTTAATTCAACTGTTTATGTAATTTATAACCAATTCACATTAGCCTGGGATTTTGATATTTAAGTGGTATTTGAGATGTCTTTAGAATTATTCATAGTCATGAAGTTTATTAATTTTAATACATTCATATTACATAGATGATATAAAATTAAGAAACATGTCTTTGGTTTCAGTTTTAATGCTAAGAATGGATTTTACTGGGCCACTGTTTATAACTTTAAACCTAATGTTCTCAGTAAGAAAATAGATGAGTCATAAAGAGGGGATTAAAATTCTCCTCTCAGTCAAGCCCATTACCCTGGCCATCAGTTAATAGGGATAGATGGGGTAGCAGGTGCTTCCCATAGAAATGCTAATGAGAAACTTTTCCTAGAAGAAATCAGCTGAGGCTCCAGGAGGGAGAATTAATAAACCAGAGGCAAAATGTTTGAGAAAAAAGAGAGCCGTAACAAGGAAGTCAGATAGAAAAGAAAACTTTAATATCTTCTCCACAGTCTTCCATGAAGGCTGAGGAAAGGCTCATGTGCCTTGGCTTATGCGCTACAGACCTGTCTGTGCTTATGGAGCAATTGTCCATTTCCCCAGTTTCTCCAGAAGTCCCAGTGTCTGTCTCAGACAATGAATTTTCACTGACACCTTTCTAGGTCCTGCCATTCAGAGTTAATTTTCTTTTATTTCCTTTATATATTGCATACATTTCTCATGCTGCTCGATTGTAAGATACTTTTGTTCATAGCTGCCTCTCTCACTAGATCATAAAGAGGACTGTATTTTGTTTCATCTCTGTACCTCTTATGGTGGACATTGTGCCTAAAGGCACAAAACCATAAATGTTTATTGAATCCAGTGGAATCTTTAGTGCTTCTTGAAAATTTTACTCACCTACCTATTGATTCATTTCACTTATTGAATTTATTTCAGAAAATGACCACCACGCCCCTGCTATGTATTGGACCAGATGCTGGGGATACCAAATTGATAAATTACAAAGCTTCGGAAGGAAATTGTGTTTTCCTTAATCAATAAATCCAAATCCTACTAGATTAGCCCTAGAAGTAAATATTCAAGTGAGAAGGGCTGCAAAACTTACAGATGTAGCTCTAGATGCACCTTCACCTGGGCCATAGTCCTCAACCTTGGCTACACGTTAGAATCATTGGGGAACTTTTTAAAAATGTGAATGCATAGATGCTTTGCCCAGAAATTCCAATTTCATTGGTCTGGAGCATGGCTTAGGTATCTCGAACTTTTTTAAATTGTCCCAAGTCATTCTCGTGTGCAATTTAGGCTATGACCTACTTTCCTAAAATAAAGGTTCTCAAAATTCAGTACACAAAAGAATCACCTGGAAAACTTTCTAAAATACAGATTCCTGGGTCTTAGCTTCAAAATCCTGATTCAGCAGGTTTAAAGTGGAGTCTAAGAATCTACTTTTTAATATGCACAGTAGGGTGTTTTGATGCCAGTGAACTTTAGGCTTAACTTGGAAAACACTGCTTAGAGAGATTTGCTGTCTAAAGTGTTGTGTTTCTCACTATTTGCTTAACTCTTTTATGTCCTCCACATATATTTTGATATTTTGTAATTTTCTCCACAAAAGTCATACCTATAAACATAAACATTTTTTAGTTTTGTATTTCAATCTTTTCTATATTTAAGTCTTTAATAAAATAACTGGATTTTAACTGTATGGAACGAGGTAAAGATCTAATTTTGTTTTTCCCATATGGAAATTCATTTATCCAAACACTCTTTCAAAAGTTCAATTCTCCCCCACTAATATCTCTTTTATCACATAAGGAGCATATATGCTTTGATATATTTCTGGGCACTGTGTTCTATTTCATCCATTGAAATAAGGCAACACAACCATCTTCTCTTTTATTCTAGGCTATTGTATATTATTATTTCTATTGTGAAGGGTAAAATATTATTACATTTTTAATTTTCTTATTACTGACATGCATTAATTTTGTGTAGTATTATTACAACATTGTAGTATTTGTATAGTATTATTGTATTAACTTATTCTACACATTAAAATAATGTCATATGTATAGGTTCCACATTCTTCAGCTATATAGCAACACACCCTGCCCTCTACCAAATCACCAAGTGTTCTTCACCATTGTCCAGTGGGCTCTGCCACCATTTGTCCCTACCCATCCCATTCCCTATTGGTAACGTCAATTCTGTTGCCAGTGTCCGAGGGCTGGTTATGTTTCATCTGTTCCTTTGTTTTGTCTATTCACGTGCCACCTATGAGTGAGATCATCTGGTATCTATCTTTCTTCTTTTGACTTGTTTCACTTAGCATCAACCCCTCTAGTTGCATCCATGCTGATTCAAATGACAGGATTTCATCTCTTCCAAGGACTGTGTAGTATTCTATTGTATATATGTACCACATCTTCTTTATCCATTCACCTGACATAGGGCACTTAGGTAGTATCCAGTTCTTAGCTATTGTGAATAGGACTACAATAAACATGGGGGTGTATAAAATCTCTGTGAATGAGTGATTTCATATCTTTTGTGTAAATACCCTGAAGTGGAATGGTTGAATCATATGGGATTTCCATCTTCAATGTTATGAGGAATCTCCATACTGTTTTCCGTAGGGATTGCACCAATTTACACTCCCACCCACAGTGCAAAAGTGTTCCCTTTTTTCCACATCCTCACCAACATGTGTTGTTTCTAGACTTTTGAATAATACCAATCTCTCAGGTGTAAGGTGATATCTCATTGTTGTGTTAATTTGCCTTTCCCTGATAGCCAGTGAGTAGGAACATTTTTTCCTGTGCTTGTTAGCCATCTATATATCCTCTTCAGAAAAATGTCTCTCCAGTTCCTTTCCCATTTTTTTTATTGGATTGCCTCTTTTTCTGTTATTGAGTTTTATGAGTTATTTGTTTATTTTAGATATTAAGCCCTTGTCAGAAATATGTAAGACAAATATCTTCTCCCAGTTAGTAAGTTGCCTTTTGGTTTTGGTGATGTTTTCTTTCACTGTGAAGAAGCTTTTTAATTTGATGTAGTCACAGTTGATTATTTTTCTTTTTGTTTCCCTGGATGCTGGAGTCGAGTCTCCAAAGACCTCTCTACAGCTGATATCATGGAAATCTCTCCTAGGTTGTCTTCCAAGAATGTTAAGGTCTTATGTCCCAGTCTCTCATTCATTATGAGTTGATTTTTGTGAATGGTGTTAGAGTGGTCTGGCTTCATTATTTTACATGTTGCTGTTTTCCCAACAGTATTTATTGAGGATAATTTCCTTCTTCCTTCATATGCTTTTGGCTGCTTTGTCATAGATTAACTGACTCCATGTGAGCAGGTCAGTTTCTGGTAATTCAGTTCTGTTCCACTGATCTGTGCCTCTGTTATGATTCCAGTACCATACCATTTTGATCACTATCACTTTGTAACAGCTTGATGTCTGGGAGTATAAGTCCTTCAGATTCATTCTTTTTTCTCATAATTGCTGGGTTATTGGGGTTCTTTTGTTGTTCTATACAAATTTAAATTTCTTTGTTCTATTTCCTTGATAAAAGCCTGTGTGGGATTTTAATGGGGATTGCGTTGAATTTGTATATTGCTTTGGGTGTAATGACCATTTTAATGACGTTGATTCTTCCCAACAATGAGCAGGGAATGTCTTTCCATCTATTTGTATCTTTCTCTATTTAAAGAAGGACTTGTAGTTTTCAGTTTACAGATCTTTCACCTCCTTTAAGTATATTCCAAGATATTTGATTCTTTATACTTCTATGTTTTTCATTTCTCTGTTATCTGTTATAACTTCTCTCCTTTCCTTCCTAATTCTACTTATATGAGAGTTTTTCTGTTTATTCTTTGTGAGTCTAGCCAATGGTTTGTCAATTTTGTCTATTTTTTCATAGAACCATCTTTTGGTTTCATTGATTTTCTAGATTGTCTTTCCATTTTCTATTTTATTTATTTCTGTTCAAATTTTGATTATTTACATTCTTCTGGTGATTTTTGGCTTTAATTGTTCTTTCTCTAGTTGTTTTAAATGTAGGTTTAGAATGTTATTTGTGCTAGTTCTTGTTTCTTGAGGCGGGCCTGAATTGTGATGAACTTCCCGCTTAGTATTGCTTTTGCTGCATCCCATGGATTCTGGTAGCTGTCTTCATTCTCATTTGTCTCTAAGAATTTTTTAAGTTCCTCTTTAATTTCCTCTTTTACCCAAGAGTCATTCAGAAGCATGTTGTTTAGTTTTCAGTTAATTTGGGGTTGTCCAGCTTTCTTTTTTGTGGTTCATTTCCAATTTTAAGCCATTGTGATCAGAGAAGATGCTTGGTATGATTTCAACCTTTGTAAATTTGTTGAGAGAGATTTTGCATCCCAACACATGATCTATCCTTGAGAACGTTCCTTGCATGCTTGAAAAGAAAGTGAAATCTGTAGTCATTGGATGCAGTGTTCTGTATATGTCTATTAGACCAATCTGTTCCAGATGGTCATTTAAAGCTGCCGTTTCCCTGTTAATTTTCTGCCTGGTTGATCTGTCCATTGTTGTAAGTGAGGTGTTGAAGTCTCCCATTATTATTGTGTTGCTGTCAATGTTTTTCATCAGATCTAATAATACTTGCTTAATATATTTTGTGTTCCTTCATTTGGTGTATATATGTTAATAAGCCTTATGTCTTCCTGATAGATTGAGCCTTTTTCATTATATAATGTCCATCTCTGTCTTTTGTTATGCTCTTTAGATGGAGGTCTGTTTAATCCAAAAGAGCTTTTCCTGCTCTTCTGTGTTGTCATTCAACTGTAGGATTGTTTCAACCATTGACTTTCAGCCTTTGTTTATTTTTTGAAAGAAGGCGGAGTTCCTAAATGTAGCAGAAGGTTCATATATGCTTTTTAATCCATATAGCCACTCTGCACAATTGGTGAGTTCAGTTCATTAATGTTTAGGGTGATTATTGATATGTAGCTATTTTTATCATTTAGTAATTTGTCTTCTATATATTGCTCCAGACAATGCCTTTGTTCTTCTCTTTCTCTTCTTAGGTCAGATGGGTGTAATTATATTTTGATTTGTTTCCCTTTTTGTTTTCTTCTTTGTTTTTTCCCTGGAGATGTATTTTGAGGTTACCCTGAAGTTAGCATTAAAGATTCTATGTTTATCTCTTATTTTTATTTGAAAACAGATTTGTCTTACACTCATTCTAACTATCCACAGTTTTTGTTCTCTTCTCTTCCTTTTTACTTTTTATGTTTGCTGTCTTACTGTTTTTATGTTTGGTTTCCTTACGCTTTATAGAGAATCCTTTAATATTTTTTGGATTACTTGTTTTGTGGTGATGGAGTCCTTTAACTTTTGCTTATTGGAAAAAATTTTTATCATTCCTTCAGTTCTTAATGATAATTTCACAGGGTATAGTATCCTAGGTTGAAACTCATACTCTTTCAGCACTTTGAATATATCATGCCATCCCCTTCTGAACTGTAGAGTTTCAGTTGAGAAATCCACTGAAAATCTTAAGAGGACTTCTTTTAATGTGACACATTTTTCTCTGGGTGCTTTCTAGATCTTTTATTTTGTATTTTGACATTTTAATAACAATGTGTCTAGGTGTAGGTCTGTTTGGGTTTCTTTTATTAGGAATTTCTTGAGCTTCCTGGGTTTGGAGGCTTGCTTCATTCTTCAGCATTGGGGAGCTCTCATCTGTTATTTCCTCAAATATAATTTCTGCCCCCCTTTTCTTGCTCTTCTCCTTCTGGGACCCCTAAGATGGAAATATTGTTACTTTTGATATTATCTCAAAGGTTTCTAATTCTGTTTGGGTTTTTGTGGGGTTTTTTGCATTTTTTAAAAAACTCTTTTATGGTTTGCTTGAGTGAGTCCTCTGCCCAGTCTCCCAGATCACTGATTTTATTGAAAGCTTCATCCATCCTATTACTGAGTCCTTCCATTGAGTTCTTTAATTCAACTTTCATAATCTTTACTTCTTTTATATCTTGCTTCATTTCTTCTCTTTTCTTTTTGATGGTCTTTTTTAACTTCCTCTGCTGTTTCCTGGTTTCCCATGAGTTTGTTTATCACTGTTACCCTAAATTCATCTTCAGGTCGTTTGCTTATGTCTTCTGCTTTCAGATTTTCTCCTTGGTGTTTGATTGGGCCTGTTAATTTAAGTATATTTATTTCTCTGCCTTTGCTCTGTTTGGAATTCTGTTTATGTTTTGTAGACTCAGTTTCCCTGCAGTGATGGCCTTGTGAAGGGTGGTCACCTTGCTCCTGGCCCACAATTGACAATCAGTTCTACCTCAATCTACAAGTTGGTACTAGTGGGTAGCATTGAGGTTTAGACTACCTTCTTCCGTTAACTCTGGGGGGTAGGATATCTGGTAGACAGTATATCCAGGGCAGGGATCCTGAGACTCTGTTGCAAAATGGTTATAAAAGTGGGTGAGGGTAGGGAATTTCCCCAGCTGCCTTCTAGCTTTGCAGCATTCAATGTAATTTCACCCCACAGGCTCCAGGTCAGTCCCCAGTGGACTGTCTCTCCTTCCCCTCTGCACCAAGACAGTTTCCCCCACCTCCACATCTGCACCCCACTGGGCAGGCTCTTTGTTGCTTCAGCAGCAACTCTCCAGACCTTGGCATCCTTCCATAGTCCACCCGTTCCACCACGACTCCTATCCTGAGTCCCACATCTGTGGTTTACCTGTGTACTGGGAACTTTTCTCCTAGCTTTTGTCATTACAAAAGCCACTCCATCTCTGCAGCCGCTGCACCTGCCCTTCCTTGGTATCTGTTTCTGGAGAATAGGTCAATTTCAGTTGCTCTTGGGGAGGTCTGAATCTTGCCTGTACCATATCACCATCTTCTCTGCACTCTGTATGTTAATCTTATATTCAGCAAACTTAGCATACTCTCTAATTAGTTTTGTCTGTAGACTCTCTTGGCGTGTCTATGGAAATAATGTATACTTTTAGTAAATACCAGTGAATTACTTTCATTTCTAATTTTTATATGTGTGTGTGTGCATACATGGTTATTTTGGTTAGGCTATCTGGTATAATTTTGATAGTAGGTGATAACAGGTCTCATTATCCTGGGATGTGAGAATGCTAAAGCTTTATCAGTAAGTATGTTTATACTAATTTTTATGAGATATTTAATTTCAGGTTAGGAAACTTCTTTCTATCCTAGTTTACTAGTGATTTTTTAAAATGTGGATAGGTGTTGAATTTTATTGAATGTTTTTGCTGCATCAGTGAGATGATCATATGGTTTTTCTTTTTTTAATCAAGTAGATTTTTCTGATATTGAAACATTTTTATATTCCTGGGGAAAACTTGCCTTAAATAAATATATATATTATGATGCTGAATTTGCTCTGCTATTTTTTATTTGAATGTTTGCTTACATATTCATAAGTGAAATCAGTTTATAAATTTTTCTTTTTTCTTTTGATTTGTGCAACATTGAGCTAAAACTTATGTCTATAAAATTATATAAGTATATCTGAGGAATGGGAAACTTACACGTTTGAGGTAATTTTAATATGTAGAATAAGTTACTACAATTAAAAATATATAATAAAAATCATATAAGTAGATTACCCTCCATTTTTACTTGTTTGGGACAATTTATATAATAAGGAGTTCTCTTTAAATATATGATAAAATTTATAAAATTTTCTGTACCTGGTATCTTTTTCATGAATAGGTTATTTTCTTGGTAACATTTTGATGCCATTAATGGTAATTTATTTATTCAGTTTTGCTTTTACTTGAGTCAATTGAATCATTGATCATTTTCTGGAAATTTTTATATTTCTTCCAATTTTTAAATTTATTAGCATAAAATAGATAGCATTATCTTACGGATTTAGAAATAATCTCCACTTATTCGTAGTTTTATCCCCCTTTTTGCCTAATATTAACTTGTGCTTCTCACATTTTTTTCATGATTAGTCTTATTGAGAGGTCTATTTAGTTTCCTAGTCTTTTCAAATAATCAAATTTTGGTTTTGTTGCTCATCTGTTATTTCAGTAAAATTTACTGTTATTTTTACTCTTCCTTTTCCTTTTATGAGTTAAGAGGTAGACGTAAATCAGATTAGGAATAGCTTTGTATCTTTTGCTAAGGAGTTTGGATTTTCCTCTGAAGAAATGGGTCACTGAAGGAATCTAAACAGAAGAGCTTGATCATTTGATTTGAATTTTATAAAGCTCTGACTTTCTAGTGATCTAGAGAGGTTAGAAAAGGGGAGACCAATAAGGAGGTTATTGACATAATCCAGAGAAAGTAAGAAAGCTCAAACCATGGCTGTCAGGGTGGAGGTTTATAACACAGTATAGGTACAAAACAACTGATCTTGATGGTCAGTTGAGATGTAAGGAAAACGCTTGTGTTTCTGATTTGGGTATATGGAAGTGGTGCTAGTGATGGGAGCAGAATTTTATTTATATTTCTATAGTGAATACAGAGGAGAAAAAAACTCACAAGTGGACATTGAACTTATTTGTTCAGTAATTGATTTGTTTATGGGATATCTGACAAGAAGTGCTCCAGAGACAGTTGAGTAAATGGCTCTGAAGCCTAGGAGAGAGATCTGGGTTATAAATACAGATTTTAAATACCCTGTGGATGTTATTAAAGACTTAGGAAGAGATAAAAATCATCCTTCAGAGGGAACAGGAAAAAATTAACCATCAGAGAATGAAACCCTGCATATTTGGGGGTACTTACAGAAAACAAAATTGCCCTGAAAAGACAAGGGAGTGATTAGAGGGGAGGAAAGAAAATCAGGAGAGAGCTTGATCATGGAAACCACATCAACTTGGCAGTGCTTTATGACTGTTTGGACATTTCACTGAGAAATTACTGACTACAAGGCATTTTATAGATCATTTTTTGACCTTGTGTAATTAATCTCAGAGATATGATGCTGACTGAGATTAGCCCCAAAAGAGGAAGAAGATATACACAATTAATTCTTGGTTGCTCTCCTAAGAAAAAATAGCACCTAATGCACATAAGAACTTTAAAAAAAGAGTCAAGTCAGTGACACTTGTAAATATAATTAAGAGATAATCAGTGTCCTAGATACTAACTAAAATAATCCAACAAATGGTTCAAGATTAGAGTCATCTCTATAATTAGTGCAACTTTAGCTTATTAAATACTATCAGCTGTATAAATGTAAACAGGTGAGTTTCTAATTCCCTGTGAATGAAGAAAACTGTGAGGGGCCTCAAAGAGAAAACTAAAATTCCCCTTGATGTTCACTGACGATACTAGTTTTTAATATTAGAAATAATAATAATAGCTAATTGAGTGTCTACTATATGCCTAGCAGGTTGCTAGGAGCCTTAGCTGCATTTTCTCTGTAATCTTTATAGTAATCCTGCAGGAATGGTTTAATTACTTCCTTGTTAGAACTTAGGCGCCACAAGGCCTTTGGGTGTTTTGGGGTTTCAAGATTGTTGAAGGCAGACTTTGTCTATAGCTAATTTTTCTCTGCATGTGACACTTTTTCCATGTTGTATAAACATGTATTATCAAAATGCCATTTCAATCCAGAAAATATTGATTAATATCTACAATATATTAGACTAATTGCTAGGGAGACAAAGGAATTGTCCTTGTTCTCAAAAGGCTTATATTTATTAGGCAGAGAAAGGTGTGCTGAAGTTATAGGTGGCCTGATAAAAAATCTGTGCTGGCTGTGGTGGGGCACAGAGTTAATCCTATATGATTTGAGGTTTATCAGGCAAACGGTTTAGTAGTGAAGAGATTGGGAGGCTGAATCTTCGAAGATGAGTGGGCATTTAATGGGAAAAGGATTAACCTGAGTAAAAGTACTAGAGTAGAAGTTGTAAGCAATTCTACACAGGTAGAATTTAGATGTCTCATTGAATGAAGGAAGAATGGTGGAAAGTAGACTGGTAGGTAGATGGGGACCACAGCTTATCATATAAGCCACGAGAAGAAGCAGGATTACATTTTGGATTTTAGAAAGAGTAACTTGGCAGCAATGGGAAGGGTGCAATGGAATAGGCTGGCAGCACAGAGTCCAGGAAGGAAGTGGTAGACTAGGTAAGAAATATGAAAGAACATAAATAAACACTGATGTTAGAGAATAAAATAATGTAGTGACTCGTTGAAAGTTGGCAGAAAAGGAAGGGAAAGAGTCTAAGATGTTTCCCATGCTTCATGTTTTGGATGTCGACAGGGAACGATGATGTCATTCCCTGAGCTAAATAGCACAGTTTTAGACAAGTTGAGTTTGTCATGTCTTTGGAAGGTCTGCATGACGATATTGAGTAGGAAACAAAAGTAGAAACTCACGCTGCTGGTAGTGGTGTAAACTGGTACAATCACTTTATGAACCTCTTTAACTTTATCTATTCAAGTTAAACATATGCTTATCCTATGACCTAACAATGGAAACCTTGAACCCTTGAGTATATACCTAACAAATAGAAAATAGTTTAGAATTTTGTACAAGGACATATATACATACTCATATATGGCAGATTTTGTTACTAAGAGCTGAAAAGTAAAAAGAGCCCAGTGTCCATCAACTGTAGGATAGATGGAGAGCTCCATGGGCTCGGTGGCCAATGCTCAGGCCATGTAAAGCCCAAGGACCTGGGTTTGAGATCCAGGACTTGGGGGAAGAAAAAAACAATAGTAAGGATAAATTGTGTTATATTTATGTCATATAGTAAGATGTGGTAGGCAGAAGAATGCTCCTGTCTCATACCCAAAGATGTCACATCCTTATTCCTGGAAACTTTGAATACACTATATTACAAAACAAAACGGACTTTGCACATGTCATTAGGATCTTGAGGTAGGGTGCATGTCCTGGATCATGTAGATGGGCCCACTGTAGTCACAGAGGTACTTACATGTGAAAGAGGAAGGGAGAGAGAAGACCCAATGTCGCAGTGATGCAGTGTGAAAAAGACCTGATCAGCCACTGTTGACTTTGAAGATGGGAACATGAGCTGAGGATTGCAGGAAGCCTCTAAAAAGCAGGGAAAGATAAAAAAAAAAAAAAAACAACTGGATTCTATTCTCAAGTCTTCAGAAGGAATGTAACTGCTGCTATCTTGATTTTAACCAGTGAGACCTATTTCAGATTTCTTAATAAAAGTTATAAGATAATACATTTGTTGTTGTTTTAAGTCATTTAGTTCATGTTAATTTGCTACAGCAGCTTTAGGAAACTAATAAACAGTGTTTCTCACTATTGACCTTTTAGACTGGATAGATCTTTGTCGCAAGTAGCAGCCCTGTGCACAGTAGCGTTTTCAGCATTGCAGCATCCCCGGCCTCTGTTCATTCCAGGCCAGTAGCATTCTGCATTGCTCCTGACACTAAGGTATGACAATCAAAGATGTTTTCAGACTGTCAAAATCCCTCTGTGAGGTAGGAGTGGGTAAAAATTTTCCCCTCATTGAGAACCACTGTTAGACATCAAGGAAAAATAAAATGAAAAAGAAAATTACTGCAATGCCCAGTAATATGACCATACATGTAGACTCGCAGACACAATGGTAAGTAAAAGAAAATAGATACATATGAACTTGCTGAATAATATGAAGTTTAAAAATGGGCAAAAGTGATTGATAGTGATGGAAGTCAGAATAGTAGTGATCTGGGGGAATAGGGTTGAGAAGGAACATAAGGGAACCTCCTAAAATGCTGGTTCCCATGTATTTATACCTCACCAAACATCTAACAAATTGCAAATTAACTAAATGGAGATAAAGAAGTGATGCTCAGGAGAAAGCCAGAACAGAAAGAAAGACCTAGACATGGAGCTGTTGATGAGGATCAAACCCATAGGCATCGTAGTGGGTGGGGAAATGAAGAGGCGAGAAGAAGATGCTGAGGCTGGAGTCCAACAAGCACCGCCATATCGAGGATGAGCAGAAGAGTGTTGGGGATGAACGGTCGGTGTCTGTGCATCATGCCCATCGGGGTGAGAGCATGGCCCCACCATTGCCGCAGCCTCCTACGTCCCCTGCCTGCAGCCTGTGTGTTACTGCAGGAGGCCCCATGTGTGTTTTACAAATAGTGTTCCTCTCTGTTCACCCGATCCTAGCAGAATCCTTTGTCAGCGTGCATTTGTTTCCAGACCGAATGAAGAGGTTCTGTAGGACCTACCCTGGGATAGCCACTTTGGGTGAGAAAATTGGGTTCAGGCCTCAAGCCACAAAATCTATCAAAAGTACCTTCCTGAGACACTGCATCCTCCACTGTACTATTCCTTGTGGTCACCATCCATTTTGTGCAATGAATTTAAAAAGTTGGCCCCTGTTGTGACATCCTAGAGTTCATTTTTCTAATCTTCTTAGCACCTAAGAATTGTTCTCTATTTAAGCCATAATAGTAGGTGAAGGACAATGTCTCATGCAAGAAAGCAGAATGTTAGAGAGAATAGAGACATAATTGAGTTTCAATCTCATTTGCTTAGTGCTTGCTCTGTGTCAATTGAATTAGCATATTTTTTAATTTAGATTTCAAAATGACCTTTTAAGGTAAGCATCTAAGATGAAGAATAGAGTCAGGGAGTCTTGAGACTGAGGTCACGAAAGTAGTCAGTGGTTCCACTGGCCCAGGAGTCTGCTTCTCTTCATTCCAGCTCACAGCTGTGTCTTATTTGTAGAGCTCAAGGAGACCCCTGTCATGTCACCTAGTTCAACATGAAGTTCGACATGCCATCCTAGCATAGTTATTGCTTTTTTGTCCCCCACTCTCCTAAGCTCGTATCATCTTTTTCTACCAACCTATTTCTGTAGTGCTCCAGGGTTTGGTGGTCTCACCATTCCTTGTCCTGAACTCTCCATGGATTCCCTTCTCTCCTGGGAAAGTTCCAGTCACCTTAGCCTTCAGTCAAGGTCTTCCAGGATATAACCTGTCTAGTGCTTTCAGCACTTTTGCCCATTGCTCTTAACACATTCCTGATGCTTTGTCCTGGCTTCTCAGCTCTGGTTGCACATTAAAATCATGGGGGTCCCAGCAGGCGATCTGACAGATAGAAGCCTGAGCTGGTCCTTGTCAAGGCTCACATGTAACTCTGCTGGATTTTGCTCACAATTTTCCCTCCTGTCCTCCCATCTTCTCTCTAAATCCTTTCTATCCTCAGGGTTTTTGGTCCATTGTAAAAGAGGCTTATACCAAAAAATCAGGGAATTAGATTGGATTTATTTGATTAAAATAATAATGCAGTGGGTTTAATATTATTTTTATTCCAAATTCAATGCGTCGTCTTAAGAAGATGCAAAGGCTGGGACGATGGACCATGAGGACCATGAGGATTGAAGGTAAAGAGCACAGGATTCCTGGTACTCGAGCATGTTGTCTTGTGAAGGCAGTAACATAGATGCAAGTATCTAAAGTACCAGGAAGATCCTGATGACAGTTAAAATATGGGGCCAGAGTTCTCTGGGGTCCCAACAAAGGCTGGTTAATGTGGTTGGAAGATTCATGGAAGGGATGGCTCTATGAGTCATCCCATAGGTGTTCTAGGGTCCCATGAAATATTTATCTTTAAAACAGCTTGAATCATGTCTCTGTAACTTAATTCTGTGTGACCTTGGGAAAGTCTTTATTTTTCTCATCAGTAAAATAGGGAAAATTACAGTAATGAATTTACAATGTCATAATGACAGTGGAGGGTGTGCTCATCATAGCAAATGCTGGCTACCTTTGCAGTTATCACTGAGAGAAAGGAATAGAGTAGGCTGCCAGTGAAAGTTTTTCACTTGCTCATTCAGTAAATATTTACCACATCTTGTGCCAGGACCTGGGGATACAGAAATGAATGACACATAGTACCTGTCCTAAAGGAGTGCCTGCTATAGTGAAGGAAACATACTTAAAAATTGTTCTTATTACAATGAGTGCAATGACAGGATATGCACAAGGTAGTAAGGGAACACAGAGGATGGGGAGACTAACTCAGCTGGAATCAGGGACTGTCTCCTGGAGAAGGTGCACCTCTATCGTCCATCAAAAGCAAGGCGTTCATCCCATTGGGAAGGCAAAAGAACTATATATTCCCTCCTAGAGATCTTTAGCAATGAATTAAGAAGGCTACTTAAGATTAATACAAGTGTTCCCAGCTCCTCTCAGATGTCTGTCTTTATTGGTGGCTTCGAGTGCAAATTCTGCTCATTGTTTATTGACTATATGACTTTGGGCAAGTGGCTTAGCCTACCTTCTCTGAATTTTTTCCCTCATTAGTAAAATAGCGCCAACAATAACTTTCTTGCAAGGTTGTTTAAAGAGTCAATATTCCAATAAGACTTAACTTTCCTCCCTGTCTAATTTACCATTGCACCCCCAGCACCAAGCTTAGTGCACGGTGTTCAGGGACAAAAAACATCAAGCTTAGTGCACGGTGTTCAGGGACAATAAACATGAATTGAACAAATGAATATGGATGTACAGCACTTGGCATAGTCCCCACGTCATAGTAGCATAAATCAGTGACACTACAGTCATCATCACTATCCCTAGTGGGTTGAGTACCACTTGGCTAAAATTGAGGGGGACTTTTTGCCTTTCTGTGTGCACACAGAATGACTGGAAAGAGGACCATGAAATGCTCAGATAAAAGATTTTCTATGAGTATTTTCATATCTGACTTGAAGGATCAGGACTGACTTCAGGAAGAGGGCAGCATCTGACCCCTTGAGGGTCAGTCTGACTTCAGGCAAAATAACCGGGTGCGTACGGAGTTGGCACATTCCAAGCAGAAGGGACTTCTGGAGCATGAAGGGCTAGATGAGCATTTGGAGACCCACAGATACTTAGATATGACAACTGTTCCAACTGTGAGGAGTGTCAAGGTGGGAAACAAGTCTGGAAAGGTGATCAGCAAACTTTCTAAAGGGATGAACAGAGAGTAAAACTTTGAGACTTTTAGGCCCTTACATATTTTGTAATGGAAGAGAATACATTTTCCAAAAATTAAATTGCTGAAAATCAAAATACAGTAATAATTGATAAATATGTATTTTTGTAATATAGGTCTGTTTATGAAAATAATGGATTTTTAAGAGAAATAACATTTTCTGAAATGGAGTTCAAAGTTAGTCTTCCCTTTCATCAGATTGATTGCAAATATTTACCAACAAACACCATTCTTAGCTTCGGACTGAACAAAAACAGCCAGAGGGTTGAATTTTGCTCATGGGCCATAGTTTACCAATCACTGATCCGTATTATTGAGGACACTATGTTTAAGTAGCAAATAACCTCCTGAACAGCATGCCTGAGAATACTTGGCGTAACCATGCCTTATTAAGCATGTCATTTATTCTTTCCAAGTGACATAGTCGCTCTCTTGTTTCCTTACAACTGAAAAGCTACAGGGCCCTGGTGTGCATGTGAGAATCTCTTTGTCTCCATGTATAATGGCAACCGACTCATCGCTCATAGCAACCAAGAATACAAGGTACAGGAGGCACCACTGAGAGATGATATTTGTCTCTGACTGCTGTGACCACTTTGTATGAGGTTTCCCTGGGGGCGGTAACAAAGTTATTTTGTTTTTTGTTTTTTTTAATGACAAGGAATAAATGGTATTGACAGGTTCCTGGATAAATAATCCACTTGCCTAGGCTCCATCACCCCAAAACACATAGAAGAGAGCTCTACCATGAGAGGATGGTTATGAATCTACAAAAAAAAAAAACAAAAAAAAAAACCCTGAGCCAGCACTTCTCCAAAGTCTGCTAAAGGCTGCTTGGTGTCAGTTGGAGAGAGGTTTGGCAATCCCAGCTACTAAGAACTGAATCTAATTTTACACCTCCATTCTCTGAGGAACCATTTATCACATCGTAATTGTCCTAATTCAAATTGTATTTGTGAGCTTGTGATACTTTATAAGCACTACCATAATTAGGTAGAGATATTTTGATTGAGAGTATTACTTTATGAATGAATGGATTCAATTCAATGCATTCATTCAATTTAATTCATATATTTGTTGAGTATTTCCCATGAATGAGACCCTGAGCTAGACTCTGGGGATATGATTGTGGGATCCATGGTTTGGGATATCCTGATCTACTCTGGGTCTGCTCATACGTCAATGGTAGGGAGAAATGTGATGATGAAGATGATGGTAATGCTGATGATGGAAAAGGCGGAGGAGGTGGGAGATAATGTAACAGCAGAAGCGCAAATACTTTTGGTCTTTAGGGCTGGGGGTTGGTGCTACAAGAGGGAATAGTTCTGAGGAAAGCGAGGAACACAAGTGATATTAGTAATCATAGCAACTGATCTGATAGCCATGGTGCAGTGGCCAACTGAACATCTTGGCATCAGAAGACCCCAGTTCAAATTCCAGTCTTTCCCTTTACTATTTATGTAACCTTGGTGAAATTATTTCAAGTCTCCAAGTTTCAATTTCCTCCTCTAGAAAACAAGGCAGTATGATACCTGTCATCGATTGCTTGGGTGTGAACATGTTTTGTAGAATGTTTTTGCTGTTGTCGTTTTAAATATTAACACCCAGAAATGAGCATGGAATTAGAATGCAAACCAGCTTGGACACCATGAGAGCAGTCACTCATGGAACAGGTTCTGAACTAAGTTCTTAAATTACAGCTTTGAACACGTGCCCAAACCCATTCTGGTTCTCCCTCTGTCTGCCAGGAGGTTACCACGGTCATGACTTTGAGGTGCATACCTCTTTATCCATCAGCCACATGGTTCATTGCTGTGTGTTTGTGTTTTTAATTACATGCCATCCAACTCTGTTTCATTCTGGGATGATGTTTTTTTCACTCAACATTATATATCTTGAAAAAATGCAAGCATAAATACATAAACATCCACTCCTTGTTAATGGCTATAATCATGTAAATTGTCACCATGTGAATATAATATTTTTAAATCTTTATATTTAGGTTTTCCTGCATTTTAATTATCATAAATAATGCAGCAGTGGATATCCTTATACATGTCTCCCTGTGAATATAGTTAAGAGTAAAGTTATTGGATCTTGAATTATACACATTTTACATTTTACAGAATATTGGAAAATTACTCTTTTTATTGGCTTTCTTGATACTCAACTAATAGTGCCCCTTATTTCATGATGTCAGAACTTAAATGTTTGTTAATTTCATAGGCTGGAAAAAATTTATCATTTAATTCACTTTTCCCTGATTTTCAGTAAAATTAAGAAGTTTTTCATTTATTTATTTCTAAAAGAAAGGTGCAGGCAGGAATGAAGGTGAACAGGCAGGCAGGCATGAAGAGAAAGGAGGAAGAAACTGTTTAATTTATTTAGTTGTCTATCTTGGTTGTTACCCCAGACCAGGGACATGAACCGAGGTCCTTGGGCTGTATGTGGACTGCTCCTGCCAAAGACAACTGACCAAACCAGAATGTACCTCATGCATTTAGTGACACTTTGCATGCCTCTTCTATGGATTGCATATTAATACCCTTTGGCCTAGAAAGTTATCTTTTTCTTAGTGAGCTACACTGATCTGATTCCTAATCCTTCTTCCTGTGATTTATTTTTCATCTTTATTTACAGTGTCTTTTCATGCTGAAATTTTTCACTTTAATGTATTCAGTGTGTTTAGTTCTTGACTTTATGGCTTATGTTTTTATTCCTAACTTAAAAAATACTTCACTACCCCAATATTAACATGTTCTTTTGTGTTTTGTTCTGATAGTGCCAAGGCTTATATTTCACATTTAGTTTTATAATACACCACGAATTAGTTTTCGTCTAGAGTATGAGGAAGGGATACTTTTTCATGTTCTTCTATGTAGAAAACCAAGGATCCAAACCCACTTGTTTGCCAGGTCATTCATTTCCTGTAATTAAAAAACATCCCTCCATCTTATATCATGTTCCCTGATTTTGCAGTTGTTTCTGTGTTCTCTATTTTGTTGCCTTGATTGGCATACCTACTTATAACAAATTCCTTACTCATTGTCATAACCTTGTAATGATTTGATTTGTAACAGGACAGGACAAGTCTCCCCTTGGTTGCTCTTTTCCAGAATTGTCTGGGTTTTTCGTAGACATTTCTCTTCCACATTCATTTTGGACTTGGTTTTCAACTACTGCAAAAAATACTACTGAAATTGTGATATGACTTTGGTTAAAGTTATAGATTAATTTGAAAGTGAACATATCTATATAGAGTCTTTTAAAGTATTACGGTATGTCATTCCATTTTCTTAAGCATTCCATTTACTTGTCTTCTTTTCTACCTATCAAAAAGGGTTTTTCTTAGATATTTTCTAGGTTTTTTGGTGTGTGTTCCACCCACAGCCCTGGGTCATGAACCCAGATTCACAGCTTTCATAGCCTGAGTTCTAACTGCCTTGGTCACAGAGGGGTTGTTTCTAGATTTTGAGGCTAAATGTGAATGAATTTGTCTTTTGTTTTCTAACTGTTGGTGATGTATAGAAGCAATGTTAATTTTACATATTTTGTGCCTATAAATTGCTGAATTATTAATTATAGTATTTTCTGATTCCCTATTTATCATGATTTTCATTTATGCCTTATTTGATCCATGTCATCTTTTATTGAATTGATTTTTCTGTATGTTCTTATCTTAAGAAGTAATATATTCTATTTCTATTGTTGGGTGACTTATTCGTTTAATGGCTACTATCCTGCTGTTTAAATCTGTGTATCTGACAGCAAAATTTCAAGTTAGTCAGACTCTACCTCTGATCAGCCCTTCCACCTTCCATGTTCTTGTCTTACACTCTAGCTCCTCTTTGATTTTTAAATCCTGTAACTTAAGAATAATTACTCATACAGTTTTGCATCTAGTGCTTATTTATACTTTCCCCAATATTCAGTAACATTTTGCTCACGATTGCTTTTTGAACCCAACTCCAGCCTCTGAAAAATCTGTCCTTTGTCTCATGAACTACTATCTCAAAGTTCTAGGGAACCCTTGAAGGATGTCAAACAAGAGTGAGCAATTCAATTTTCATTCTCAAGAATGTGGACGCTGTGTAGTAAAAGGTTTGGAGAGGGCCAAGACAGGAAGCAGGGCCTGCCATGGTGCTGTGGCGCAGTCAGCGAGGTGCCTGGGAGTGGTGGTCAAGTGCTAGATGCCGCCTCGCGCATATGTGAACAATCAAGATACGAGAAACCATGCACAGGAAATAGGGTTTGTATAGGAAGCCTGAGCATGGACTAGTAGCAGGGATGTGACTGGAGCTTTGGGGACTGTTGGCACAGTGTCCAGAATATTTGTGCCAGTGATGTGTTGGACAGAGTCCTGCTTATGGAGTGCCCTGGCGGGAAGTGGGGTCATTGTTCTGCACTGTCTCTGACCCAAACTATTGAATAATTGCTGAGTCCTTTGACTTACCTAATTGGGTTTTGGCAGGTAGCTGCTGTATGAAGCAGCCTCTAGGAGGTTTACCATCTAGGTTCTTGTTATTCAAAGTGTGGTCCAGGGACCTGTGGCATCAGTCTCACCTAGGAGCTACCCAGAAATGCAGAATCTCAGACCCTACTCTGGACATACTGAGTTAGACAGCATTTTAATAAGATCCCGTGGGCATTCTAGAGTCTGAGAATCCCTGAGCTAGGACAGACTTTCTCTAAAGTGGGCCACACCTCTTGCATTGGAATCACATGGAGTACTTACTAACAGAGAAGAGTCCTGGACCCCAAACCCAGACTCCTAAGTCCCACCCCAGACCTTCTGAATCTGAATTTCTAATGTTGGACTCAGGAACTTGAAATTTCAATAGGCTTTTGAAATGATTCTTATGCGTTAATTTTAAAGAGACTTGGCCCAAACAGTCAGGGTTGAATTGGGTCAGAAAATCTGAATTCCTTTAATTGTCCTGGTAAAAAATTTCCTTCTCTTTGTGCACAAAGCACTTTATAAATCATTGTCTGGCAGAGAGTAGATGCTTGACAAATGTGAGAAATTGTAGCATTTGTGGTATTTGAAATGTCCCAAGTTCATTGTCAAGGTCTAAACCATGCAGGATATAGGGAAATGTGTGGGATGTGGGGGGGTGGCGGTGAGGGGGATGTGAGTGTAGTATGTGTAATGTGTGGGTGTGGGTGTAACGTGTGTGGGTGTGGGTGTGTGTGGGTGGGTGGGTGGGTGGAGAGGGTGCAGAGAAGGATGCAGCATGCTGGATAACTCAAATGTCCCCTCAGCCTGTTCCCTGCGCAGTGCCAGTGACCATCTGCTCTGAGCAGCCGCCTGTCTGGGAGTCGAGGGTATCCATGGGAACCAGTGTGGCGGTTGCCAAGAGGACTGCATGGCTGCCAGCCAGAGGGGAGAGTGGAAATCAAGTGGAACCAAAAGTGACAGACTCGTGTGTGTTCAATGGAGTGGGCAGATGTCTTCTGTGAGAGCAAGGGTAGGATCTGAGCGCAAGCTCCCTAGCATGAGGGCACCCACAGGAGCCCTCCAGCCAGCACATGACGTGCGTAGATGCCCAGACCAGTCACCAAGGCGATGTGAGAAGTGCTGTTTCTCTCTCTGTCTCTGTCTCTCTCTTCCCCCCTTCCTCCCTCTATTCTTCCCTCCCTTCCTCCCTCTTCAGCCATCCTTCTTCTTTCACTATCTTCCTCGTCCTTTAATAGGAAATTTAGGGCTTTTTAAAAAAGTATTTAGCACTTTAAAAAATGTAATAGAAAAGTAAAAATACAAAAATTATAGTCGCCTCATATCCCACCACCCATAGACAGCTGCCTTAATTCTGGCATTAGTTCTTTTTCTCTATAGATATTTTGATAAAGTTGAAATTACGCATTTCTAGTTCTGTGTTCTGCTTTCTAAAAAGCTGTTTTGAGCTAACCTTGAGGAAAAAACAAACAATGAGATTTTGAGTAAGATGGCCCCTGCAATCACATCCCAGGTCTGCCTGGTTAAAAAATAATGAATCAGGGCAAAACAACAAATTTATCCAAAATGGATATTCCTAAGTGTGTCATCCTAGCCAGTAGTGTCCATTATAGTTGCTTTTGAGTTGGGTATGTCTTGTGTAGTTAAGCCACTTTGAAAAAGCCTATGTATGAAGGAAAAAAATGCTCCCAACAGGAAGAAAAGAATGGGGTCTTCTTTTGCTTAGATAATTATGAAAACAGCATTAAGATTTAAAATGCTATATGGACCCGAGAATGTGAGTGATGTGGTAAGAAATGTATGGCTGAATCATTTATCCTGAGTGTCCTAGTCCAACGAGAGGCCATATTGTTCCTGTCACCCCAAGAGCTCTCACACCCCAAGGGCAGGTGCTGTGTCCTAAGTGACCTTGTCTTAGGAAAAGTGGGCACCACCAGTGTCAGTATCCATACCTACTAGTAAGCACAACAGCCATTTCAGTCAGAGTGTCCCTCAGATTGATTCATTGTTTTCTGATCAATTCATCTAGTTCTGTGTGATCATGAGTGGGACACAGAAGAGCCATAGTAAGGACTGGTGGTGCGGAGTAAGGGGAGCTGGAGCAAACAGGGTTCAGTAAGGGCCGCATGAGTATTCTTGAATTTAATCGAGGCATCACACACTCGTGATCTACATCATGTAAATAACTGGACACTGTTCCATCACACAGATGTGGCACATTTCATTTAACCATTCCACTATTACTGGACATTTTACCTGCTTCGGTTTTTCCACTATTATTAATTCAAAACATCATGAAGAACATCACTTTTCCTTCCTTCTCTTTCTTTTGAAATAGCCCCATTTCAAAACCTTGGTTTTTATCCACTGTAAGTTTGGTGACCAGAGGAGTTTTGGAAGTACTCTTTCCTGGCCTCCCATTTTGTAGATGTGACAGCTGAGTCTGACCACCGGGTTAGTGATTTACCCATGGACACACAGAGGTGGCTTTCAGTGTAAGATATTGAATTTAAATCTTTTTAGACTCCTAGCCCCGTGCTCTCTTCTCTCTCACGAAGCAATCTGAAGTTCCATTCTGTTGCTCACGTATTTCAAATCCTGCCACACAGAAATACTCCAAAGTTAACCCATCAAGATACTAGAAGTAGCTGGATTTATTTTATTGGCTATGTTACTGCTCTATTAAATATTTCTTCCCATTTAAATGTTTATTTATAAGTCAATGCTATCTGTTTTCATGGAAAACTAGAAAGCAGAAACTGTCTTCTACTCAGTGCCAGTAAATACTGCTCTTGCATGATTGAAGGGACCCTGTGATAGCTCAGCCACTCCATATGGTCTGCCATTCACTTTTACAATTTGGCTGGAGAAAAACAAGTTTGAGAGCAGCTTGAAAAATGATTTAAAATTCTCTCCCCAAAGTGAACAGAATCACTGAGATATGGCTTCATTTAAGCTGCTTTACTCACTTTTCAAAGTAATTCAACAAATATTTTTGAACACACACAGTAAACAAGACACAGTTCATCTTTAATAACTTCAAAAGAGAGAAATAGTATATCCTTAAATAGCTTCTAGTTTAGTATGGGAGGCTGCTTTAAAACGTTGGCTTTATTATTATTCAGGTACAGTGAGTCAACAGACAGGAGGTGACTGCCATGGAAAGACAGTTCATTCTCAAGAGGGGGCGGGCCACACTATGGTGTCCTGGGTCCATGGAAAAGCAGCAGGGTGGTGACAAGGCAGAAAGAGTGAGCAGAAAGATGGACAAGAGCCTTTACTGGTTTGCCAGGAAGGAACTGGTGATGCGGGGTAAGCAGGCTAGGATTGCTCTGGAGGCACAAGGCTGTCCATCTATATCTGTCCATCTATAGCTGTCCATCAGCTCTATGGTGGTTAGGGCAGGAGGACAGGGGCCCAAATGTGAGAGCCCAGTAAAGGAGTTGGTTAGGAAATGGGCTTTGGAATAGTTGGACTGCATATGAAAGATGTGCTCACAAGAAAGCTATTTACTATCTTTAAGAATTCATTAACCCTGCGTCAGTACTTGCTCAGATGCCGAAACTTCAAAATAAAAAGCTTAATACAGAGGCAAGGCAAGTGATTAATTCTAGCATTCTAACAGGTAGGAATCTACAGAAAAGATAGAAGAAGGCATGCGCTGGTGGTCTAGTGGATGACGCCAGCGGGTGCAGTGCACATATGTCCCGAGGACCCAGATTCTAGACCTGGGGCTGGAGGGAACAACAAAGATGAGCAATGAAATATAGTGAAGTAATACTTCTGTACCTTTCCTGTAAAATAAAATAATAATAAAGGTAGCACACTTTGGGTTTTAAAAGGAAGAGATTATTTGAAGCATACTTGTTCTGTCAAAGGCTTAATGGAAGAAACGGTTTTTAGCAGGAAAGGCCGAGGGGAAGGAATCCCAGTTCCCACCACTCACTGGCAAGTTGCCCACTTTGAGTTGATTACTAAAACCCTCTGAATAATGTTTATTCTGTTTCCTAGAATTGTCAAGCAGGTCAAGTAAATGCTTCAGGGTTCTCTCAATGCTCAGAGCCCTTGGACCTGCATCAGACTACATGGAGTGCTGGTTTAAAAAGCAGCATCCTGGGATCCGGATTCAGACTAGGAGGTCAGGCTCAGGAGCCTGCATTTTTACAAGCCCTGCATCCCACCGTAGGTAATTTTTCCGAATGCTGAAGTTGGAGGCCTTCCTAGAGAACACAATGCTAGGTGCATTGTAGAATCTGAAGGGTAAAGAACTATTTAGATGTAAAGAGAGATTTTTGTACTTATCACAACGGTAGCTTCCAGCGCTTCAGTATCTTACACACGTCAGCTTCTTAAACGAGAATTATGTTTTGGTCACCTGCCTTTATAGCATCTGCTAAGTGAGGTATTGAACACATGGGCAACAGAATGATATGCCCCCAAGCCCTGCCTGCTGCCGCCCTGGCCCCTGCCGCCCTGCAGGCTTCAGCGGAGCTTGGGGAGGTTCCAGCCTCTGAAGAACCATCCCAGGAACCTAGTGGCATGCTGCCAGCCGTCTCCACGAGCAGCCCGGCCTCCGACGCAGCCATGTGACTTCTAATTCCATGTTTATCCCCATAGGTTGCTATTTTTACTTCAAACTTTTAAAAATATGAACTGACTAACTAACATGATTTTGGCACTTTCAAGGGAAAATACATGGGTAAGAATTATTGAATAATTGCTAAGGCCTCTGGCCTTGCCTGGTGGGCCTTGCAGCAGATGGGTTCAAGGCGGGGGTCACACCAGATGCCCTTTTTTGACCTCGGTTTGCTGGTTTTAGTCCTCACAGAAGACTCATGTGGCACATTTCCCTCACCCTACTTTAATAAAGTGAGGGTTGGGCATCTCAGTCTCTTGTCTGGGTCTCATGGAAGGAAGGGATGTGTTTTCAGGTGGGGTTTGTGTGATCACAGAGGGCCCTGGCTTTCTCAGTCAGACTGACTCCGAGCTGCGGATGGGTCTGGGGGTGGGCGCAGGCGCGCTGAAGAGATGCTTCTAACTGATTTCTTTTATAGGACCTTGGGGAGAGATCTCTCCTTTTATGAACTGATAAACTTTCAGTTTATTGACATTCACAAAGATAATTTTTATCAGATCTCTGGCATAATGACCCCAATCCTGACTGCTTATTTCCCTCCACATTTTCCTAGTAATTATACAATAATTTTTGTGTTGATAATTACCTCATTAGTAATTTTGGTATGAGAAGGCTCAGTGAAAGAATAAGAAGTTGTCTCTTTATAGTTTCAAGATTACAAATGATAGAGTTTTAATAGCCCTCAGCCCTCATTTAAAAAAAAAAAAGAAAGAAAGGGAGAAAATTTCCGGCGCAGTATTTGGGAAAATTTCTCTTAATGCATACATGTCTCTCTAAAGAGCCCAAGTTTTTGTTGCAGTCTGAAGAGCTGTTTCTGAGTAGTGAAGGTGCTCAGGAGGCTCTAGTTAAGTGGACCACCAGAACAACCACGAGCAGTCTTATGCCCCCACGCTCCCTGCCCAGAGAGGGGAGGTAGGGCCATGGGGAAGGGCTTCATAAAAACTGGAAAAGAGACCCACCAGGCAAAGGAACTAGTATCCTCCATGTTGGTCCCCAGTGCCAGCACCTCAGAGTCCCTCCTACTGAAACCAGGTTGGACATCCCAGGAGGCACAGCCTTTGTCCCCATCAGGCCTCCCTAACATGGCTCTCTCTCTACAAGAGGAATGGAGAAATCTGAGACCCTCAGTGCAGCCAGCCCGACCTCCCACCATTTAGCCTCATTGACTATCATGCACCCCACCCCCGGAACCTGACCACATCCACTCCTGGAATCTTGTGCAATTTGCTGTCACCATTTGGCCTAATCTTGGTGCACCTTGGTGGGTTAGTAGAGAGGTTCACAGCCTCCGGCCTAGCACAGTCTACATGCATGCCAAGGAGTTAGGTGGAGGGACACTCGCGATGAACAACTAAATAAATGAATGAATGCTACTTTCTCCTCTCTTCCTGCCTGCCTGCCAATTCATCTTCATTCCTGCCTATATCTTTCCTTAAAAAAAAGAGAAAAGATAAAGGAAAGAAACCTGTGTCTCCCATCTTTGATGATTTCTTAATCATTGAGATTCAGCTCATGTCCTCATTAACTCTAATTTTCACATTATCCAGACTTAGCTCCCCTGGCTGAGTCTAGTTTCTACGTCCCTCTCTTTCCTAGTTCAGAAGAGCATTACTCTTCATCTGAAAATATGCTATGTACACTGCTGAATGTCTTATATCTTCGAGTAGGAAACAGTTAAAAACCCACAGATTATAAAATCATAAAAAGGAGAAATGCTGATAATGGAAAGATATTTATCCTATGAGAAAGGAAGGAAGAAGGAGAGATACATTGACTTATCCAAGAATCAGGGAACATAAAAAATTCATGGAAACTGCTTGAGTTAGGCTGTTTTCAAGGGGCTTTTATTTATACACGTTTACACCAGAATTACATACTGAATCTTCCCTCTGGTATATTACAATCTCAGATAGCCGTACATGGGAAGACCCAAAAGGACATCTGAAAGATTGCTCTTGCTCTCCTAGTGGTGGATTTGGGCAGTTCCCGAACTGGAATGGATGGGAACACAGAGAGAGCCTGCCCGGGTTCAGGTCCACCAAGCACTAGAAAACTGACTGTGGGCAAGGGCACCCACACCTAATTTTTCTGGAAGTGGAATAGAGCTAATAAGTTTGAAGTGAGAAGTAAGAAAACTAATGAGGTAAAGAACCTTGTCCCTAAATCCACAAAACAAATCATTTGAACCCCAAAGCACTAGTAGGAAATGAATGTGAAAGGATCCCTGGAGACTCCCTCTGAAATAAAAAAGAAAAGAGACAGGAACTCTCTTAGAATTTTAGACTATTTGTTGGCTGAATTGATTAAAGTACGAAATGTCTACATGGAGCCCACAGAGGTAATTTCACCAATTAGAGAATTACTCGATCACACACTTGGTGTCTTTTGCAGCAAAATATGCCAGAAATGCCTTTGCAGGTAGCATTTGCTGCATGGAATTGTATTATTTCATCTGAGGAACATAACTGGAGAGCCAGCACCTCTCTCCTGGGATGGCAGAAATGATCACTTGTCATTGATCTCTTTTTTAGACTTGACCTTAATCTTCCTTCCTGTCTCCCCCTAAATATATCAAAGCATCTAAGAATATAAAAATGTGTTTTTTGAATTTCACTGGTCTCATGTTGAGGTTTTTGTTCAGAAGCAAACCCAGTGATCTTCTGGTCACCAGCCTTTGAACTTGCTTCTTTTCCCCCACTTTTTTTGTTTAAGTTTTATTAGTCACATGACAGCCATTTATCATCATAGTCATGAAAGTACATTTGTTCTATGTCCTGCTGGCCCTATATTAAATGATCTCATTGCAGGAGGGGCCTGGAGAAAGGGTTAGACAAAGAGTAAAGTTAGTTAATAAGTATTTCATCAAATCCTCCCTTTACCACTGCAAGATAGATGGCATTATCCTTGTTTTACAAATCAGAAACTGAGACTTAGAAAGGACAGGCAGTGTTCTTGAAGTTACACAGCTGATAAATGGCATACTTGGGATTCCAAACCCAAGCTTTTTCTGATAGGCCCACTTTGTTCCTGTGGAGAATGAATGGAGATCATGGAAAAGTGAGCAAAAATACCTAGATACAGCCAACAGTCTTCCCAACAATGACAGTTTGACCCAGGTGTAACCATCTTCAAGGTCATTTATGTCATCCATGTTATGATTAGTCATGCTGGCACCCATAACACGCTGCGTGAGCCAAGTGCCAGGTCCCTTACAGACACTTCATCACCTGTCCGGGGCATGGTCATGATAACTTGAAAATATGTTCCTCCCACCAACTACATTAGAATCACAAGAAACCTGTTAAAATGTAGATTCCAGGACTTCACCCCTGGGAACAGTGGAATTTTTATTATTAACAAATTCTCTGATAATGTTCATCAGTCAATGTTTGAGAACAGTTGTGCTTAAAAGGTAATAAATCCTTGTAGTTAATGAAATGCTTAAAAAGCACAGTCTTTTTTGAAGCGTTTCTAAGTTAAGCGTTCTATATTTAAGAGGCAGTTACAGATTCATTTAGTGAACACTGAGTTTAGAAAGGAACAGATAGGGAGCTAGAACTCAGTACAGTGTGTAGTTAGATGAATTTTACTGGACACTCAGGGGAAATTAAAGGAATTTATTTTTAGGACTGAAGAGGAGGTCACAACTATAAAAATCGAATCTTGGAATAAATAGTCTGAAATTTGGCTTCCAGTCTGGACTTTCACAATTGTCCTGTGATATATCAAGTAGCATCTTTTAAATATTCAAGTAAAATGGTCACAATAAGTTATATTATGGGGGAAATTATAAAATAAAATTATAGAAACAGATTTCTTTTCACTCAATGGCCTTTAATACATATCAACTATGTGCTGCTCGAAGCAATGGGTTAAAAAACCAAGACAGGGACCTCAACCAAACCCTGAATAATTAATACCAGTCATCCACAAACACTTCCAAAAAATAGAAGAGGAGAGAATACTTCACAGTTCAGTCTGTAAGGTCACTATTACCTGATGCCTAACCAGACAAAGATTCAAGATTTACCAGTGAAGATTGGGAGTCTGGTTCTCTGACTGTGGCAGGTAGATTTCAGGGAGAATGTAGAGACAGAAAGTTCAGTTACAAGACTACAATGAGGACGAGGATGATGCTGATACTGATGTTGGTGGTAGTGATTATGCTTCCAAGAGCACATGCACACCATGCGCATACATAACATAGATCTGAAATCCAAGAATGTGGTTTGATCAAGCATTCTTCTCTAAGGTAGACCCTGGTCTTTCCCTTGCTCTAGATGTATATTGCTGTGGATATTTAAATGTATTAACAGACAACGTTAAAATTAAATATATATCTTATGAAGAAGATGGGACTTAGTTTGACTTTCTCTTCTCCCTCTCCTCCCCACTTAGTCAATACTCCCCTCTGCTTATTTTCTCTGTCCTATACTGAGCTCCCTCCAACTAACACTGCCATCACCCCCACCATGTCCCACCTTGTTTTACAAAGTTGAGTTTAGATCTAAAGCTACCATTCTTCACTGTCATATTTGACTATGACTATTGAAGTTTATGTTAATCCTTTGTTAAACAGTCAAGTGCTGGCAGCTATGAAATAAGCAGTTTTCTTTCCAACCCCTTTGGTCTCAACACTTAAAAAAAAGAAATGTTCGTGTCACTAGTATTTAAAGAAAGCCTTTGTAGATGTGGTACATATATGCAATGGAATAGTACACAGCCCTTAGAAGAGACGAAACCCTGTCATTTGAATCAACATGCATGGAACTAGAGGGGCTTATGCTAAGTGAAACAAGTCAAAAGAAGAAAGACAGATACCAGATGACCTCCCTCATAGGTGGAATGTGAATAGACAAAACAAAAGAACAGAGAAAATATAACCAACCCTGGAACATTTACAACAGAACTGAGGTTACCAAAGGGAATGGGGCAGTGGGGGCAAATGGTGGTGGAGCCCATTGGACAGTGGGGAAGAACACTTGGTGATGTGGTGGAGGGCATGGTGTGTTGACGTATATCTAAGAAATGAGGAACCTATACATAGGAAATTATTTCAATGCGTAGAATAATTACTACAATAAAAATAAATTTTAAAAAAGTAGCCAGAAAGTCATGCCCTGGTGGCCCACTGGGTTAAACAGGTTGCTGTCCACATACGGCTGAATAAAATAAAGTGATTCTAAAAAAAAATAACAAAGAAAGCCTTTGTAGTAAGATCGTGACTGAATGCATGAGAGTAGAGTTCATTCAGAATAAGTGGTCTTGTGTTTTTAGGATGCCAAAAAAGCTCCCATTCTGAGAACTACATTGCTTAGCATAACTTGACCTGCTGGAGTTCCAAGCACAAACACAATAGAAGGATCTAGGCTTGACGTTCTGGTGAGTTTGGGTCCCAGTACTGCCACTTACTGTGACTGTAGACAGGTCACTTTACCTCTCTGAGCCTCTGTGCTCTAATCTGCAAAATAGGAATAATAATTTCTATATTGAAGGATTGGGTTGTAATTATTTAGACCAAGTGTATAAATCAAGTATTAAAGCTCTGGCACCCAGTAAATTTTTTCCTAATGGTAAATGTAAATTTTACATTGCGCAAATGCAACTCATCGGGAATAATTGCAAGATGACTTTAACCTATTATCGTTTTTTAAATATATACATTTAATTTATTGTTGGTTATGTTTCCTCTGTGCCTTTGTTTTGTGTATTCACATTCCACCTATGAGTGAGGCATCTGGTATCTGTCTTTCTTCTTTTGACTTGTTTCACTTAGCATAAGCCCCTCTAGTTCTATCCATGTTGATTCAAATGACAGGGTTTCATCTCTTCTAAGGGCTGTGTAGCATTCCACTGTATATATGTACCACATCCTTTTTATCCATTCATCTGATGCTGGGCACTTAGGTAATTTCTAGTTCTTAGCTATTGTGAATAGGGCCACAATAAACATTGAGGATCCTGAATGCAGCAGAAGATTGGGTTATGCTTTTTAATCCATTCAGCCACTCTGCATTGTCTGACTGGTGAGTTCAGTCCATTAACATTTAGGGTGTTTATTGATATATAGCTTCTTAGTGTCATTTTATAATTTGTCTTTTGTATATTGCTCCAGATGGTGACTTTGTTCTCTTTCTCTTCTTAGGTTGATGGTTGCAGTTATGTTTTGATTGATTTTGCTTTTCGTTTTCTTCTTTTCTTTCTCCCTGGGGATGTATTTTGAGGTTACCCTGAATTAGCATTCACAGTTCTATGTTTACTACTTAATTTTATTTGAAAGCATATTAGTCTTCCACTCATTCTAACTAATACACATTTTTGTTCTCTTCTCTTCTTCCCCACCTTTAATATTTGCTTTCTTACTGTTTTTCTGTATAGATTCTTTACACTTTACAGAGCATCCTTTAATATTTTTTGCAAAGCTGGTTTTGTGGTGATGTATTCCTTTAACTTTTGTTTGTCAGAAAAGGTGTTTTATCATTCTTTCAGTTCTGAATGCTAATCTTTCTGGATATAGTATCCTAGGTTGAAAATCCTTTTCTTTCAGCATTTTGAATATATTATGTCATTCCCTTCTGTCCTATAGAGTTTTATTTGAGAAGTCTGCTGAGAATCTTATGGGGCCTCCTCTGTATGTGACACATTTTTCTCTGGCTCCTTTTAATAGTCTTTATCTTGTATTCTTCACATTTTTATGACAATGTGTCTAGGTGTATTTCTCTTTGGGTTTCTTTTATTATGAACTCTTTGAGCTTCCTGGATCTGGAGGCTTGCTTCATTCTTCAAATTGGGGAAGTTCTCATCTATTATTTCTTCAAATATGGTTTCTGTCCCCCTTTTCTCTCTCTTCCTCTGGGACCCCTATGATGCAAATGTTGTTCCTTTTTATGTTATACCAGAGATCTCGAATGCTGTCTTCGATTCTTTGAATTTTTTAAAATCTCTTTGCTGGTTTTCTTGATTGAGTTCCTCTGTCCTATCTTCCAGATCACTGATTCTTTTTGGAAGCTGCATCCATCTTATTGTTGAATCCCTCTTCTGAGTTCTTTAATTCTGCCATCATCTCTTACCTGTTTGATGTCTTGTTTTAATTCTTCTCTTTGCTTCCTGACATTCTCTTTACTGCCTCTACTGATTTCTGGATTCCCCTGAGTATGTTAATCACTGTTACCCTAAATTCCTCTTCAGGTAATTTACATATGTCTACTGTATTCAGATTTTCCCCCGAGTTTTTGAGTGGATCCACCATTTCATGTATATTTCTCTGTGACTTTGCTCTATTTGGCATTCTGTTTGTTTTTCTGAGGATTTGGTCTCCCTAGCATATTGTGTAGGTTTGACTTGTCTAGAATTGGCAACCAGGCTGCAGTTTCGTATCTACCCACCAGGTGGAGCTAGTGGGTAGCATTGAGGTTTGGGACGGCCTTCTCACTGTAACCCAGGGGGTGGGGCATCTGATGGGTGGGGTTTCTGGTGGGCCCATATGCCCGGTCTCTGGAGTGAAATGGTTGTGAGAGGGGTTTGAGCTTGGAATTTCTTGGCCTGGTTTCTGGTTATGGTTGTGCGCAGTGCAATTTTACCATGTGGGCTCCAGCTCGGCTCCCAGTGCGCTGGCTCTCCTTTCACCCCCTCCCAAGTCGCCCTCTGTGGCTATGTGTCTCAGCCTGACTGGGGCCGCCTTCTCATTGCCTCCTCAGCTGGTCCCAAAATCCCTAGCCTACACCCACTGTGCGTCCAAAGACTCCCAAACTCCGTCCCAAATCCAAATCTGCAGATTAGCTCAGAACCGTGCTGGGTATCCTCTCCCACTGTTAGTCTTCATCTATTCTGTCTCCAGCTGAAGTACCGCATGTTTCTTGGTGAAACAGGTGATTTGGGTTTGTTTTTTTATTTCGGTATCTGTGGGGAGCAACCCAAAAGTGCATCCTATCAAGTCGCCATCTGGAAGTCAATCTCCCAATTATCCTTTCACATTTATTCTAAGAAGCAAGGTCTTCCACTAGTCTTGCATGAAATTTGGGGTAAGTCCCATAACTTGTAGAGCAAATTTCAGTAAATAAGTGTCTTCCAGTCATTAAAATGTCTGGTCCCACGTTACAACTGAAACTTCAGTCTATTTCAAGTAAATACTTCTCCCTCCTGTAGCTTTGACCTGCTCCAAAGGAGAAGCCTATGGTGTGGCTTCTACCCCACTTATCCTGTCCTCCCCCAACCTTTAACCTGTGCAGGACAGGGTTTTGAGAAGCAAGAGCTGGAGTTGAGAAAGGAGAGCTCTTGCTTGGACCGGCGTGGCCTCAGTGATCAGTGAGCAGGCATTCTCTGCACACAGGTGTTTAGGGTGGGCTTGGTTGGGTGTGCTTTGTTGACGTCTCTGGGAACCCCACTCAACACTGCAGAGCTCTCCCTGCAGGTCCCACACTCCCTCCTCTACGATGGGCATCCCACTGCCCCACCAGTTCCTTTCTGCTAAGGCCTGTGTGCCCCTGGAGGTGGCCTTTGACCCACTTGGTCCAGGAAAATGGCACTTTTGCTCTTCCTGCTAAACACCAGAGAACATGAGTCAGCAACACAACTTTCTTTCCCTTCCACTCTACTCCTGGACAGACTAGCCAGCTGTCTCTGATCCTTTCTCAGGACAGTCCCTATTGGTCCATCACATCCCCCAACTTGTCCTGGAATCTGCTCCTGGTTTTTCCTTCTTCCATTATGATCTCAATTATCATTTTTTGTTTCTTACAGAAGAAACCAGGGTCTTTTCTTGGCATGCAACATGCACATATTTCTGAAATATTAAATAGCTGTACAGAAGTAGATTTTATTTATCATGTTATCTTATTAAAAGAAAAAGTCTGACAACAACAACAAAAAGAAGTTGAAGGGAAAAAGTCCCCTTCAAGGCACACAGAGTTCTTGCCAAAATCCTCTCCCCCACTATTCTCAGTCTTCCTTTGGAAAATCCTGCCCTGTGACTGCATGCCTTAACTTTGGAATATGGTATTATCTCAGTTCCTCAGCTGAATCTTCCATTTAAATCCGGGGATACGGCGATTAACTGACAACATCTCCACTTCTTTGAATGCAAGGACACAAAGCCTAGTGATCCTCAGCTCCTGCTTCCTCATCTATAAGCTGTGATGACAGTGCCAGCCTGCTAGGGTCTCTGAGGAACAAACAAGACAATGCACACACTGTACTTCGTACAGTTCCTGGCACCGGGAAGATTCTCTGCAGCATAAGCTGCTTTCACCAGCCTCACCATTATCTTGATTAATCTCAAAGCAAATCAATTTTTTATTGGGCAGGATCTCATTTTCATGTCCTTTTCTTACCACCTCCCTCCTCTTACTACATAGAGTGCATGGGCGTGTGCATACACACACATACACACACACAGGGACATACATACAAGTACAGGTGCACGTGCAAAGTAGTGGCTTGGGGGGGGTGTCTCCATCCCCAAATGCTGACTCTTCCACAACAGCACCCTTGGTGACTGTCTCCACCACCATTAATTTATCTATCTCCGTATGTCATCTCTCTCAACGACCTAATTAACTGGTGGGCCTGTGTGAGCCCACCTGATGCTGGATTGTCAGCCATCCCTCTCCCAGGGTCCCTGGGACTCCCCTAATGGCCCTAGGCTTCCCTGAGGCAGAGGATGGCCTATTCCCTTTGTTGAGAAGGCTCATGTAGGGGTGCTTAAATTATTCTAAGTATGAAGATGATTTTTGGATCTTATGCAGAGATGCCTGTATATTTCTTCTTCTGCTTTCAGTCATTTCTTCTTATTTTTTCCAGTCTGGCTTTGATCTCCAAATTGAAAATAGAAGCAATAAAATAGTATACTGTTGTCAATTTGTGATGCATTATCTGCTGTCTATCACTACTCAGTGCCTAAAAACCCTTTTCTAGGCAATTATAGGGCCCTGTGTTTCTCTCTGTTATAGTTCCTCTCGTACCACATGACATAAGTCCATTTATTTTCCTCCTCTTCCCTCACTAGACTGTGAGCTCCTTATCTTCAACCCACAGGTTCTAGCACAGTGCCTGGCTCTTAGTCCCTCTGAGGCCTTAGACAATAATGCCAGCTCTCTGAGCTTAGTTTCTTTATCCAAAAATGGAAAGTGGTCATTTCAAAAGGTAGTTCCGAGGAGTAAATTAATTAATGCGTGCAAAGCACCTCACATACTGGAGGCTTTCACTAAAGGGTAACCATCTTATAATTGTTGTGTGCACTCAATAAATGCATCAAAGAATTTATTAGCAGAGTTGACACTAAGTTTGTAGTTCTAGCCATCATTAAACAGACGTAGCTACCTGCAGCGTCCCTCTTTCTGTCCTGTCCTGTCCTGTCCTGTCCCTCTGTGACCTGAGTCACTCAACCAAAATACCTCCCAGGCCCCCCATATCAAATTGTTCCCCCACAGTGAGGTCTTGAGTGACTCCTGCTTCCCCCAGTCAAGAGCTCCCTTACTCAGTCCCACCTCGTCTCCACCTTATTTGCTTCCACTGCCCTTTTTGTAATCCTCACTGTACAATGAGCTGAGACAATTGTCAGGCACCTGTCCCCTCTACCGCTCTGTGGTCCTCATGCAGGCGTGTCTACTCAACAGGTTCAGAAATGCGCCTCCCTTCTGGTCGCAGAATCTAATCATGTGATCGGGCACCACATTTTATTCTACTATTTAAATAAGGAAAAACTCATTCTTCAGTTTTTGGTTTTTTTTTTCATTGTATGCTTTTTATGCAAAAACTGAGTAATATAGGATAATAGGGAAATGTCAGCTCTGTAGCTAATTATTCACTTTGAACTTGATTTCTGACCCTTCCATTGACTAGCTTACCCTCATGCAAATCACAAGGTCTTTGATCTTGCTTCTCTGTTTAGAATGGAGGAAGGTCCACACCATACAGCACTGTCATTTGGATTAAAGACAAGAGCATGTTTTTGTGAAGCATCCGGCACACTGTAGGCCTCAACACATCCCTTTCATGGGAGGTTACCAATGAAATATGGTTCCCCAAGGCTAGCTGTTTAGAAGGGCTTTGCTTGCCCAGCTGAAAGCTCATGACCTCACTGCTGAGTGCTGCCTCTCCAGGCTGCCTGGGGAAGGAGAGCCCTTAGAGGACTCTACATGCTTCGGGGCTGCACTCGCGAGGTTGTGGTCTTCCCACTGACGGCCTGAAAGCGCAGAAGAGGGAAGCGCTGAAGGATTTTTCAGTGCCCCTTTCTCTGCTGGAAAACTCCTCCTCATCTTCCATACCCCCTCAGAGTCTTTTTAACCTTTGTCTTCCGGTGTTTGGTGTGGCTTACTGCCCCACTCCACTGAAAGTTCCCGAAAGACAATCTCCTATCTTTACGATACTCAAGGATACTTCATAAATGCTTACTGAACAGAGTAGCTATCAAAGGCTCAGAGGCATGAAGCAATATTTCAAGTATTGGTTGAGCCCCGCTGTGTGTAAAGTGCTGTGTTGATAGGTGTTGCCAACCTGTGGGATGTGGGCTGCGAGAGTCAGGCAGAGACCTGCCGTACAGGCTAACGCTTGCCTCCTCAGGAGCACAGGCCTTTCCTGATGGCCCCATAAAGCATGCTGGCTTATGTCTTTCACCTCTTTCTCTCTACTGCCTCCTTTGCCTATATTTGAAGTATCAGCTTCCCCGGTAGAAAATGGAACAAAACTTAAGACAAGTACAATCCCATGTAAGGACACAGACTAAAGAAAGTGTTTCAAGTATTCAGGCGCACCCTGGTGGCCTAGCGGACAAGGTCACTGGACATAGTCCTTGGACTTGAGTTCGAGGCCTGAAGCCAGCAGAACAACCAAGATGAGCACTAAATTTAGTAAGTAATTGTTTCTTCTTCCTCTCCTCAAAAAAAGAATTCACAGGTAGTCTACAGAACTTGAAATGTAAAGTTAACCAGACCTGGGTTCAAATCCGACCCTGACTGACGTAAGTTCTTGTACCCATCAGGGGACCTCCAGGCCTACAGGGCTGTGCTGAAGCCTAAAAAGAGGATGTTGTGCCTGCCTCCCAGTCCCTGGGAGGAAGAGGAAACAAGGAAGGGATACAGCCACGGTCCTTCTGTTGCCTCATAGCAATTTGGTTCCTAAAGGTGTCACATGGAGTGCTGGTCCAGGCAGGTGACTCATAAAACTTAAGTTTTACACTACAGCTGCATGAAGAGAGTCTAGATTCTATTTTTGAGGAAATTCTTCTGAATTTCATGGCCTGAAAAGTGACCTCATGTTTTCTCAGACTTTGATACCTCTGAGTATGTCTCTTTACCCTTAGAGAGAGCAGGTTGCTGAAAAACTTACTGGAAAATGACAATGAACCAAAGAAAGAAAGGCATTGAATCCATGAAAGGTTAGCTGCCCTGGGTAGATGAGGTCCATAATTCACTCACCAGACTGCCCTCTTTGCTGCCAAGCTACGCTCTCCGCCTGAGCCCCGGAGCTCCCATTACGTCAGACGAGACAGTGTGGGCAGCCCAAGGCAGAATCTAATGGGTATCACTTCCAATGAATCATTAGCAGCTAGAAACAACCTGACATTAAATGCAGCAAAAATGGCATCATGGGCATCACCTATTCAATATTTTTATGCTCCACATTATTTAATAATTGCTGAGATTTAGCCATGCTCCAGCGCTGTCAGACTTAGAATCCATTCACATTTTCAGACAAAGGAAGGAGCTTCAGTCTTCACACATGATGCTAATCAAGCTTGTAGTGCATGAAGAAATACTTTCTAGACCAGTTATTTATGACAAATTCCTAGAAACGAAGTTGCTAGAAGGAGGATGATTTTTCAGGCTTCATTCATTAATTCACATACTCACCAAATATGCACTGAGCACTTAGGATGTACCAGGCACTCTGCTGGGCCTCAGAGTGACACTGGCCCCGCTGTAGTGGACCAGGCTACACTGTCCCCACATCCTTGCCAATGTGGGTACAGTTGTGTTTCTCCACTTTGGCAGTCTAAATGGAAATCGTGACATATACCCCATGTCTTCAAATTTAAGTAATAAAAATAAGTGCATATATACAAAATTATATATATATATATTTATATATATATATAAATATATATATATGATTGTGGTACAGGGAAAGACTTTTAAGACATATATAAATGTTGTGGTTACACACACATATATGAAGCAAAAGCCAAACTGTTAAACTTAGTTGTGAAGAAATCATTGTCTTTTATTTTCATCTCTAATACTTATAGAAAATTCTTACAAAGAAATAGGAAGAAGAAAAATGGAAAACTGACTGTCAGTGCTATGTTGCTTTACAACTAAAAAAGAAAAGACTGGAGTGTGTATTTGTTTAGCAACACTGGTGAGTGCCCGCTGAAGTGCTCCTGCCTCCAGATCAGGCATCAGGGACTCGGAGAGGCTCAGAAACCTCCCCCGCCTGCCCCGGCCTCCCAGGTGGCCTTAGAAACAAATAACCACAGAGTATGAGGATTCAGACAGGCTGGTACAGTGAAGTCCCAGGGCACCAAAGGAGGACAGGGATCGCCTCCTTGGAAGAGGAGGAATGGCAGGGAAAGTGCCTTTCCAGGTAGATTGTTTTTTAACAGCTTTATTTTGGTATAATTTATGTTCATCTCTCTTTTTTTTTTTTTTTCCTTTTCTTTTGTTAAAATTGAGGTGATCTTTATTTACATGTGCAGGCTCACTATTCATCAAATATATGCTCTACCACCAAATGACCAATAGTCCTCCACTGCTGTCCAGTGGACATCCCACCTGTCCTCCACCCCATGCCCTTCTCCTCTGTGAACCTCAATTCTATTGTAAATGTCCGAAGCTTGATTTTTATTTTGTCTGTTCACTTGCTTTATTTTTCATTTTCCACATAAGATTGAAATCATGCTGTATTTGTCTTTCTTCTACTGACTTATTTCACTTTGCATCATCCCCTATTCTATTCATGTTGGTGCAAATGTCAGGATTTTCTTTTTTTAGAGCTGCATAGTATTCCATTGTGTGAGCATGTATGTGTACCACAACTTCTTTATCCATTCATCTGTTTATGGGCACTTAGGTTGTTTCCAATTCTTGGCTATTATAAATAATGCTGCAATAAACATGGGGTGCATGTATTTATATGAATTAGTATTTTTATGTTTTGGGGGTAAATACCCAGAAGTGAGATAATGGGATTTCTATTCTCAATTTCCTGAGGAATCCCCATACTGCTTTCCACAATGGCTGCACCAACGTATACTTCACCAAAAGTGTAAAAATGTTACCTTTTCTTTGCATCCTCATCAATATTTGTTGTTTCCAGTCTTTTGAATAATAGCCATTCTCACAGGTGTGAGTTGATGTCTCCTTGTTGCTTTGATTTGCACTTCCCTTTTTAAAAATTAATTTTATTAAGGAAACATTGCATCATAACATTATAGAGGTTTAAGTTGTGTGTCATAGCAAATCCTATCTACATATAATCATTAAGCTTATTGTTATTTCATTTTTTTCTTTTATAATTAATCCCCTTTACTCAGTTTGCCTGCCAGCCTCTACCTTCTCTTTCTGAAGCCACTGATTTGCTTGTATTTATTTTTATTTTTTCCTTAAAGAAAGGTGCAGGCAGGAGTGAAGGCAAATAGGGAGGAAGGAAGGAAGGAAGAAGCATTCTATTTTATTTTCATTTATTCGTTCATATTAACTGTTTACTCGCAGATCCAGGACTCAAATTCAAGGGTATATGGCCTGTGTTCCCTCAAAGGCGATTGACCTACTCCACCAGGGCTTACCTGATTTGCTTTTATTGAATGAAAGTCTATTTTAATTTATTTCGTTCATTTGTTTGCATGGTATCTCTATATACCACATATGAGTGATATCATACAATATCTATCTTTCTCCTTTGGATTTATCTCACTAAGTTTAATCCCCTCTCAGTACATCCATGTTGCTGTAGACGACAGGATTTCATCTTTTTAATGGTTGAGTAGTATTCCATTGCGTATCTATACCACATCTTCTTTATCCATTTATCTGTGAATGAACACTTACGTTGTTTCTTGCCCTTGGCTATTGTGAATAATGTTGCAATGAGTATGGGAGTACATATATCTCTGTGAACCAGTGTTGTTGTGTTTTTAGAGTAATGCCCAGCAGAGGAATAACTGGATCATATGGGATTTCCAATTTCAAATTTTTGATAAATCTCCATATTGCTTTTCATAATGGTTGCATCCTTTTACATTCCACAACAGGGTATATGAGTTCCCTTTTCTCTGCATTCTCTCCAGCACTTGCTGCTTCCAGTCTTTTGGATAACAGCCATTCTCATAGGTGTGAAGTGATGTCTCATTCTTGTTCTGATTGCATTTTCCTAATGATAAGAGAGGAAAAACATCTTTTCATGTGCCTATTGTTCCTCTGAATGTCTTCTTTGAAGAAGTATCTATTAAAATTGTCTTCCTATTTTCACTTGGGTTATTTGATTTTTTGTTGATTTTTATGTGTTCTTTGCATATTTTGGATATTAATTATTTTGTCTGACAAATGATGTGCAAATATCTTCTCCCATTCAGTAGAATGTCTTATTTTTTGTTTTGATTGCTTGTTTTAGAGAGGAGAAAGAAGAATTTTTATTTTTCAGTTGTATATCCTGGTTGTTCCTCCTGCCCCAGGGCACAAATTCAGGTCCTTGGGATGTGTGTGGACTGTACTCAGCCAGAGGCCATGGACCTAACCGCTCCTCCACCAGGGTGTGCCTTGTCTTTGTTTTGATAAGAGTTTCTTTCACTATGCAGAAACTTTTGAGTTTGATGCAGTCCCATTTGTTGATTTTAGATTTTATTTCCATTGCTATTGGAATCAAGTTCCCAAAGACATCAATTAGTCAATGTCAAGTAGTGTTTTGCCTATGTTTTCTCCTATGTATTTTATGGTTTCAGGCCTTACAACTAAGTCTTTACTCCATCCTGAGTTATTTTTTGTATGGTGTTAAGTAGTGCTCTAATTTCATCTTTTTGTATGTGCCTGTCCAATTTTCTCAACGCCATTTATTGAAGAGCCTGTCCTTGAAATGGTCCTTTCCTTCACTGAATTGCTTTAGCAGCTTTGTCAAAAATAAATCAACCATAGATGTCATCAGTGTTATGGTGCTAAATATTTAACAAGCTCTTCAGGAAAAAAGGAGAGACCTGACTTGCAATATCGCCAATTTCCGGACATGAGTTCTCTCACATGACCGATTTCAAGCTACTGATAGTTTAACCGTCAGTTCACAAAATGCCAGCAATTAAAAAATTGGCTCTGCGAGCCAATATAAGCAGTTTCAACAATTGTATGTGAAAATTCATTTCTCAATTCTTTTTATAGATTTATGTGTTTATCTTTATGCCAGTAACAAACTTGATTATTGTAGTTGCATTTATAATAAGTTTTCAAATTAGGTAGCATAAATCCTCAGATTTTGTTTCTCTTTCTCAAAATTGTTTTGGCAATTCCAGATCTCTTGCATTTCCATATATAGTTTAAGATCACTTGTCTCTTTACACAAAAAGTTCTGCTGGGATTTTGATAAGGATTGCTTTTCTAGATCAAACCTAGAATTGCCATCTTAATAATATTGACTAGTGCAACCAATGAACATGAAATATCTCTTTATTTAGGTTTTTAATTTCTCTCAGCAATGTTACATAATTTTAAGTGCATAGGCATAGAACTTCTTTTGTTAAATTCATTCCTAAGTGTTTTATCATTTCTGATGTGATTGTGTATAGACTTAAAATGTTTAAGTTTCCCATTGTCTATTACTAATCTATAAATATATAACTTTTTTCTGTGTATTGATCTATTAGACAGCTATCTTGATAAACTCGTGTATTTGTTCTCATACTTTTTGTAGTTTTTGTAATTTTATAAATGCAAAATCATGTTATATGCAAATGATAACAATTTTACTTCTTTTCTAATCTTATACCTTTAATGGATTTTTCTTGCTTTATTATACTAGCTATGACCTCCAATAAAAATGTTGAATAGAAGTGATGAAAATGAACATCCTTGACTTGTTCCTGCTCTTTGGGGCATAGCATTTGGACTTTCACCATCGAGTATGTTACTAGTTTTAGGGTTTTTTTTAAATGTCCTTTATTAGGATAAATAAGTTTCCTTCTATTCTAATTTTGTTGAATACATTTTTATCATGAATATATGTTAAATTTCATCAATTACTTTTTATATATTTAATAAGATGATAATATGACCTGTTTTTATTCTATTAATATAGCATATTGCATTAATTGATTTGGTGGTGTTAAAACATGCATTCTTGGGTTAAACCTCACTTGTTCAGTGTTTAAACCTTTTTATGTGTTGCTATATCTGATTTACTGGTATTTTGTTAATAGTCTTCATATTTATATTCTGAGGAATATAGGCCTGTAGTTGTCCTGTGATATATTTACTAGTGTGGTATCAGCATAGTACCTAATATTGATCCATCTTAAAATGAGTTAGGAAGTGTTCTCTTTTCCTATTTTCTAAAAGAGATCATGAGACCATTTATTTTTTTCTTAATGTTTGATAGAATTCACCAATATGACTAGACGTTTTTGTGTGGAAAGATTTAAATGACTAATTCAGTGTCTTTACTTGACATACATTTATTCAGATTTTCTGTTTTAGTCAGCTTTTATCACTTTACTCTTTCTAACAATGTGTTCAATTCATCTATAGTGTCAAATTTGTTGACATAAAGTTGCTCCTAGTATTCTCTTATAATTGAGCTGCGCATTAGGGTAAATTAGCATGGGTCTTGAGGGTGTGAAATGATGTTATTTTCAACAACAGCTTTATTTTCCTAAAAACTATTCAGTGCTTTCTATGTACAAAGAGTGAGGACACTTAAATTTATCGAGAGTTCACTAGATGTGTCATACTATGTCCTTGGCACTTTTTAGACATCATCTCATGGGATTATCCTCCTAGAATCTTGAGTTTATTCCCAAAAGGAGTCAGCACTCCTTCCCACACCATTCAGGGCCCGCTTTCAGTATTGCCATTTTTTGTCTAAGGAATCAAGCAATGGGCACTGACCCTTAGAGACCCACCCAACCAGAGGGTGCAGGCCTTCTGTTCCCAAACTCAGCTGTATGACTCTGTAGTCTCACAGCACAGCCACTCCAGCATCTCCATGATGAATAACTCAGATAATAATGGGGAAATGGGGGAATCCAAGCAACAAGGGAGCAATAGTAATTTTCTTACAGCCTCTCATCTAGCTCTTGTTTTTTTATGCCTCAAGTACACTTAAGGTATATTTGCATGTGCTCTGATCTTCCCACCGCGGCCTCCACTCTTACCCTCCTGCCAACTGCTGGGTCTCTTACTTTGTAGTTCCTAGCATAGTGCCTAGTAAACATCACAACCTAAATTAATTTGTGCAGAATCAAATTGATTACTAGTTTGAGCAGTTTTCATTTTTAACTACCAGTCTTGGTAATCCTGTGTCTGTTATACACATGATCTTTCTTTGCGTGAGACACTTTCCCGGGTCCACAGGGACCTGTGAGCTGCAGGCCGTCCCTGGCCGGACTTAGACAGCAGTTACCAACAGAGTGAGCCATTTATCTAAGGAGGGGACCTCAGCCCTGACACCTGTCATTGCCAACTGTTACCCATGTCAGATCTTTCTGTGTAAGGGAAAAGGAGGAGTCTTTTCCACTCCTTTCCTATTCACATTAAATTATCTTCAAACTTATCTTTGCATACTAACATTTTTTTCCAAGTGTGCTTTCCTTGCTTTAGAAAATCATATACATGTTATACATGTGTTTATTAGATGATTATGGATAATCCTAAATGATTAGAATGTCAATATTCTCTCCAAGACTTCCTTTTCCCCTTTTCACACAAAAGAACACAATATGCACACAGGCACTGACACACGTGTGATCACAAAGTTCCTCTCCTGACCCAGTCCTTTCCAGTCAGGAAGAAGTCATCTTCTATTCCCCTCTAAAAAGAGAAACAAGCTTCTTTAAGCCTCCCACCACCCTTTGGACTCAAGATGTTCTTTTCTTTTTAATCTACGGATCCTACTTCCTTTAACCAACTTCTGATAACAGCTGGCAACTGACAGCGTTCATTGCCTCCATTAGAGCTCATGCAGGATTCTGTCTCCCTTCTTTAAAAACACATCAGTATAACAAATGTAGATAAGCTTGTTCAACAGAGATTTGATCTGTTTCCATGACAACACAAATTACCTATGAAAATCTGTAGGAAGATTTTGGACCATTAGGACTTGAAAGTATGGTTTTCTTCCTTCACAAAACAGTCAAGGATGTTACTGAAATTTTTGTTATTGGGAAGACAGGGAAATAATTTTATTTTCCAAGGACTTAAATACATAGTAAATAAATCTGGAGCCTCTAAGCAGAGAAATGGACTTCATATATGATTGCAGTTGGCAGTAATCCCTTGTCTATGTCTCCACATTTGTCAAGAAGTGGTTTGTACCAATTAACACATGTAGATATTCTTCACAGCAGTAAAATTGTTCCTTGTGTAATTCTATTTTATTGTTCCTTGTAAATGTCAGGCTTTTTACATTAGAAATGAAAAACAGTCTCTATTCTCTTCTTTCGTAATACTTTCTTTCCACAGCCAAACCCTCCTGCCATTCTCCCGATGCCTCCCCTCCTCCCTCCTATGGGACCTGGCTTTATCGATCACTCAGCTCTCGCCTGTCTTGTCTCTCCCTCTATAATTGCTCTTTCAATATTTCCCCTTGGATCATTGCAAGAAAATGTGCTTAAGTAAGACAAGGCCTTAAGAAGTGAGCATCTGTTTATAGTGGACACTCAGTATTAGAGATTCAATTAATCAAGCATTCAATGAACGCTACTTTGTTCAAGCCTAATGTGAAATGTATTTAGAAACAAACCTGGCACTGGAAGCTGCTACTCCATTTCTGCCCACTCTGGCCTCCAGAATGTTGACGACTGTGGTCAGAAATATAACAATAGCTGTGCAGATATTTGATTGTCTGTGTAATTGTTCGGAGCTCGCCGCCTGCCTACAAGGTCAGTGGAGACAGGAGCTGCATCTGCTTGCTCACACTGCATGTCTAGCTCCGTGCATGGAATGGAAAAAATATTCGACAATTTTTCTTGAGCAAACACCTCTGTATTGAAAACTAAATACATCTATTAGACAGCTATCCAGTACGGGCTTTGTAATTCTGACACAAAGGCCAAGGTCCTTTCGAACTAACATATTCTCATTTAATGCCCACACCAATCCTGTGAAGTAAGCTTTGGGTAAATTCTTTCCTAATGAATTCACTGAAGTTCAGAGCAGGCAAGGGGGCTGACTCGGAGGTTCAAGCCTGGACTGCGTGCAGATTTATCTCATTCTAGAACCCACGCTCTTGCCAGTGAACCCCCATCTCTGTTCTGGTCCAGCCTCTATGCTTCTCATCTTCTTACTCTGCCTGCCCTTCCCTGGGCCCTGTGTGTGCTGTGGGCACCAACACTCCATTTTCTCCTCTGAGGACCTCTGCCTCTTCTCACCTGGCCCAGTGCATCTTTACCAACTTAGTAGCATTGCAGGCTTTGCTACCTTCTAGTAAGGGCTACAGGATGCTACCCTCTGTTCATTATGACTAGAACACACACTTCTGCTAACAATGCCACAGCTCTGCTAGGACCTTGAACTTCCTATGCTCTGCTTACATCAGTACAATTGCCTTGCTGACATGAAGCCTGGTGTTTAAACCCCTTTTAAAGGGAAGAATTATTTCTGATTGAGGCCTGTATTCTAACACAGTGCTGGGTAACAAATTACTCTAAAAGTTAGCAGCTTTAGCCAACAAACATTTATTATCTCATACAGTTTCTGAGGGTCAGAAATCCAGGAATAGCTCAGCTGGTTGGTTCTGGGTCTCTTGTGAGGTGATCTGGACACTTGCCTAGAGCTGAAAATCCACTTCTATGAAGTCTCACTCATATGACTTTTGGCAGGAAGTCTCAGTTCCTTACCATATGACCTCTCCCCAGGGTTGTTTGAGTGTCCTCATGATGTGGCAGCTGGCCACCCCCAGAGTGAGTGACCTAAGAAAGAGACCTAAGATGGTCTCTGAAGTTGCATGCCATCAGTTCCACCATATTCTGTTTGTTGGAGATGAGTCACTATGTCCAATCACATGCAAGGGCAGGGGAACTAAGGAGTGTCAAAGAATTTGTGACATACTGCGAGAAGTGATATAAATGTTAGATTCCATGAGATGCTTGTGTGTCAACTTGATGCTTCTGCCTGTTTGGGGCAGCCCCGGAACTTCCCACTGAGCGGCTCACACAGTGAGGTGGGGCTGCTTTTCACACCCCTGTTCTGGTCTGTTGTAGACACAGGTAGGATTGCACAGATGCAGAAGGACAGCCCTGACCCTGAAGGATCACAGCCTAGAGGAAAGAAACTTATCTGCGTAGGTAGACTACTCTAAGATAAATCACGGTGTGTGCTACAGAGATGAAGGTCAGAGAAAAACAGGCTTGATTCAGCAGTGGGGCTCAGGAAGTTTCCAGAGCGGGGAGAACACTTGAGCCTGACAACAGAAGGTCATATAGTATTTCAAGAGCTGGAGGAGCAGGGAGAGCGTGCCAGCAATAGGAACAGCGTGGTGGGAGGAGAGGGCAGAACACACCTGTGGGAGGACAGCATGGGGTTGTCATAGGCAACGTCTGTGATAGTGCCAATGGCAGAGGGAGGGCTGCTGTGAGAATTACCTAAGATAACGCATTTAAAGAGCACTGCACCATGCTTGATACACAGAAAATCCTCACTAAATGAGAATGCGAATGACTGATGAAGGGAAAGAAAGAAGATTGGAAAGGTAAATTGCAATCAAGTCTCATAGGCCCTGTATATCACCTTGAAGAATCATAAATTGTGGAAACCAGAGGGACCCAGGTGTGGACTTTGTCCTGTGGGATACAGGGTTCTGCTGAGCTGTTTAGTCAGTGACAATCACACTGGGAGAAGACTTGTCCTGCAGTACGTGCCAGATGAATTAGGAGCAAGACGGGGACCAGGATTGCGGTGCCGTTGTCGAGGGAGAGGAGGAACTGAGGGCCCAGGTGAGCTGGGGCAGAGGAACTAGACAGGAGGAGATGAAGGCAAACTATTCATTGGCTCTTGAAAACTCTGCCTAGTCAGCATGATCTAAAAGTCCTGTTTCAGCAACTGCTCTAAATGTTTAAAGGTCCTGTGGGAGCATCCCAGGAAAATCTTGTCCAAGTCTCCATGAGAAGGCTCACTCTGGGCCTGGTTCTGCCTTTCCTTGGTCAGGGCCTGGGAACTAACCCAGGCTTTTCACTATAGATTTTTCCAGTACACATGAACTGTCAGAGGCATGCTTTAAACACAGAGATGACTGAGCCCACTTCTCTGTTCGTTTCCTCACCGGTAGAGGAACATCAGAATCCAAACCCCGCTCCGTCCCTGCAGGGATTATTCAGGAGATAAGTCATGTATCCAGCCTCAGATGAACAGGCCCACCTGTGAATCTTCTATGAAGGGGACAGTGGACCCCTGCCACTGCAGTTGGAGAGCACCCTATCCCTGTGACTTCCCCACATCATGATGCAGGAGAAGCCATGTTGTGAGGAACATCTCTGGGGGTCCAGGGACAGCAGCCTGCAGATATGGGCCTTCCTAATATTCCCAGAGATTTACTATGCTGTGCACTCAGATGGCCAAGAGAAGTGCTTTCTTGTGATTGCTGTGAAGAGCTAAAGTTGCCATGATCTGGAAGGTGGGTTGCACCCCAATGTGGGATGGTAGAAGGAGCAAGAACTTTGAGTCAGACAGACTCATGGCCCAGTAACTTCCTTACCACTAAGTGGCTTGATGAATTTCTTCACTTCTCCATATTCAGGTTCCTTATTTACAATATGGGATTCATAACAGTGACTTACAGGAATATGACAAAGGTGAAATAAATCAGTTTAATGAAGGGCTCGGCTAAGGAAATCCGTGTTGGGAAAGCGTCAATTCACCTTTCCACTCCCTCCTGCTGCTTTCTGCCTTGGGGAGCTTCTCCCAGCAGGGACACTAGGCTGACTCCCGTCAATCTAAGAAGGCTGGATTTTGAGACAGCCTGGGAGACTTCAGACGTTTGCTCTAGTCCAGGGAACTCTTCTGTACAAGGACTTAAAGACGGGCACGTGGGTGGTAGCGGGGTGGTTTCAGCAATAAAGCAAGCCCCAATGAGAGTAGCCTTTATAAATATCTGAAATAAAACCCAACACTTCACTGTCTTAATTCTCTAAATATCTCTAGAGTGTTTGTCTCTGTGCTCTTCAAGGTACCAGGAAAACACAGATAACACAGCTAGTCCTTGAGAAAGCAGGAGTCTGTCTAGGGCAGGAGACAAGCTTGTAAGCACGTAGTCATTTCAGCACGATCGTCGCTGGAATAGAAACACAAGACCTTCTCAGCGCCTGCTGGATGTGAGCGGGGTAGGAAGGACTCAAAGGCAGGGACATGAGCTTACCAGAAATGAAATCAAATAATAGCTACTTCTATCAGAGGCCCACTCGATGCCAAGCTCGTAATTCCTGGGAAGAATGTAAGAAAGAATGGATCCTGGCTCCGCGTGGCGGCCTGAGTGAGGGAAGGGCTCTAGCAGGGTGGGTGGGGACGGGGTCCTCGCCCAGCTCTGCCCCTAACCTGCCATCTTTCACAGGTTAAGTCCAAGGACACCTCTTTGCAGCAGGCACGGGGACTGGACTGGAAGCTAAAGTTCTGTCACGAATTTTCTATTAAGTATCTTATTCCTTAAGAGAAACAAAATAGAATCAGGAAAGAACTGAAGAAAACAAGAAACTGCATAGGTACCCACAAAGTTGGACCGCACAGTAGAGGGCTCCCAAGAGAGGGGAAGCTTTGGGCCTTGATGAATTACAAGCAGTGCGGTCTGAGAGGAGGAGAAGGACACATCAATGGAAGACTCGTGCTGCTTCACTCAGCAACTTCACTGGCTCTCCAGGCCCACCACAGGAATCCACGTGTGGCACTCAAGGCTCTGGACAGCCTGGCCCCAGCTCCCATTCAGTCCACTCACCCTGACCGTCCTCCAAGAACCCCACCCTCCTGACCCACGCAGCTCAACCACAGACACGAACTGCTCCCAGATTCCCGTCATCATCCTCTCTATTCCCTTTACTACCCACTCTCCTTTCAGAATTAAGCATCTTTTTCCCTCTTTCTCTCTGAACTCTCTCCCACTTGCTTCATTCTGCCTTTTCTTCGCATCACACATGGATAGCTGACCCACCAAACCACAGGCACCTCCCCATGACTTCCTCCTCCTGGGCTGCACCCATTACCAGTGCAGCAAATGCCAGATGAATGAATGCATGAATGGATGATCAAATGACATCTGGTTGCACAGAAAAGGGAGTTTATGGTTCAGGGGACCATGAGCGGAAAGAGGCCCTGGACATAACTGACCTGAGAGTATGGCCTGTATTTGGCAGAGCATCGCAGGGCTGGAGGAGCTCAGGCGCCGTCTAATCCAGTCTGGGTCATGTATACTCTTCCTTGCATACAGCAGGTTGGATCTCACACAAGCACCTCCCTGGAGGGTCAGCCAGCACACTGCAGCTCCAGCACCTGCTGTGTGCGGTGGGAAGGGTGGGGGCAGTAAAGCCCGACTCACCTGAGCTCAGATCTCAACTGTGCTAATTCCAGCTGTGTGGCTTTTTGCCAAACAAAAAAACCTCTCTGAACCTTGGTTACTTTCTTTTAAAAGGGATATAAAACTACCTCCTTTTCAAAGTCATTGTAGAGATCACAGCAAATACAAGACCGCAAACCCTCCAGCTTATAAAAAGTGACTAGTGAATGATGGCACATCCTACATTTTGGATATGACTAGGGGTTCCATGTGGCTGGGGAAGGCTCTTTGGAGAATTCAAACAAAGTTTTAAGAAAACGAACTTGTGTTTAAATCTACTTGTTTGTCATAATTGCTACCATGGTCTTAGGGGACTCACTAACCATCTGATATGAGGATGATGAGTCAAAGTTGTTCAAGATCGGGGCTTCCCAAGCTTTATCCCACAAGGATACATCCTCCAACAGCACAGCCACTTTCATGCGCTGCCCATTTCCTTCTTGGCTCAGCACCCCAGTGTCCATCACCACCGCCAACATCCTGATTCAGGCCCCAGGCTCACTGCAGTCTCCCACCTAGCCTCTCCCTCACCTCTCCCCTCTGTGTACCACTCACGTGACTGTCAAAGCTCTCTTTCCCAGAATGAATCTAGCCACACCCATCCTTTGCAACTCCTGGTTATAGTCCAGATCATCCCTTTAGCAAGGCTGCAGGGCCTTTGTGATGTGTCCTCTTGTGCCCTTCCCATCAAGTACACCCAGCCGGAACCACTGCAGGTCCTCACGGGAGGCACTGCCTCTCATGAGCCTCTTCATGTACCCTTTCCTATGCTGGGAGCCTGCACTGCCATTTCAGGCTACCTCCCTACCTCTTGACCAAACCCTCCTCCAGCCCCCTCCAGAACCATACACACAGTCCCTCCTCCTCCAGTTCTTAGTGTATTGTCCTGTACCTTGATTCCAGAGCCTAGTCGTGCTCTCTTTGGGTTCCATAGCTTAGCATTCTTCCAGGCAGACTTTAAGCACTTGGTAAATATTCTGTGAGCACAGGAAAGAAGGAATGGATGAAATTGTACAGTGAAGAAATGCAAGAACAGTAGAGTTCAGTGGGGGAGACACAATGTGTCAGCTCTAGAACACTGAGTTTGAGGTGCTGGTATCTAGCGGAGGGCCAAGCTGCACAAGAAAGGCGCATCTGAAGACGGGGAAGTCTCTTAAGAAACCTTCGTCTCAAATGCCCCTGTAGCGTAAGCATCTAAGGCACAGGCTATAAAAGCCATGGGCTTGGGTTCGTGATGAGAATAGAGAGAAATACTATGCTGTCTCTGCTCACTTATGAGCCAGTTCTCAGAAGATCAAATGACGGCAAGTGACTAATCACCTTCATCAACAAGAGAACCGCACAGCTAGAGGACATTCTAAGGACATTGTATGGTGTGCAGGCAAACGTCAGAGATACCTGAGTTCAGTTCCAGGCCTCTGTAATAAAGCAAATATTACAATAAAATGAGTTACATTAATTTTTTTTTACTCCCCGTGCTTATGAAAGTTATATTTATACTATACTACAGTCTGTTCAGAGTATAATAGAATTATGTGGTAAAAATTGCAGCTTTATTGCTGAAAAAATGTTAAGCATCATCTGAGCCTTCAAAAAGTTTTGCCTCATGTTGACAACTGCTGGCTTGTGAGGGTGGTGGTTCCTGAAGACTGAGGTGGCTGTGGCGATATCTTAAAATAAGACAACAATAAAGTTTACTATATTAAGTGATCCTTTCTTTCAGAAAAGATTTCTCCAGAGGAAGCAATGCTGTTTGATAGCATCAAACCCACAATAAACTTCCAGAATTGGAGTCAATCCTTTCAAACCCCACTGCTGCTTTATCAGCTGAGTTTATGTCACACTTTAAATCCTGTGTTGTCATTTCAACAATGTTCACAGCCTCTTCATCAGGAGTAGCTTCCATCACAAGAGACCACTTGTTTTTGCTCATCATCCCTAAGAAGCAAGTCCTTGTCCATTAAGTTTCCTCATGAGGTTGCAGCAAGTCAGTCACACCTGCAGGCTCCACTTCTGCTGCTGGTTCTCTTGCTATTTCCACCACATCTTCAGTTCTTTCTCCCACTGAAACTTAGCCATAAGAATTGGAATCAACTTTTTCCAAACCTTGTCAGTGTTGATGTTTTAATCTCCTCCTATAAATCACGAATGTTCTTTTTCACTTCATCGAGGCGTATTTTATTTTATACATATTTTCGGTTGTATTGAAGTAACATCGCATTATAACAATTACGTAGGTTAAAGGTATATGTCCTTGTAAATCAACAGCTGTATATACTACATTAAGTTCACCACTAACAGTCCAATTCTGTCCTTCATATATAATTGACCCCTAGTACTCAATTTCACCCCCTTTGCCTTCTGATAACCACCAATTTGGTTCTATAAATGAAAATCTATTTTTCTTTGATTTTACTCACTTGTTTGTTTGACTTCTCTATATAACACACATGAGTGAACAAAGAATGTGGTTTGCCTTTCTCCTTTGAACTTATTTTACAAGCATAATTCCCTTAGGTCAATACAGCAGAATTTCATCTTTTTTTTTTTTTTTTTTTTTTTTTTTTTTTTTTTTTTTTTTTTTTTTTTTTTTTACAGCTGAATAGTATTCCATTTTGTGTATATACATCTCATATCTTCTTTATCCACTCTGTCAGTGGGTCATGTCCAGCTCTTAGCTTGTAAATAGCATTGCAATAAACATGGATGTGTATATATATCTTCGAATTAGTGTTTTTGTGTCTTGGTGGGTAGCTATGGAGAAATGGTATAGCAGAATTATATGGAATTCCTTTTTCAATTTTTTGAGGAGTCTCCATACTGTTTTCTATAGTGCTTATATCAGTTTATACTCCCACCAATAGTACATAAGCGTTCTTTTTTCTCTGCATCCTCGCAATAGTTGTTTTCAGTCTTATGGAGAATAGCCATTCTCACAGGTGTGAGATGGTGTATCTCATTGTTGTTTTAACCTATTTTAGATTAAAAAGCAAGTTAGTCTCAAACTCATTCTAACAGCTCATATTGTTACTCTCTTCCCCCACCCCAACATTTATATTTTGGGTATATTTCTGCTTCTAAGTATTATTTTTTCATTTTATAGAAAAACCTTTAGCACTCCTTGCAAAGCTAGTTTAGTGGTAATTAATTCCTTTACCTTTTGTTTGCCTGGAAATTTACCTATTGTTCTTTCAATTCTAAGTGATAACCTAGCAGGGAAGAGTGTTCTTGATTGGAAGTCCTTTTCTTTCAGCACTTTGAATATACCATGCTATTCTCTTCTAACTTGTAAAGTTTTTCTAAAAATCTTCACATAGTCTTATAGGGGTTCCATTGTATATTTCTCATTTCCTCTATTTGCTTTTAAGAATCTTTATCTTTAATTTTTGTCATTTTAATTTTACTGTGTCAGGATGTGTGCCTGTGTTTGTTTACTTTTTGAGCTTCCTGAATCTTGATGTTTATTTCCTTTGCTAGATTGGAGACATTCTCAACTATTATTTCTTCAATTAAGCTTCTGCCCCTTTCTCTCTCTGCTTTCCTTCTAGGGTTTCTGTGATGCAAATAAGTCTGTTATGTAATCTTCATTTCTCTTAGTTCCTTTTCCCATTTGCTGCTCTGCTGAGTGCTTTCCATAGTCATCGTCTTATGCCTAAGTCACTGATTCAATCCAATGCTTATACAAGTCTACTGCTGAGCCCCTCATTGTGTTCTTTTTAGTTCAGCTACTGTGTTTTTAACTCTATAATTTCTGCTTGGCATGTTCTCATATTTTCTCTGTCTTTATTGTAGATCTTATTTTATTTTCTGTTATTCTTCTAATTTCAGTAAGTATCATTAAAATCATTTTGAAATCTTTAGGTCATTTACTTAATTATGTTCCATTAGGACTTTTTCTTTTTTAATCCATCATTTGGGATCAATTTCTTTGTCTCTTTATTTGTTTGGTACTATGTTTACTTCTATGGATTAGGTTAAATGGCTTTCTTTCCCATCTCGATATGTCTTTATATAAGGGTTTCAGGTTTTGAGCTTAGGCCTGGGGACAGAACTCTAGTTGCTAGGGCCTATGGATTTAGGCTGCAAGCAGGCAGGCAGATTCAGCAGCATCCCTGGCAGAGGAGGGGCAACTGTTTCACAGGCTACTGAAGTCTCTCTTGTAATCCTCCCCAAGACTGGTGTTACTCCAGGAAATCTCCACAAACTGAGTTTTGCATGAAAGCACTCAACTACCTATGCAGTGGTTGTAGGCTCTGGTTGTCTGATAACCATGAAAACCATGACCGTGAAAATGAACTATCCATTGCCACAAGCACCCACGGACAGTGGAGAGGCAGGGTGCTTTCCCCTCCAACCCTATTCCAACATGGTGCCTGCCACTCTCTGTGCCACAGAGACAGAACATAGCTTAGGGAAGACTCCCAGCAGGGCCTCTGTTTAACAGAGGCTATCACACTTTCTTATTCCTCCCACTGAAGTTTTTGGTTCAACGAATAAATCTCCTTCATTTACATTTGTGCAGTCTTTATCTGTTGGCTCCCCTATCTCTGCTCTCTGTACCTCAGAATCCTATACTGTAAAGGAAGTCCTTCTGCTTTCCACACCAGAATGTATACACTCACTGCTTAGGTGCAGTTGCCAGGTACTGGGGCATCAATTTGGGAGTAAGCCCTTCAATGCTTGCCAAGAGTCTCCACATCCCTGGTGACCTGGGGTTGCAGTAACCAGATGGTTTTCCTGGTGAGACCGTCTCAGCTTTTCCTACCCTTTTTGATATTTTCTATCACATTTCCTGTGGGAAACCTGGATGCCCAATTTTCAGTCATTTTTTTGAAGACTGTCATTTGTTTCTAGGTGCAGTTTTGTTGTATCTGTGGGGAGAAGGTGAACTCATGACTTATTTCATGAATGTTCTTTATTTTGAAAAAAGAAAGGTACAAGTAGGAATGAAAGTGAGTTGGAAGGCAGGCAGATAAGAAGAGAGAGGAGGAAGAAACATTTATTTTATTTATCTTGGTTTTTCCTCTGTCATGGGTCTTGAACCTGGGTCCTTAAGATATGTGTGGACTATGTCCAGTAGCCTTATCTGCTAGGCCACCAAGGCACACCTCATGAATGTTCTTAATGGCATCTAGAATGGTGAATTCTTTCCAGAAATTTTTCAGTTGACTTTTCTCAGATCCATCAGAGTAATCTCTCTCTATGGCAGCTATAGCCTTTTGAAATGTATTACTTTTCTTATCCCTTTTTTTAGGAGCTTATTTATTGTGTTTGAAATGATGCATCAAGTGGCTCACTGAGCTACAACGGGTGAAAAGAAATTCTCTCATTAAAACTGGCAAAGATAAAAAGTCAAACATTTTTCACAGCATGAACCACATACTCAGATCTGAGTTTAATACAAATTATATAATTCCTAGACACCTACAGCTACTTTTATAACTTAAATGCTGAATAGACAAAAATGGACTACAGATCTGGTAGACTTCAGGACCAGTATCCTTAGTCCATCACAAAATGCATTTTGATAGCCAAAGAAGCAAGATGTACAAGTAGACATCTTAAACACAACTAACCTACAGCCACAAAGTTTTACCCTTGATGACATTTATCTTTTTAGGAAGTCACCCATTCACCAAAGGATAAAAGCACAGAGTAGAATCAGTATAACATACACACAGAAGTTCATATTGTAAAGGCTAGAAGGATTTGCTGCACAGTGAGGAGATGCCTTCTGCTCCTTCACACTGCATACAATTTAGGTAAATTATGTTGCATATCTCTTGGTCTCTGTCTGGATCTCCTGTCATATTTTGCTTTGTTGGTCAAATACTGAGTGTATGCTTCCAACCTAAGAATTCACTGGATTACGGTCTGTTAAAAGAGAACAAATGGACAGCTAAACCTCTGAAGTGGTCAAAGCAGGATTCCAGTGTTCTTAGGGGTGTCCAAGCAGATGACACCTGACTGTTGATGCTGCACTGATAGATTCTGGTGTGGAAAGCAGCCTTTGGTGGCTTAAGTGGATAATCAGATGAAAATGTGATATCCAGAAAAAGCATGCTCCCCTTCATATACAGAACCTGGTGCACCAGGTCTAGCCAATCTCCATTCATAAATATTACCTTCTTTAGATCCAGCACTGCAGTTAGGAAGAGGCTCAAGGGTTATTTCAGCTAGTTCCTTCTGAATTCTTTGGGCACTAGTGGATAACTTAGAAGCAGTTTTGTAAAGAATTTGAAGTTCTTTTGCTGGGTGTCAGATCTTCTTCCTTCTTATTCTTCAGTCTCTGGAGCAGCTGGCTCTCTCTGGTCTGCTCTGAATTCCCACTGCTAGTGCTGGGGCCCTCATCATTGGACCCTTGCCTATCACTGCACATCTCGATGAAATTACTTTTCGGAAATATCAGCCACCCACCTGGCCCACTCGCACACCACTGCAGTAGTGTAGGGGCTGAAATGTGTCTCTTAATAAGACTTGATGATTCCTTGATCCATGGGCTGGAATGGGTGTTGTGTTCACATACGTGAAAACAGCGTTAATCCATTGCACAACTCCATCAGAGCTTTTAGGTGACCAGGTGTGTTGCCAACGAGAAGTAATATCTTAATCTTTTTTTCTGAGCAATAAGTCTTAACAGTAAGTTTAAAGTGTTCAGTAAACCATGTTATAAACAGATGTGCTCTCATCCAGGTTTTGTTGTTCCATTGAGAGAGCACAGGCAGAGTAGATTTAGCCTTTTTTCTTTATCATCTTTTTTTTTTTTTTTTAATGAAAGATACAGGCAGGAATGAAGGTGAGCAGGCAGGCAGGCAGGAAGAGAGAGGAAGAAGAAGCATTTTAATTTATTTTATTTAGTTGTTCACACTGGTTGTCTCCTCTTGGACCCGGGTCTCGAACCCAGGGGTATGTGGCCTGCATCCTTCAGAAGAGATGTCCTGACTGCTGCTCCACCAGGGCACACCTATGGTCTTTTTTCAAATAATAATATTTATTATCTCTTTTGTTCACAATGCTATATTCACTTTAGGATACTGACATTGCATCTCGTCTATATTTCATACCACACCCTCCACCAGAGTTCCAGTGTCCTTTGCCACCACCTATTCTCCTTCTTTCCTTTCCTCCCCCATCTAGCCCTCTGACAACCATCATCTCGTGTCCTGTGAGTTTTTGCTGGGGTTTATCTGTTTATTTGTTTTACTGCATTATATTCTATACATGAGTGAAGCCATTCTGTATGTCTCTTTTTCTTTCTGATTTACGTCACTTAAGATGATCCCTTACATTTCTATCTTGATAGTTATAAAGGGCATAATTTCAGTTTGTTTGGGTTTTTTTAGCTGCATAGAATTCCACTGAGTATACAGACTACAGCTTTTTTATCAAGTCATCCATTGATGGGCATTTAGGTTGTTCCATGTCTTGGCTATTGTGAACAGCACTGCTATGAACATAGGGGCACAGATATTTTCTCTGATTAGGGATTTTGTATCCTCTGGGTATATGCCCACAAGTGCGATTGCTGGATCAAATGGTTAGATCCATCTTTATTTGTTTGAGGAATCTCAGTACTGTTTCCCAGTCTTCCTTAAGGGTCCTAAGATTTTTAGAATAATAAATGAGCATTGGCTTCAACTAAAAGTCACCAACTGCATTAGTCCCTCACAAGAGACAGCCTGTCCTTTGAAGTCTGGCACTGACTTTGCCACTCCAGCTGTGAAACTACTAGATGGGCACCTCTTCCAATTAGAGATCGTTTCATCTACATAAAGATCTGTTTAGTGGAGACACTACCACCACTAACTCAGCTGGATCTTTTGGATAACTCGCTGTATCTCCTAAATTGGCACTTTACACTTTAATATTAGGGAAACAGACTTTTATCTTAAACCTCATAAATCAACTCTGCTAGCTTCAAATTTTTCTTCAGCAGCTTCCTCACCTCTCTCAGCTGTCATAGAATTGAAGAGTTAGGGCCTTGCTCTGGATTAGGCTTTGGCTTAAGGGAATGTTGAGATTGGTTTCATTTTTCTATTCAGACCACTAAAACTTTCTCCATATAGTAATAAGGCTGTTTGCTTTCCTATAATTTGTGTGTTCACTGGACTAGCACTTTTTTTATATAGCAATATTTATTATTTCTTTAGTTCACAATGCTAAATTTCATTTAGGATATTGAATCTCAGTCGATATTTCACACCACATCCATCACCAGAGTTCCAGTGTCCCTCACTGCCACTTTTTCCCCTCATCCCTCTATAATTAGTCCTGAGTCCTGTTGCTTTTGTTGGAATTTGTGTGTTCATTTGTTTAATTTCATTTATACTCCACATATGAATGAAACCATCCTGTATTTCTTTTTTTCTTGCTGACTTATTTCACTCAACATGATCTCAGCATGGAGGAGCAATTTTAATTTCCTCAAGAACTTGGCTAACTGGCATGAGACACCTAGCTTTTAACCTAATTCAGCTTTCGACATGCCTACCTCACTAAGCTTAATAGTTTCAAGCTTTTCATTTAAAGTGACAGTCGTATGACTCCTTCTCCTAAACACTTAGAGGCAATTATAGGGTTATTAATTGACCTAATTTCAATATTGTTGTGTCTTGGGGACTAGGGTGACCCAAGAAGAAGGAGACAAATGAGGAACAACCAGTTGGTGGAGCAGACAAAACACACACAACATTAATTAAGCTCACCAATTTATATGGGAGAGGTTCGTGGTGCCCCCAAATAATTATCATAGTAGCATCAAAAACCCCTGATCTGGAGAACCCTGGTGGCATGGTGCAGTCCACCAGGAACAGTTCTCATACATAGCAAGGGCTAGGGGCAACAACTAAGACAAACAACAAAATAAAATAAAATTAACTAATTAAATTAAATAAAGTGCTTCTACCTCTTTTTTCTTCCTGCCTGCCTGCCTACTCTTTTTCATTGCTGCCTACACTTTTCCCTTAAAAAACCAAAAAAAAAAAAAAACCCAAAACCCCAAGACATTGATCACAGACCATAAAAGATGTAACAATAATGAAAAGCTTTGAAATATTGCAAAACTCACTAAAATGCAATGCATATACAAAGTTAGCACATGCTATTAGAAAAAAATGGTGCTAAAAGATTTGCTGACACAGGGCTGACACAATACTTCGATTTGTAAAATTCGCAGTATATGTGAACTGCAATAAAGGGGCATGGCTTTCATTACCTTATTTATTCGATTATAAGCTACACTTTTTCTTTTCTTTTTTTTTTTTTTTTTTTTTTTGTCATTTTAATGTCCCTGAAAATCGGGTGCAGCTTACATTCAAAGATGGCTAAGTTTTACCTGAAAAGATAGTTGCTAAGTACAATAGATCCCTTATTAAAGTCTTAAAATTCTGTTAATTTTGTTAATCCCTTATGTATTCAAGACTTCTATAAATGGATCTTCATTCCTTGCTACTTCTCAGTTTTAATTTTTTGAACTTCA